>JAMWET010005023.1:0-18612 GCA_024036415.1 Prochilodus magdalenae
CAGGTAGGACCTCGGGCGTCGGCCCCCAGACGGCGAGGATCGTACCCTTCACTGGGAGCTGGTAGTGGGGCAGGCGAGGCCTGCCTCGCACCATACGCTTCCAGTGGAGGACCCGGAGGGGGTAGCTCTCTTCACCGAGAGGGTCCCCCTTCATCCGGGAGGTTCTGTTCTGCGTGCTTGGGGCTCAAGCCGGATGGATCGTATCTGTGGCCCAGCTGAATAATGCCCAGAGGTTCTTTGACGTGACCATGGCGTCGGAGGCAACCATACGGGCGGGTCCTGGGAGCAAGGCTCCACATTGGGGGGACCATCCGCTGGGGAAGAACTATGTCATGGTTTCAGTGTGGAAACAACAACCGGCGGATGGTCCCACCGTCCACGTTTTTAACCCCTTTGTGTCGGCTGAGTCTGTCCGCAGGTTCCTGGAACAGCACGGAGAGGTCCAGCCGGGGGAAAGATGGATCCGGGATGAGCTGGGAATCTGGAACGGGCGCCGCCAGTTCTGGGTAACCCTTAAGGACGATGGCAAGGGGGGTTTGCTGCACCCCCCTGCCTATTTTACGATCGAGGGTAATAAGGGTTACCTTTTTTACAGGGGGCAGCCCGCCTTCTGCAAGGGGTGCCTGAAGCATGGGCACCAGGTCGACGGGTGCAAGGACATGGAATGCAAGAACTGCCTGGGACGTGGGCACCTGGCCAGGGACTGCAAAAACCCCCGCCGTTGCAGACGCTGCGGCGGGGAGGGACATCTAGCCCACTCCTGCCCTAGCCAGGCGCAGTCTTATGCTGCGGCACTGGCGGGGTCAGGAGGGGCGGCGGGAGGAGGTGGAGAGGACAGAGCTAGAGAGGATCGGGGGACCCCCAGTGTCACAGGAGGGGCCCTCGCCACCTCCTCCCCGGTGGTGGCCGGTTGCCCAGTCCCAGAGCTGCACCCTCGACCTGGTAAGGAGGCACCCCCCGTTTCTGGCCCTCCAGCCATTAAGAAAAAGAGGGCCAGAGAGCAGCAGGAGAGGGGGAAGAACGGCAAGAGGAAGGCGGGCCCCCCCGCAGCGGCGGCGCCCAGGGGAGCCTCCGTCCACTCACCCCTGTCCCCAAAAGCAGAAGAATCAAGCGTGCTGGTGGCGGACCATACCCCGCCACCTCCCATGGAATATGGGGGCAGGGAGGCCTCCCCCAATGAAACGTCTTATTTGGATGGGGTGGAGGCCTTAGAAGTTTCTTTAGTGGAGGGGGCTCCCCCTTTTAATTTTTAGAGGTTTTAACCCCTGTTTTTATCTCCTTTTTATGGCAGATTTTACTGTTTTAACCATCAACGTCAGAGGGCTTAGAAACGCGACCAAGAGGACAGCGGTGTTTCAGGACTTGGCATCCACCTCGCCGACCATCTGCTGTTTGCAGGAGGTCCACCTGCGGGACCAGTGGGACGAGGCTCTCTTCTCACAGCAGTGGAGAAGAGGTATGGCCTACTGGAGCGTGGGTGGCGTCCACTCCACAGGGGTGGGTATCCTTTTGGGAGACCGCACCTTTGAGAAGGTAAGCCCTTTTACCATCGTGCAGGGCAGGGCCTTGGGGTTGGACGCCACATGGAGAGGCCAAAACATTAGAGTATTGTGCGTCTACGCTCCAGTGGAAGCCTCGTCCCGTCTTGATTTTTTGGAAGTACTGGCCCCCTTTTGTGTAACCAATAGGCACCTTGTGGTGGCAGGTGATTTTAACATTAATTTAGAGCGGGATGTTGACGTCAGTTTGAAACACTTTAAAAAGCTGATCTGCGACTTCGGCCTGATTGACGGTTTTGTTTCTTGCAATCCCGGGAATCCGGGCTATACCTGGCATAACAGTAGAGGCGCATCTAGCCGCTTAGATTATATTTTGGCGTCGTCCTCCATAGGTTTTAAGAGGGTTTCCTTGTCTCCAAGGTGGTACTCCGACCACATGATGGTGGAGGCCACAGTTTCCATCACTGCGCCCCCCTTTGGTAGGGGGTATTGGAAACTAAATGTGGAGATTTTGGAAGAGAGCGAGTTTCAGTCTCTCTTTAGAGATCACTTTGCGGCCTGGTTAGGCTGCAAAGGTGATCTAGCCTCTCCAGCTGCTTGGTGGGAGCACGTTAAAGAGAGGACTCGTGCGTTGACAATCCACTATTGCAGCAGACGCAAAGCTGAAAAGCTGAAGCGCGTAAGGGATTTGGAGAGGCAATTGAAAACGCAGTTTACCTGCCATAACCAGGGAGGGACGCTAGACCTAGATAGAGTGCAGACCCTTAGAGCAGAACTCAGGGCGCTGCACGAGCGGTCGGCGGCAGACAGCCTGTTTAGTGCCAGGATTCAAATGGCAGATGAGAATGAAACATGCTCTGCCTTCTTTTTTCAAAGGGTTAGACAGGCCCGAGAGGAGAGATGTTTCTCATCTCTCAAAGACTCGGAAGGTAGGGCCTGTTCGGACCCAGCCCGGATGATGGGGATTGCGCATGAGTTTTACACCAACCTTTTTAGCAAGAGAGGCACAGATAGAGAAATAGGGGAGCACTTTTTGTCGTATTTGGGGAACCGCCTTCCGAGCACTGCTCGGGACAGCCTAGAGGCCCCCTTTAGTTTGACGGAGCTGACCGAAGTACTTGGCAAGATGAACCGGCGTAAGGTCCCGGGCCTGGATGGGCTCCCTGTGGAGTTTTATTCCACATTTTGGGATGTCCTCGGGCCGGAGTTGGTGGAGGTAGCTGAGGATGTGCACCGGCAGGGCAAGCTTACAGAGAGCATGCGGTCAGGGGCTCTTTCTTTGTTATACAAGAAGGGCGACTCTAGCGATCTCGCCAATTGGAGACCCTTGACCATGTTGTGCGTTGATCTAAAGATCTTCGCCAAGGCCCTGACAGAACGTCTTAAGAAGACCATGTCAGTCCTGGTCCACAGTGACCAGACCTGTGGGGTCCCAGGGAGATCGGTGACCTGGAACCTCCACCTAATTAGGGATGCGATCTCCTGGGTCGGGGACAGGAAGGTCCCCCTGGCGCTGGTTAGTTTAGACCAGGAGAAGGCGTTTGACCGAGTGGACCACCACTTCCTAGAGAGGGTGTTGACAACATTAGGTTTTGGACCCAATTTTCTTAGATGGCTGAAGACCTTATACACTGAGGTCGGGAGCCGGGTCTCCATCAACGGCCACCTCAGTGATTTGGTACCGCAAGTAGGTGGAGTGAGACAAGGGTGTCCTCTCAGTCCCCTCCTCTACGCGCTCTATATAGAGCCGCTTGCGGCGGCCATCAGGGCCAATCCATGTATAGATGGTCTTCCCCTCCCTGGGAGTGGAGGCAAGGTTGTGTTAAACTGGCCCAATATGCAGACGACACTACGTTGTTTGTCTGCTCGGACCAGTCACTCAGGCTCGCCCTAGACGTGGTCCAGGCGTTCGGGAAAGCTTCCGGTGCGGCGTTAAACCTCGGCAAGTCGGTTGTCAAGTACTTTGGCAGCTGGACGGACAGAAGGGACATAGCTGGGGGGCTAGCCCTCAGTAATGGGCCCTTAAAGATACTGGGGGTCTCCTTCATGTCTGAAGGGGCTGCCCGAGCTAACTGGGAAGAACGATTAGCCAAAGCCAGGAAAAAGCTGGGACTGTGGAAAGCCAGGTCCCTGTCCTTCCTAGGTAAGGTACTAGCTCTTAAAGTAGATGTCCTTCCCTCACTGCTCTACCTAGCTCACGTGTACCCCATGCCCCGCTTTATGCGACGAGGCTTAACTAGAGACGTTTTCAATCTCGTCTGGGGGGGCAGGTATGAGTATGTGAAGAGGGAAGTGATGTACCTGGGAAAGGACAAGGGTGGGAGGGACGTCCCTGACTTCCCTCTCAAGCTGGACTGCCTGTTTTTCGCACAGCTCTGTGCGCGCCTGGCAGCTCCCCTCCAGCACCCCCATCAGTATTTTGTACGGTTGTGGCTGTCCTGGCCATTGCGTCCGCTGTTGAGTACGTGGTCTAACTCCGGCCCCAAGGCCGAAACCTTGCCTGATTATTACGAGCACCTGGTTAGATGGAGCAGGTCGCTCCCAGCGGGGTTGCGGCCCGAGAGCTACGCCAAGCACCGAGCCTTGTATAAGGCCGTGCTGGATGGGCGTGGTACTCGCGTTGTTGTGGGCCTGGAGAAGGACACTTGGTCCAGGGTACAGCCAAAAGGTTTGGACAACCGGCTGCAGGACCTGAACTGGCAGTGCGTTCATGGTAAGCTGCCAGTCAGGGAGATTTTGTACAGGCATGGGCTGACGAGACACCCTCGCTGCCCCAGGCCCACATGTGCCGAGGATGAAAATCTTGGGCACGTGTTTTGGGACTGTGGGTATGCGCAGGGTGTCTGGACTAGGTTAGCCGGCCTGTGCAGTAAAGTAGACCCGCAGTTTACATTGACCAAAGAAAAGGTCATGAGGGGGTGGCCTCAGGATACCAGGTCTCCCTTCTTGTCCCGGATGTGGTTGCTGGTCAGCATAACAAAGCGCGAGCTCTGGAATGCTAGGACCACCCTCATCCGTAAAGGGACAAACCTGGATACCGAGGGAATGTATCGTAAGATCTGTGCCGATTTGCTTTTTCGGATGGAGTCTGATGTCATTAGGTGGGGTTACCACGCAGCGAAGGAGAGGTGGAAGGGCCTTTTCCAGCTGTAGGCCACCTGTTTCTTTGTTTTTATTGGCACGACTCTATCCCGTGGTTCTGTGAACCACCTTTTTGTTTTTAACTGTTTTTACGTCTGCCAAACGGAGAAGGGGTTTTAACCTTTTATTGTTTTACTCGGTTGCCCAGGCACAGCCTACACTGACTTTTTAGAGAAGCGATTTTTACAATGTTTGTTTTAATTATTTTATTTCTTTTAGTCATTTTACAAAGTTTATTTTTATTTTGTGTATTTTTATCTAGTTTCTTTTATCGACTATATTTTTATGGTGTATTTTATTTCAGGTTTTATTTATTTTTTATTTTTTAGATGTTATTAAATGATTTTAAAAATTGGGGAATGATGAGAACGCATTATCTGGATGAATAATTACTAGAAAATGGTTTTCTGACCCTGTGAGAAAAAAAAAAAAAAAAAAAAAAAAAAAAAAAAAATCGGAAAATGGACCGGAGAAAAAAAAAAAAAGAGAAATCTAGTTCAGTATCTTTGAGTTTAATGCGATCTTCGGGCTCTGTTTTCTTGTTTTATTTGTTTACGTTTTTTTTAGTTTAGATACTCCCCAGCCCTAGAGGAAGAGGACGACTAGCGGTGCAAGGACGACGACGACGACGACGACGTTGCTGAGGACGACGCCGCCGCTGCCGAGGTCGCCGAAGGAGGAGAGACCCCGGCTGGACGACCACCAGAGGCGGACGGACCGGCGTGGGGATTGGCTGGCTTCGGGACCTGCCCTGGTTCTTGCGGACGGCGCCATGTCGGGATACTCTGGGCTTATCCGTCTGAGGCCGGACGGGCCTCGGGCAACGGCCTCAGCGGCTGGGACCTTCCCTTCGCTGGGAGCTGGTGTTGGGGCAGGCGGAGGCGTGCCTCACACCATCCGCTTCCAGTGGAGGGACCCGGAGGGGGGGGCCCTCTTTACAGAGCGGGTCCCCTTTATCCGGGAGGTCCTTTTCGGTGCGCTGGGGCTCAAGCCGGAGGACCTGATTTGTGCTCAGCGGAATAATGCCCAGAGGTTCTTTGATGTCACCATGGCGTCGGAGGCAATTTATGGGCGGGTCCTGGAGCAGGGGCTGCAGCGGTTGGTGGGACCATCCGCTGGGTAAAAAATTTTGATCATGGTGTCTATGTGGAGGAACATACGGCGGATTGGAGTGATCACACCATGGTTTTTCAATCCATTTGTGTCGAGGCGACAGAGTCTGTCCGCCAGCTCTTACAGAAGTATGGAGAAGTTCAGCCGGGTGAAAGATGTATCCGGGATGAGTTGGGAGTATGGAACAGGCGCCGCTAGTTTTTGGTGGACCTCAGGGAGGATGGCAAAGGGGGTCTTACACACTACTTCTCCCTGGGGGGTAACAAGGGTTACCTTTTTTACAGGGGTCAGCCCGCCTTCTGTAGGGGATGCCTTTTTCCGCCATGGGACATCAGAGTGTCAGCGGGTGCAAGTACTTGGTGATGCAAGACCTGCTTCTGGGGAAGGGGCAACTGTGGGGGCGCCACAGACTGCAAGAACCCCCGCCGGATGCAGAGGCTGCGGCGGGGAGGGACATTGTGGCCCCCACGCCTGCCCCGGACATCGCGTCTCAGAGCTCTTACACGCTCACTGTGTTGGCAATTGGGGGCAGGGGGAGGGCCGGAGACTGCTGCAGAAGGGGAGGAGGGAAAACATTGGACTAGGGGCAACAGGTGGAACCCTCCTAGCGACCTCCATCCCCAAGTGGAGGCTCAGGAGCCCGGCCCCAGGCCTGCCACTCCGCGGGCCCAGGCAGAGGCCCACCCTGTCCTGAAGACCCAGGGAGTAAACAAAAAAAACACAAGAAGAGGAGGAGGGGACCAAAGAGGAAAAGGGAAGGGAAGATTTAAGAGGGCGGGCCCCCCTGAGGCGGGTACCAACGGAGCCTCCCCCCACACACCACCTGGCCCCTAAGATAGAGGACCTGAGCCTTGTTGGTGGCTTTTCGTATCACCGCCATCAACCAGGGAGTATGGGGGCTCAGGGTTTGCCCCCAACGATACAGCAGCATACTGGACAGGACTGAGATATTGGCGGGAGGCCAAAAGTGGGAGGGAAATGGGCTCCTTTTTTTAGGGAGTTTTATCAGTTTTTATGGTTTTAACCCCCTCTTTTTTTTCATGACAGATCTCACCATTTAAAACGATGAAACGTCAGAAGGGCTTCGGAATCCGATAAAGAGGGCAGCTGTTGTTTTCATGTGATCTGGCGACCACCCTCTTCAACAATCTGCTGCTTGCAGGAGGTTCACCTGCGGGGACCAGCGGGACGAGGCTCTCTTGTCACAACAGTGGAAAGGAGGTAGGGCTGCACTGGAGCCGTGGGTGGTGTCCACTCTACAGAGTGGGAATCACTGTTGGTCGACCACTCCTTTGTAAAGGTAAGTCCTTTTACAGTTAGTCAAGGTAGGGCGTTGGTGGTGGACGCCACCTGGAGGGGCCAAACCATAAGAGTTTTGTGCATCTACGCTCCAGTGGAAGCCTCCGCCCCGCATCGCTTTTTTAGAAGCATTTATGCCAACCTTGTATTTACAAATAGGCAACTCTTCGTGGAAGGTGATTTTATATTAAACTTTAGAAGGGCGTGAAGACGTCAGTTCTGAAACACTTTAAAAAAAGTTGATAGCGGACTTCGGCCTTACTGACGACTTTTAAGTTTTGCAACCCAGTAATCCGGGTCATACCAGGCATAACAGTCGAGGGGGCACACAGCCCGCCTAGATTACATTTAGCGTCGTCCTCTACCGTTAGGTGTAAGGGAGTCTCCGTGTCTCCACGTGGTATTCAGAACCACATGATGGTGAACGGCCACAGCTTCCATTTAATGCTACTTCCTTTGGGAGGGGATATTGGAAGCTGAACGTGGAGGTGCTGGAAGAGAGAGAGAATATCAGACTCTCTTCAGAGATCACTTTGCGGCTTGGCGAGGCTTGCAAGGGTGATTTGGCTTCTCCAGTCTGCAGGTGGGAGTGTGTTAAAAGAGAGGACTCGTGCTAACAATCCATACTGCCATTGACGCAGAGCTGCAAAAGCTTGTAAATGCACTGTGCGAGGTATTTGGAGAAAAGCAGTTACAGGGAACAGACATACGTCCAGGTTTAACAACGAGGGACTGTACTAGTTCGTTAACCTTCCAAGTCTGTCTCTGGATGAGGCCATCCGCTATAGAATGGCCAATGAATTAGGGATTTGCGGATGGCCCTGGGTGGGTAAGGAGACTCTTCCTGGTTATAAACCGCACACAGGGCCAAGCAGAGGAAAGCGCATTAGGATGTCACCATGTGTGGGTTATCATGCAGACGACAGGACAAGGTTGCAAGGGGCCCTAATCAAACTGTCACCCCTCCAGGAATGTGACAACTCGCATCCTGTAGTTCAAATGTCAACCACTGTTTTGGGTTTACTCGCGCCATGCGTTCGTACGATAAATATTCATGTTCCACTCCACCGGACGTAAAAAGAAAAACTAAGTGTTATTTCCACAATTCAACGTACAATTAACAAACAAAACCGGGCTGACCACGGTAAGAAAAAAACCGTGCGCTTCCACAGCTGATGGCTCTACGCAAACTTTCTCCCCCCTGGGTAATCCACCGCTTTTCCCCCCAAACAGTCGTTCTTCTTAAAGAGAGAGAGTACCTAATTTTATCGCCCGACTGCAGGTACCACCACAATTGAACTAACACATAAAAAGAACTAATTTTATCTTGTTGAAACCTAAATATTACACAGACTGACAAACTGTCTCATTCAATAAAACATCTTAAACCAATAGCACAAAAAAACTAAATTATTGGTAACTAAAAACATACATAACAGCCTTTGTAGTACTTGGCACCATACACATCCCGGCCCCTAATTGTATTCTATTAATAGAAACAATTATCTTACATAAAAAGAATAACCTGTAGAAATGTTAAAGTCTTTAAAGAAAAAGAAACAAGTCTTCTGGTGTCAGAGGTTACCAGCACTTGACACACCGTAGGAGTGCAGTCTTTACCCCTGCCTCATTCTGTGGCTTGAAGAAGACAAATTTTAGTAATGGGTCTTTCAAGCTCACTGGTATTTGTCTTGACTCGAACTCTGCGCACGAGTCCTTGTTCATCCTGCACTGTATGGGTAACTCTACCCAACACCCATGAATTTCTTGGTGCAGAATCATCCACAATCAGAACAATGTCTCCAGGAACATAATTACGTGACACTCTTGTCCACTTTTGGCGTTTCTGTAACTCAGGCAGATACTCCTTCACCCATCTTTTCCAAAAGATGTCAGCCATGTATTGCACCTGCCTCCATCTTCTCCGTGCATAGAGGTCTTCCCTTTCAAATAGTCCTGGAGGCATAGATGGCCTAGTTTTTAACAACAGGAGATGGTTTGGGGTAAGTGCCTCCATGTCATCTGGGTCATTTGATGCCGTGGTGATTGGCCGACTGTTCAAGATGGCCTCTGCTTCACAGAGGAATGTGTGTAGCCCTTCCTCATCCAAATTCTGCATTCTTAGAGTGGTGTTAAGCACTTTTCTGATGGAACGGATCATGCGTTCCCAAACTCCACCGTGGTGAGAGCCGAAGGGGGGGTTGAACATCCATTTGATGCCACGCTGAAGCAAGGTATTCTCTATTTTGGAGGTGTTCCACTCTTGAATAGCCTTTTTTAGCTCTCGTTCTGCACCAACAAAATTAGTTCCATTGTCGGAACGCATTTCCAACACCTGGCCACGTCTTGCAATGAAGCGTCGCAAGGCTTGGATAAATGAGTCAGTGTCCAAGCTCGCAGCCATTTCAATATGGACTGCCCGTACAGTCAGGCAAGTAAAGATGACCCCATATCTCTTTATTGTGCTCCTTCCACGCTTCACATTAAACGGGCCAAAGTAATCTACTCCCGTTTTGGTGAATGGTGGTTCGTCTGGCAGGACTCTATTTGTGGGTAAATCTGCCATTTGTTGTTGACCAGTACCACCTTGCAATCTCCGGCAGGTGACGCACTTTGATAGGACCTTTCGAATTAAGGAAGTAGCATTGGGGATCCAGTACTTCTGACGTAGATGAGAGAGAACATGATTACGTCCACCGTGGCCTATTTCTTTATGGACCTCTTGCACGATCAACTCAGATACTCTATGGTCTTTGGGCAGAATGCTAGGGTGCTTGGCTTCTTCCGGAATGGCTGCTCGCCTAAGTCTCCCACCAACTCTGAGAATGCCATCAATCAGTACTGGATTAAGTTTGCAGAGATGACTGCCTTTCCTAACATGCTTGTTCCTTTTAAGAGCCAAAATTTCCTCATGAAATTTCTTTTGCTGGCAATAACGAACAATATCTTGCTCCGCTCTCTGCAGCTCCTCCACTGTTAGAGTTTTCTTGGCAAGTTTCCTTCTGAAGCTCGACATTTCCTTCTCCATCTCAGCCTGTGAATGACACTGGCTTAATTCCTTTCTCCTTTTAGATAGCTTCAGCAATGTGTTTTTTATTCTGAGAAGCCATGCTGTTGCCTTTTTTAGATGTAGCCATGAGGAGTAGTGCTCAATGAGCTGCTTCAGCGTGTCTCTTGATTCTTCAACTGCAATAGCATTGACCTGTACAGTTTTCTTTACCTCAGGGTCTGTTGCTGTAGGCTCATCCAGGTGGACTGACATCTCTGGCCATTTATTTACTGGCTTAGTGAGAAAGTCTGGCCCACTAATCCAGGCTTTGTTCTGCATAAATGCATCAACATCTTGCCCCCTTGATGCATAATCTGCAGGATTTTGTTGAGAGCAGATGTATTTCCACTGAGAGACAGCAGAAGTCTCAATAATGGCCGCCACTCTGTTGGCCACAAATGTGCGGAATCTTGTTGTTTCATTGGCAATATACTTCAGTACAGCTGTGCTGTCTGTCCAAAAAACAGAGTCCCCTAATGGAAGCTGTATTTCTCTTCTTAGCATGCAGTCAACCCGTGTTGCTAAGGTTGCTGCAGTCAATTCCATTCGCGGGATGGTTGTGGACTTGAGAGGGGCTACTCTAGCCTTTCCTAGGACAAAGGCGCAATGTATTTGATTGTGACCATTCTGCTGGACGAGATATGTGACTGTGCCATAGCCCACTTCACTGGCATCTGAGAAATGATGCAGATGAGCAGATACAGGATCTCCAAAGCATGCGGGCTTAAAACATCGATCTAGTCCAAACTCGCAGAGCTGCTGTATGCCTTCTACCCACTTAAACCACTGCTGGGCAAGGTTGTCAGGCACAACATCATCCCAGCTGACTTTTGATCTGCTCAATTCTTGCAAGATATTCTTTGCAGGCAAGATAACTGGTGCCAAGATCCCCAGAGGATCATATACTGAACTCACCATGGACAAAATGCCTCTTCTGGTAAGAGGTCTGTTTTGGATGACAACTCTGAACTTAAAGGAGTCAGACTGGACACACCATTGCACTCCTAATGCCCTTTCTATGGGAAATGGATTATGGTCCAGATCAAGATCTTTAATGCCATGTGCCTTTTCTTCATCTGGAATCTTGGACAACACTTTTGTGCTGTTGCTGATCCATTTTGTGAGCCTGAAGCCTCCAGTCTGGCAGATTTCTCGCAGATTATGGTACAAAGACAATGCCTGCTCAGGAGATGCAACAGATGTTAGACAATCATCAATGTAAAAGTTGTGCAACACTGTGTTAACAACAGATGCATCAAATATGTGCTTATTGTCCTCAGCACATCGTCTCAGAGCATAGCTAGCACAACTAGGCGATGACGTGGCACCAAATAAGTGCACTTCCATCCTGTACTCTTCCAGATTCTGATTTACATCACCACCTGGCCACCACAAGAATCTGAGCAGGTCGGCATCGTCAGCAGGAACCTTTACCTGGTGGAACATGGCTTCCACGTCAGCCATTACTGCCAGAGGCTCTTGACGGAATCTTGTTAAAACTCCAATCAAGGTATTGGTCAGGTTGGGCCCTTGAAGAAGTTGCTCATTTAATGAGGTGCCTTGAAATGATGCTCCGCAATCAAACACCACGCGGATTTTGTGTTTTTTGGGATGGTACACTCCATGATGTGGTATGTACCACACCCTTCCATCACTGCGGTTGATGTCTTTGTTTGGAACTTTCACTGCATAGCTTTTAGAAATCATATCATTCATGAACGTGATGTAGTCCTCCTGAAATTGAGGGTTTTTGAGAAGCTGCTTCTTCAAATTTAATGCACGCTGTTCAGCAATGGCACGGTTGTTGGGCATTTTAACCTCCTTGTTCTTTAAAGGTAGACCGATACAGTAGTGACCACCTTTCAACTGAGCTGATGTGGACACTCTGTCCATGAAAAGAAGATCCTCCTTTGACATCTCTGCCTGCTCGTGATGCCTACCCTCAGGAAAGTCATACTTGAACTGTTGATTCCACAGTTCTTCGAGTCTGTCCACTGATATGCGATTTGACAGTACATGTGGTAGTTTTTAGTTTTGGTCCTGCTGCAGCTTTCTTCCCTAAGAGGTCCGTTAACAGTCCATCCTAGCATGGTTTTCACAGCATAAGGCCCATTCTTTACACTGTGGATTACTTCCTCTGGTTCCAATGCCCTTGGTACATTTGCACCAATTAGTAGTCCTATTTCTCCACTTATGCTTGGGATACGTACATCCTTCAGATGAGGCCACCTGTCCACTTCTTCCTGACTTGGGATGTTTGCTTTGCTCACTGGAATTGCCTTTTTGGGAGAACACTTCCGTTAGCTCAAGGAAGTTTGTTACTATGAAGGCCACTCACTTCTAACCCAGCTACAGCATTACTGTGAACAATCCTTTGCTCTCCCATTGTGGTCAGGAGAATGTTAACATTTCGTCCGCAAATGTTAAGCTCATGCATGAGCCTTTCAGTGCAAAATGAGGCATTGCTGCCAGGATCCAAAAAAGCATAAGAAGTTACTATTTTGTTGCCCTTCTTTGCCTTCACTTGTACTGGGACGATAGCAAGAACACTGTCTGTGTTCCCGGCCCCATTGCAGTCGTATTTTCCGGCTATGTCCACAAAGCTACTGATTACAGTTGGATTCTCTGTGTCCTTTGCTTGCTCTGAACTGGGTACAACTTTCTCTTTGATATTCATATGCAGAAGAGTGGGGTGTATCATTGAGCATAGTAGGCATCTCAGTTTCTCTCCACAAGCCTTACTCATGTGTCCTGGTTTAAGGCAGCTAAAGCATAGGCCCTTACTTCTGAGAAAGCCTAGTTTTTCTCTGTGCAAAGATCTCTGCAGCCTTTTACACTGCTCCAATGTATGCTCCCCTTGACAGAAGATACAAGGCTTACTGAATGGTTTCGAAGTGTTGTTAGGATCCTTTTTACTTGGACTTAACCCCATATCTGCACTCTGTTGATTGTTCAGCTTGGTCACTGTGGTAGTGAAACTTTTTTTGCTACCCATTCTATCTGACCTCATGTTCGGCAGATATTTTGTCTGTGCTTTGTGTCTGTCCTTCACGTCTCCGAACACTGGGTGGAGAGCAATCTTTGCCTGTCTGGCAACAAACACCACTATGTCACTGAATCTGGGTTTGCGTTGTTGTTTTTCCTGTATGTCACAGGCCACACCTCTCCATTTTTCTCTCAACTTATATGGGCATTTGGAAATGATTGCACGCATGTTGGCAGCATTATCCATCTCATCCATATACTCCAACTCTGCCATTGCATTTTTGCAGCTTGTCAGGAAGAGAGCATAGGAGTTGAGTGCTTCGCTGTCATCTGCCTTGATGTCAGGCCAGTTTAACGCTTTATCCATGTATGCTACGGATATTTTGTATTCATTTCCAAAATATTCTTTTAGGAGACGTTTAGCTTCACAATACCCTTCATCTGGCTTCATGTGAAAACAACTCTGAACTAAATCTCTTGGCTGTCCAGTGGTGTACTGCTCCAAAAAATACAGTCGGTCTCTGCTGTTTTCAGTTCTACTCTCTACACCATGTTCAAATGCTCTAGTGAAGAGTATGTAGTCCAAAGGATCTCCCTTGAATGTGGGAATGTTTTGAGGTGGTAAAGAAGAGAGTCTTTGCTGCTGTACCAAGCATTCTGTAATCTCATTCTGTCGCTGCATTACAGTACATAGAGTCTGTGTGTTTACTGGACTATTAGAAGGAGCAACACCATTAGTGGGATGACCATGGCTGAATAAGTCGTCACCACTAGCATTATGAACTTGTGCAGCAGGACTGTGGATAGACTGACGGTCTGCTTCATCAGGTCCAATAATGGACTCCCCTTCCTTCACAGTAGTCACTACACCTGCACCACTCGACTCATGTGACTCTTCGTATTTTTGTAGAACCCTAAGTTGAGCATCAGCAGCAGCAAGTGCAGATTGCAGCTCAAGCTGCTCCTTTTCAGCTTTAACCTTCAGCTCTTGTTCATCCAAAGCATGTCTTTGCTTTAGCGCTGCAGCTTTAGCCAACAGCGCTACCTTTTCCAGTTCAGCCTTTAAACGTGCAGACGACGCTACGGACGATGCTGTTGAGCATCCAGAACGTGCTCTGGACTTAGACCTCCTAGAGGATGTAGCTGATACGCTATCTCCAGGGCTCACACCATCATTAAACTTGCTGGCTTCTTCCCTACGTTGAGGGCAACGGCTTCAAACCAAGCACTGACCTCAGTAATGAACTCACGGAATAACGTGGCTTTGGGCTCAAACCAACTCTGCTGATCCTTTTTCATTTCGTCTTCAGACATAATCTGATATAAAAGCCCCTTTACAGAAGTGTTAAGGTTGCAAAATTCTCCAAACAGCTGATTAAACTCTGTGTGCAACTTGGTTTTTACCACATCCACGTTGCCATCATCCTCCATTAATTCAAGCATTTCGTTTTTCATTCCAGTTAGCTGACTTAGCTTAGCCCTCCTAGCACTCGTTTGCCTCTGTAAAGCGTCCTCCATTGCCTTAGCTGTTGGTTTTACTTGCCTTTTTTCCACTGAAGCTGAATCGTCGGCCATAGCTTAGCTTATTAGCTTTCCACCTGTTATCCTAGCTGGCGCAGCAAAGATGAACTTACTTCTGCAACCTTTCTTCCTCTTTATCCACGCGCACAGTGTGAAGAAGCAGGTTTTCTTACTTTTAATATGTGAAACTGGTTTAATGCCAAGGAAAACATTGACTTAGAAAAACTAAGCAATAGACAATTAACAAACAAAAACCACGGTTGAAAACGTGCGGCAGTACAAAGGAAAACATGAAGAAGTGTGGACAGTATCATTTTCATTATAGGCACGTTGTAATCAAACTTGTTTTAGAACGGCCAAAAGCTCCACGTTGTAATGAAACTTGTCTTTTGACAAAAAAAATATATATATATTTTCGGACATGGGAACACTTTAAATATGTCTAGAATGAAGGAACAATGTTTCTAAGCAATAGGAAGTGAAATCTTGAACGTGGCAGTACAAAATGAACAGTGTCATTTCATTGCATTTAGGCGCTGAAAAAGCGTTTTTTGAGCTTTAGAAGCGCCTACAGGTTTTAGAACTGCCAAAAAGCTCAACTTTGTAATAAAACTTGTTTTGTGACAAAAACAATATTGTCTGACATGGGAACACTTTTAATATGTAAATAATGAAGGGAAACATTGACTAGAAGCAATAGAAAGTTAAATCTTGAACGTGGCAGTACAAAATGAACAGTGTCATTTTCGTTGCGTTTGGGAGCTTTAGAAGCGCCTACAGGCTTTAGAACGGCCAAAAAGCTCAACGTTGTAATAAAACTTGTTTTGTGATAGAAACAATATTTTCTGACATGGGAACACTTCAGATATGTCAAGAATAAAGGAAAACGTTGTTTCTAAGCAATAGAAAGTGAAATCTTGAACGTGGCAGTACAAATTTAACAATGTCATTTTCGTTGCTCTTAGGCCTTGAAAAGGCGTTTGGGGCGCTTTAGAAGCGCCTACAGGCTTTAGCACTGCCAAAAAGCTAGATATGTCAAGATTGAAAGAAAACATTGTTTCTAAGCAATAGGAAGTGAAATTTTGAACATGTTTGTGAAATGTTCTGTGATGCTACATTCAGTAAATGTTGTGTAATGAGTTTGTTTTACTGCACTTTCCACACTTTATTTTCATTTTACTTTAGAAGGGTTGAGGTTACATACTACAGGGGTCCTGACTATTGAAGAACAGGCTAAAACAGTATACAGATGAACAGATGGACTACACTCTGGAATTGTACAACTACAGAGTGTCCTATATGGTCATGATAAAATAGACAAATGGTTAGATAAAAATCAAATCACTTTTGTCATGTCACATTTTCACAGGTGTGAAGGTGAGTGAAAAACTTACAGTCCCTTACAGCACTTAAATACAAAAATATTTTAACATAACAATTACATAACAATTTGCTAACAGGACAACTCTTTGCAATGGCTTATACAAAACTATACATTAGACAATAAATATATACAATACTAAGCACAAAATCTCTGTTAAACTAATATACATATATATATATTTATATAACAGTAATATAAAGTTATGAATAAAAACTATGATATATCCAGATGTACACATTTCCAAATAGCACTATGGTAAGGCTGAGGTAAATGAGAGATGCAGGGTATATACAGGGCATAGAATATTGAGATATATATATACACTACAGATTTACAATATGGATGAAGATAACAGTATGTCAGTCTGTCATGTGCAAGTATAAATATGCTAAATGTAAAGTGCAGAGTGATGATTGTCCATGGAGATCATTATTTAGATGATTATGGTGAGATGTGCAAGGAGGGGGCTTTAATGAATTGGTTATTATTTCTAGTCATTTTTCCAAGCTAATGAGTTTACTTTGTGTGTAATCACTGTCCTGTGTTTTAAATGAACTGATCAACTGGCAGATTTCATTATCCTTCAGCTAACCCAAGAACTGCATTACTAACAGAGGCAGCTATGACTGAGCCGTTTAGGTCAGAATTATTTTGTAAATTACTCTTGAACCAAACAGTTCTAAATTTGTAATTGACATATGTGCCATTACTAAACCTCCAAACTCAGAAATGAACAACTTTAGGCCCGGGGATGTTTTGTGGATAAAACAATTTATTTTCTTGTCCAGAGGCTTTCGAGTTGAAAAATTGTTCGGTTAGGACCTTCTCCTTTGACTGTATGCAATATTCTTGCTGTTTCAGCATCCTGATGGAGACAGTGTGTCACAGGACCTTGCAGTACAAAAGATTTAAATCTACAAAATCAAGACGGAAACATCAGAGGGTACTGCAGACTTTGGTATTGTGGTAGAAGGTGTGAAAGTTCTGACTGATCTGGGTAACTTTGAAAGGGCTTGCTCCATGCTTGTTGGATTTGCATATGCAGTGGATCTTGCTTATCCCAAGGAGCTCAGGTACACATTTGAATTCTTTCAAAAACTCCTCCTTGAACTGGATTGTTTAAGGCTCTCTCCAAACGTGAATGACCTCAAGAATAACCTACTGGCTTAAGAAATAGGACTTGTGTAGAGTGAAAATAAATGGTGTGATTTTTAGTTTCCTGTCATTGGTGTGGCTCTGCAGATTTCAATCAGTGATTGTAATAAGAGCTTTCATATTTGTAAGAAATAAAAATGCTTTGCACTATCAAAATATTGTTGTATTTTTGCCCCAACAGGATAAGAACTTGCAAACATAAAAAAAAAAAAAAAACACACTAATAAATAATCTTCAGGGCCTATTTTAACCACAGGTGATGTGGAGAGAGAGCAGTTGTGATTCATTTTGGGCCTTTTTTAACATTCCAAGTGAACCTTTATCACCTTTTAACCTTTATGTTGGACAAATGCCAGTCTGTGTTATATTTCAGTTGATATAACTGTATAATGAATTTATACATTATATTTTATTTAGTAAATCCTAATAATTTTTACCCAGGCATTTAGTAAGATTATATCAATTTCACACCAATTATTAGTATATGTTAATAAATTTTCTCCAGATATTGAGTAAATATAAATTCATTTTGTTTAAATATTTAGTAAATATTAATATATTTCCCTTAATTAATTAGTTTGTTTTAATAAATATTTTGAGTTTTATTAACTCAGAAACTGGCATGCTATCACTAAATCCAACAAATTTTAAACTGTTGCTTTTATTAGCATGTATTTATTTTTTTTTTTGCTTAAATTTAGTTAACTTATTCAATAAATTGTAATCGAAGTTTAAGTAATTAAAATCTACTCAATTATATTACGTGTCACTTTGTTGCCATAATTTTTTTAAGTAACCACTGTTCAAACTTTTTACAGTGTAGCAGGACCTCAGTCTTCCTTGGATTAAGCTGTAAAATACATGGTTTGTGGATCTTCCTGAGCCATCAGTGATGCAACATTATATTACAGTCACTACGAGTAAAAAATGGCTTGAATGAGATAAGGAGGCTTATTCTGTCAGAGCGAATTTGTCATGGCTTATGGCTGTTGGATTGCATTGATGCGCAGATTTCATTTCCTCGAAGGGAGGTTAGGTTTATGGTTTATGGACTTTCCCGAGCCAAGCAGTGCTGCAGAAACATATTACAGTCAAAAGCTATTTCGCAAACATGAAAATATTCATTTACTTAAACATATACATTTAATTAAAGTGTCGAGGACAACTTTTAGTTATCTGTTCGTGGCGGGGATGGGCGGAGCTTGGCTGTACAGCGGATATAACTACGAGTAAAATATGGCTTCACTTTGATAAAGAAGATTTATTTTGTTAGTGCGAATTTATCATGGCTTATGACTGTTGGATTACATTTGTGTTTCAGGATTGTAATGCTCACATGACTGCGCCATGCTGTTGTTTCATGACTGAGGCTTGATAAACCTATCGCCGAAAATACACCAGAGATGAGGCTATTTATCTCCGCCCGCATTTGGAGCGCACTTGCACTTGCAGGTCCATTTTCTCCT
>JAMWET010005024.1:5000-23588 GCA_024036415.1 Prochilodus magdalenae
TACAAACACAACACCGCAGCTCTGAGTGGCGTTCCAGCAGATTTAAGGTGGAAGGGGAGCTCCACCAGAATTTCCAAAATTCTAAGAGGGTCTCCTGGTGTGAGACGGTTCAGGTGGCCCAACAGCTCTTTCATTACAACACAGTGAGGCACTCGCAGGGCCCACCAGTGTCTCAGAGCTCATTCTTAAAGGGCAACTCCAGCAGTTTTCCAAAATTCCCTTTCGTAGGTGTTGGGGGAGTGGTCCAGAGTAGGTACAGGGGTGGTGGTGGGAGCCAGGGGTCTTCATGTCTAGATGTCTAAACCACTAGAGAGCCTACACGTGTCTTCTGAGGGGTTTATGGAATGTCTGTGATGGAAACAATTCTGGGAATTGTTATGGGAAAAATAATTCTGAATTTTTTTTTGACAGGAGGGAGGTGGGGTCACTATTTGGCCTCACAGCCCCCCACCGCGTCTCGGGCATCAGGCCCAGTTCCATGATAAGCTTTAAACGATATTCCAAATTTTTTGGGGAATATCCAGGGGATGTGGTGTGAAATGGCATTCCAAAATGGAATCTTAGAGATGCGTCTCGGTCTGGCTGCTCTGGAAGCTCAAATCAGATTTAAAGGTGTCGTTTGAACCTGACATCATATCCACACTGATGACATCATATCCAGGGTGTGGCCAACACAGGAACCCCTGTGGATCGATTGGTGATGTCTGGACACCAGGGATGGGCGATACCTGGTTTTCCTTTCATTCCGATACCAAGGCTAATCTCCTGATACTGATCCCTGTGTGATTTTTGACCCATGGAAAACAAAACTGCTCAGGAATCTGATATTTAATAATTAATTAAATAAACATTCAGAGATCAGAGTTCCTCTCTTCACCTCCTTTAATAACATGACAGAATTTAGATCAGGGATTAATAATGTTCGATTAAAGTTCAGTAGATGAATGTCTGGATTTGAGCAGGTGTAGTCTGGATACCTACAGGTGGAGCAGGCGAAGGGAAACGTAGTTCCGGTACTACTCCATCATCATATACGGAGAGAGTTTACACATCACTCCTACTAAACAAACAAACAAACAAACAAACGATATTTAAATTCCAGCTTCCTGATACTGATAGTCAGGAATCGCTCCACCCGTCCCTACTGGACATACAGTGCGGACGGTCACCTCAGTAGATCCAATCTGAGGATCTACCCGCAGTCTGATCACAGGTGGACGTCTGGTTCCCATCACCACCCCTCTCGCTTCACCCCAGACCACTCTGAACCCTGTAGCTCGGCGGGAACGTGGACGGATGGTGCGGTTCCCCTTTCAGGAGACACACGTACAGGACGCATCACCCTACAGGAGGACATACCCCGACCCGAGACAGCAAGCGGGCGTGAGTGCAGCTGTAACGAGTTTTCTGTAACTCTGCTGTCACAGTTGTAGCATGCAGTGCCGCCTGGTGGTGTACTGTGGTTCTGCAGTTCCGCTAGCGTGAGACGTGATGTCATCACACAGGAAGCTAAAG
Organism: Prochilodus magdalenae; assembly: GCA_024036415.1. Classification (NCBI taxonomy): domain Eukaryota; kingdom Metazoa; phylum Chordata; class Actinopteri; order Characiformes; family Prochilodontidae; genus Prochilodus; species Prochilodus magdalenae. Next base: position 6,516 of record JAMWET010005024.1, read on the forward strand.
AAACAGGAAGTGGGTTCGCTGTACGGCGTGCTGCCTGTGTTCGTCTGCTCACACTCCGTACTGTTTACGTAACTATGATGTCTGACTGAACCCGACGTGTCCTCTGTCGGGCGAGCTGCTCTGCTAGCGTTAGCCTAGCGTTAGGGTCATTCAGTAATACACAAAGCCTGTCCCTGTACAGGTCAGTGAAGCTCCATGCCACCCTGGACCACACTGACCGTCTCCGAGTTGTGATGGGAGAAGGACGTGGACAGTCGGTGGTCGTCAGTAGGAGTGAGAGACAGTCCACCCCCTTTCTATAGAGACTTAATCGATCACTGCCCACTGTCCACCCTGCTCTGTGACACAGCTGGATGGACGTGACTCCACACTGCTAATACAGCAGCTGTATAGAGCTTTAGAAGAGTCCAGTCAGATTCTACGACTTCAACAGGATGTATTCAGCGTATACACTACATGTATACACACATGTATACTGAAGAACACCTGGTTACGGTTTTCCAGATGTGTAAACGTCAGGACGGGTCCAAATAAACGCTATCTGGATGAGTCTGGTTCCACCGACATGGTTATATACATAAGGGCTGATTGTTAACAGCTCAGTGTCTTCCCTGGGTGTCCTGTGGGGCAACGTCCTGTGGGGCAACGCCCTGTGGGGCAGCGTCCTCTGGGGCAGCGTCCTCTGGGGCAGCGCCCTGTGGGGTAGCGTCCTGAGGGGCAGCGTCCTGTGGGCAGCGTCCTGTGGGGCAGCGTCCTGTGGGCAGCGTCCTGTGGGCAGCGTCCTGTGGGGCAGCGTCCTGTGGGGCAGCATCCTCTGGGGCAGCGTCCTGTGGGCAGCGTCCTGTGGGGCAGCGTCCTGTGTCCACCGATGAAGGACTAGAGGACGACCAACACTGCACTGTGCAGCAGCAGATGAGCTATCGTCTCTGACTGTCCATCTACAAGGTGGAGCAGCAAGGTAGGAGTGTCTAATAGAGTGGACAGTGAGTGGACACAGTGTCTCAACACTCCAGCAGCACTGCTGTGTCTGATCCACTCACACCAGCACCACCCACACACTAACACACCACCACCACGTCAGTGTCACTGCAGTGCTGAGAATGATCCACCACCCACATCATACCTGCTCTGTGGGGGTCCTGTGGGGGCCCATTGAAGAACAGGGTAATAAAGTATACAGAGAAACAGATGGACTACAGTCTAGACCTGTACACCTACAGAGTGTCCTGTATGGTCAGTGGAGGTGAGTCAGTATGGGGGAAGGTGGAGGACGGGTGGAGGACGGGTGGAGAATGATAAACAAAGCTGCAGATAGTCATAAAATAACTGTATAAAGTCATTATGTTTATTTAACCTGAGGCAGATCACAGTCCTAGTAATAGACGGTACAGTATAGTCCTCATATACATTCCTGCTGTTGCCAGGATACCTGAAATACTGAGTATATCTGATAGTATGTGTTACCTGAACTTATTTACATACAATAATAAAGATTATTTGTATACTCAGGGTTTCCAAACGTTACCGTATAATTACACTGGTCTTTATACTGACTGAGCTTTGATCCCATCTGATTGGTCGTCTTCGTGTCCTCCTCCTAAGCTCCATTAGTAGGATGTGTTCCGACATCCCTGACGTCCAACATCACCGTTCCTCATCTTCCACAGGGTTGGAAACCAAAGCCTGATGGTTCTACACATGTCCGGTTGCATCCAGCAGCTGCTCTCTGATGGAGTTGAGCTGCACTAGGCCGTCCTGCAGCTGCTTGGCCAGCATCTGCACCCGCATGGTCACCTCCTTCTTGCAGCCCTTCTTCAGCTCCCTGGAGTCCTTGGTGAAGTACTTGTCCATGCCTTTACAGACACTGTTCAAGGCCGCCATGGCGGTGTCCACTATCTCCTCGGCCCGCTCCACAGGCTCGCTGACCAGGCTGACCGTCTGCAGCGCTCGCCGCACCTCCCAGTCGCCAGCGTAGTAGTTGTTCCGCCGCAGCAGAGGGTGGCACCGCAGCCGGCGGATTCCCTCGGCAACGAACCGAAGGCAGCGCTGCAGTTCCGTCAAACGAGTCTCGTAGTCCAGCACGATGATCTCGATCTTCTTACGGTCCTGAAGGGAACGATCAACGGTCACACAAGAATCATCAGAATCACAAGCAGTTTCATTCACCTAAAAGAATTTTTGGAAAGACATCTACAGCTATGAGACGTTGAAAGGAGATCTACAGTTACAAGAGACGATGGGAAGAGATCTACAGCTACGAGAGACGATGGGAAGAGATCTACAGCTATTAGAGACTATGGAAGAGATCTACAGCTACGAGAGACGATGGGAAGAGATCTACAGCTACGAGAGACGATGGGAAGAGATCTGCAGCTACGAGAGACGATGGGAAGAGATCTGCAGCTACGAGAGACGATGGGAAGAGATCTGCAGCTACGAGAGACGATGGGAAGAGATCTACAGCTATTAGAGACTATGGAAGAGATCTATAGCTACGAGAGACGATGGGAAGAGATCTGCAGCTACGAGAGACGATGGGAAGAGATCTGCAGCTACGAGAGACGATGGGAAGAGATCTGCAGCTACGAGAGACGATGGGAAGAGATCTGCAGCTACGAGAGACGATGAGAGGAGATCTACAGCTACGAGAGACGATGGGAAGAGATCTGCAGCTACGAGAGACGATGGGAAGAGATCTGCAGCTACGAGAGACGATGGGAAGAGATCTACAGCTACGAGAGACGATGAGAGGAGATCTACAGCTACGAGAGACGATGGGAAGAGATCTACAGCTACGAGAGACGATGAGAGGAGATCTACAGCTACGAGAGACGATGAGAGGAGATCTACAGCTACGAGAGACGATGGGAAGAGATCTACAGCTACGAGAGACGATGGGAAGAGATCTACAGCTACGAGAGACGATGGGAAGGGATCTACAGCTACGAGAGACGATGGGAAGAGATCTACAGCTATTAGAGACTATGGAAGAGATCTATAGCTACTAGAGACGATGGGAAGGGATCTACAGCTACGAGAGACGATGGGAAGAGATCTGCAGCTACGAGAGACGATGGGAAGAGATCTGCAGCTACGAGAGACGATGGGAAGAGATCTGCAGCTACGAGAGACGATGGGAAGAGATATACAGCTACGAGAGACGATGAGAGGAGATCTACAGCTACGAGAGACGATGGGAAGAGATCTACAGCTACGAGAGACGATGGGAAGAGATCTACAGCTACGAGAGACGATGGGAAGAGATCTACAGCTACGAGAGACGATGAGAGGAGATCTACAGCTATGAGAGACGATGGGAAGAGATCTACAGCTACGAGAGACGATGGGAAGAGATCTGCAGCTACGAGAGAGGATGAGAGGAGATCTACAGCTACGAGAGACGATGAGAGGAGATCTACAGCTACGAGAGACGATGGGAAGAGATCTACAGCTACGAGAGACGATGGGAAGAGATCTACAGCTACGAGAGACGATGGGAAGGGATCTACAGCTACGAGATACAATGGAAGGAGATCTACAGCTACGAGAGACGATGGGAAGAGATCTACAGCTACGAGAGACGATGGGAAGAGATCTGCAGCTACGAGAGACGATGGGAAGAGATCTGCAGCTACGAGAGACGATGGGAAGAGATCTACAGCTACGAGAGACGATGGGAAGAGATCTACAGCTACGAGAGACGATGGGAAGAGATCTATAGCTATTAGAGACGATGGGAAGAGATCTATAGCTATGGTGAGAAAAGGTTCTATGATGGGAACATCCTCCCGCTACCTGTCATGTATCTCAAAGCCCAACAGAAGGAACGAGGAACCTACGTTCATGTCATGGATGTTATCCGAGATGGCAGCTGAAGCTGCTGTGATTCCTCCTGCCGTGGCTACGCCGAGCCCCACAGCCGATATAATGAGCGAAGCCCCGAAGGTAACGGGCGCCAAAGCCAGTCCGGCGATGGCGGCCACGCCCCCCACAGCCGTTGTAGTGCCCCCTGTGATGTTAGCAATCTTAGCCCGGCGATGAAAGTTGCTGAGGTCATCGGCGATGGTGTAGAGGAACAGCACATGCTGGTAGAAAAACTCGGCTTGCTCGGTGAACACTTTATAGAAGACCCGGAGCCCACGGTGGACCTTCCCAGCAATCTCAGTGAAGGATCTGGGAGAAAGAGACACACCTGAGTTGGTCCCACCCATCAAACGCCTGGTCCCGCCCATCAGAAACATGCCCTGCAGGCTCCAGGTGCCCTAACACACTAGGACTAGGACTAGATACGGAGACGCCACAGCTAATACTCTAATACCGAAAGCTACCTAGACGTCACACCTGCAAACACAAGCGCTCAGCACCTGAACCACGTCACAGGCCCACAAAGATCAATCACCAGGTTTCTACAGGTACAGGGCGACCTCGACACGCACAGGGTGACGCTGGCGTGCCGTGACGTAGCCGAGGTACGTCTTCACGGTAACCTTCCACTCTGGGAACGTGGACAGTGATCACCTCATTCAGCTTCTGGGACACTTATCCTTCTGGGTAGTGGGAGGTGCTGGAGTCGACCCCGGTGCTCACTGAGCGGAGGGCAGGAGACACCCTGGACAGGCCGCCGGGCCATGGCAGGGCCAGGCATTTTTACAGGCCAGTAAGTTAGGGCCACAGTGGCTCCTGAGCTGCGACGGTGGGCTGTAGGTGCCTGTGTGTTGTCCTCTGACCTCTGCTTCCGGACTAAGGACCACCCACTTCCAGATACATAATTGCTCAGCGCTCAAACCAGAGAAAAGGGGGCCCAGAGGGTCCCGAGAACCAGCTCTGGTACTCTGTTTCTTGGAGAAGAGGTATGGGTAGAGGGATGGACAGAGCACCTGTGAGTGCTCTCAGACCTGAGACAGGAGCGGAGCTTGATGTTCTTGGTGCTGTGTATCTGATGGGGACGTGTCACGTTTCCTCCGTAGCTGTTGACGTCCTCCTACTCTATCCAATCCTATATCTAATCTCATCACAAACGTCTCCTGTAAACACAGACTACCTGGCCCCTCTGAGGGAACGTCTCGGCACTGGTTAAACTGACCACCGTTCTGCCTATGGGCTAATCAGTTCTGCTCTCTGCCTACAGTTCACACGCCTGCGGTGGTAAACAGGAAGTCTTACATGGTCTCATCCTCTTTCAGGGTGATTTCCTCGTTTGACGGCAGCTCGTCCCACACTGAAACACAAACAGAAGGGCGGTTTGAGTAAGTGCTTCCTGTTTGCCTGTTGTTATGGGTAAATGATCACCAAGCTCTGCAGAGTGCTCACGTTCCACGGTGTTCCACCACTCCATCAGACTGTCAGTGTCCTGTAAATCAGACACAAGAAGGGAAACGTCACTGACTGAGTACAGAGATGAGTGGTATGTTGGTTCTGCTGGTCATTGTGTGTGATGTTTAGAAGTCAGAGTCAGCCTGCTGAGGCGCTGTAATACCTCTAACCGGGCCGCATTGTTACTGCGAGGCCTCTGAGTCACTGATCAAGCGTTCACTGGGTGAAAGGTTCTACCTGAGCATACAGGATAAAGACTATGACTAAGAGACGTCTAGTTTAGTGGCTGTAAGTAGGGACGCACCGATCCGATACTAGGATACTAGGATTGGTTCTGATATTAAGTAAGCTGGATTGGGTATTGGGTCAGATCCCCACTCTGCTGTGTGTGTGACGTGTGCAACAGAGTCAGCTGGTGTGCCTGTTGAGGTAACGGGGGAACTGTCGCAGCTCAGGGAGGCTCGAACTGTGGATCACAGACCAGCGCTACGAGGTGAGCTAACAGTTCCCCAGCAGAGTGGGCTCTCAGCGTGCGGAGGAACAAACTTACAAACGGGGAACAAATAAAAACCGCCAGGAGGATAGAGCACTACTAAACGTAGACTTCCTCAAACGAAGAGGAGCCTCACAATGAAGCCCTGAACTTCAGCAGAGCGAGTGCACTGCCTCTGAAGAGGGGGAGAAGCGACCTGCCTCGAGAGGCTCGAAACCTTCTACCGGCTAGTCATTAGAGACGTGCACATGGCACTGTGAACTCAACACTGAGCAACCAATGGCGCAAGCTGCTTTGACGTTTAGCGTTTGATTGCCCATTGGTTGCCCATTGTCTCCCCCGAGTGGCCGGAGGTGGATCTGCGGGAACCTGAGAGTACCCTACAGTAGACTCGACTTAAAATCAGGACCAACACCATGGAGCGTGTCAGTGTTCATGTCAGTCCTGGTGCCGTACGTCACTCCAGCATGGTGAAGCATACGGTCTATTCATTCAAACATGGGATCAGATCCATATCGGGTTCCACAGACATGCAGGGATTATGTATCAGTGCTGGTATTGGAACCGGAAAAGCTGGATCCCTAGCTGTAAGCCTGGTGTGTAAGACTGACCCCTTCTTCTTCCTCCTCCTCCTCCACGTCCTCCAATCTGTCTTCGCCGTCTGCCCCTCTTGCTCTCCTCACGTCCATCTGTGAGGACATCCACTCAGCCTGAAGGGGACAGAACAGAGAACCCATGAATAAACGTTTACAGCACCACAAACAGAAAACCTAGAAACCATCTTCACCTTCAACACAACCCCTCTCATCCTCCCCATCCATCTTTAGATTAATCAGCGAGTTAGCAAGTTCTGTCTGAGGGAAGCCGGAACGCTGTGGCGGAGCCGGGGTGAAATGCCGCCACTGGGTACTGACCGAGTCGAGGCTCCAGCCAAGGTAAACCCATTGTGTCTCGTGCCTGGGTGATATGTTATCTAGAACGTCCTATTATGGAACAGCTTTCGCCTCCTCTAGCCTGGACTATCTCAAGGCACTTCTCATTGGGGTTCTCGAGGCCCCTACCTCGCCACGTTCTCTCGGATCCGTGAGCTCAAACTGCCTCTAATCATTATTATTAGATATGTGTCTGCACCGTATCAGCCCACAACTACCACACGGTGCATCCAGAGTTATTCCTGAGGTTCTACCTTACGCAGCGTGTGCGGACAGCACGGATTAAACGCTCTGCCGATAACTAAATCACTGCACGCAGCTGCACCGCAAATTACCCATGTTAGCCTAATCCTGCCTACAGAGCTCCTAAACCAACAACCCCGGCGAGTCAACGCCTCTGCCTCGGAATCAGAAATCCCTGCAGGCGCTGATCTGTTGTTGTCACATGTTGAAACCCAGCTCAGCTCTGAAGTTGCGGAACCGGTTGGAGCACATGCCGAGGAGCTGAAAGGCATCTCGTACCTGGCTAGCTCGCATGCCCTTGCGGGCCACGGTGCAGGCTCTCCAGACAAGCTAACCCGAAGGCAGACACAGAGCGTGATCTCAGCCTTTTGTCCTAATGGAGTCTGGGAACGGCGAGCCGCATTCCTCATCACCCAGATCGCTGATAACCGGGAACGCTGTTGTGGGCGACTGAGCCCGTATGTGTGGCTAAAGGTCGGGTGGGTACCTTAGCTGCCTCGGAGAGGTAGTAGTCGCTGGAGGTAGCACCTGGAGGATCAAGGTCTTCAGGAAGGAGCCCCTCGTCTGCCTTTAAAGGAAGAGAGAACCGCACAGTCAGGAGTGACTCTGTAAGCACTGTAGCTGCACTACATGTCCAAAAGTATCCAGACACCTGGTACAGTCAGTGACCTCACTTAGCTCGTAGTCTCCATAGTAAAGCACTGACCTCTACGATGACCCTGAGGTCACACTAGCAGGCAACAAGGTGCTTAGGTGGCCCTGAGTTTGTCTCGTGTGTGAGGCCGCTCATGTTACATGCGTGTGGGCGTGTCCCAGGTCCAGCAAAGCTAGCTAGTTCTGAAAGCACCTGCTCGTACGGAATGTGTGTGGAAGCCTACCTGTTAGCATTCGTGACTAGCAATATTTGCCGCTTAGCATGCTGGCTAACCTGGCTTGCCATCAAGTGACCTAGCTCACTAGAGACCCCCACAGTGTCCTGCAGTTTCTTCCACACTTCGTTTCTCTACATACGTGTATGTACAAAGACCGTCATGGAAACGGCGGCGATGAGCTGCTCCTCCGTGTTCACCACACCGCTGAGACCTGGAACCAGATGCTGGTAGGAACTACAAGCTCAGAGAGCAGAAGGTGGAGGCTGGTTCTTTGTCAACGGTTAGTGTGAACACAGGGTAAGACGCTGAGGAGCGGCCACAGATGAGCCCAAGGTCACCTGGTGCCTAGCCAGGTCAAGAGGGGTGTAGCACTGGACTGTGGAGCAGTGGAACTTCATTCTCTGGAGTGATGGAGCTCCGTCCAGATAGCTTTGGGAAGAGTTTGGCTAATCCAGAACTGATCGTCCAATAGTGCTGAAGGATCAGTGGTGTGTATGTATATGTATATATGTTTAAAATCTGAAATTACAGTCTACATTATCAACGGTCCTGCCTTAGAAATGAACCGAGAGGTTTCAGCATGACTTCCATGGCGGTCTGGCACCCTGCACTCAGGGTTCAAGCCTCAACTTATAGAAAATAGTCACCATGGAAACCTCAATCGCAATAGTGCACCGAAAACCGCATTAGATACTGTTCCCCCTATCTCCCAATATCAGTACCTGACCTAGCTAGGGCTGAAAGCAATCAAATCCTCACAGCAATGTTCCAAAATCTAGTGTAAAGTCTTCCCGGGAGAGTACAGGTTGTTCAGCAGGGGTCTGCACACGGGGTCTTACCTTTGATTCTCTACGCGGGGCGTGGGATCTGGTGGTCTTATGAGGCTTAGAGTCCTGAAACACAACACCTCCATTAGTCAGGTGGATGAGGGGCGGTGCTGGTTGGGGGCGGGCAACAGAGTATCATCATCATCATCATCATCATGTAAATAAATCTGAGCGCCCGTGTTTCTACTCTGTGGTCGGCGAATATCTGAGATAAATATAGTATCTGTAAATTTAAGGTGGAGCCTGTTCTGGGATTTTCAGGCAACCTGGCAACCCACACGAGTTGTAATTCTGGCGAGGAGGGGGCGGGGCCTGTCAGCTATACAGGCAGTCGTGGACTGGAGGTTAGGGCACCAGCCTTGTGACTGGATTCCCTGAACCGATGGGACATGACTGAAGGCCCCGCCTGCCCGGGCGCCGGAATATTCTGTGGGTCCCCACGTGTGCAAACAGTCGGAAAACCAAACACCATCCATATGGAGCGTTGTGAACTGGGTGTGAAGGGATTAATACAGGGAATGGAAGTGGAGACATACCGGACTGTACTCCTCCACCCAGGTCTCCTCATCCTCATAGTCTCCTGCTTTGAAGAGATCCGCTCCTTTATCTGGGAATTCTGGATCCTGTAGGACCTGGATATCACACACACGCTCACTCACAGCACTGCGGTTCGGATGTACAGGTTTCCGAAAACGTCTTCCAGAATCAGAGGAAGGACAGAATCAGGATAAACACTTTCAGAACTAACTATACAACCTCGGAGTCTCGGCGGGACAGCGGTGGAACCCTCAGGAGAGGCGGCTTCCCCAGCTAGGAGAAAGTGAGAGGATCAGACACCGGGACGGTGAACACGTGGAAATCTGGGATCAGACACGGGAATCCTGAGTTTAACTACCTCACTGTAATCCTCGTGTCCATTCAGGTCCGAGTCCTGGAGGTCACTGGCTTTGAACAGGTCTGCGCCCTTCTGGGGGGCTTCATCCGGCACGCTCTACAGACACATCGTGATTAGATACCATGGGAATGAGGTACAGTGACGTTCCAGGTACTGACAGAAACGGCGCGAGGCTTACCTTGGACCCTCTCCGAGTCAGCCGGGGAATTCTGAGTTTGACCGGCCTCTTCTGGAAGAACAAGCACAGCGTCGTTAAACCTGAGCGGACTCGGAGCAGCATACAGGGCACACACCGAGCAGCACGGGGCTCTTACCGGCCGGCAGTCCTGCATGTCCAGGTGCTTCCCGCTGCTGTCCAAGAACCCGGGCTGGTCGGCACCGCTCGGAGAGAACGGCTCATCCTGGTACCCCACCTGAAAGTTACAGGGGACAGGTCAGGTAAACCATACACCCTTTGGCCACCAAGCACTGGCTAGCACCAACAGCCAAGGTAGAACAATATATCAACAGAGACAGAATGTTCTAGATAGTTCCAGTCATGTAGCACTAGCTAACACTGACAGCTGAGTTAATGTATTAACAAAAATGGAATGTTCTAGATAGTTCTAGTCATGTAGCACTAGCTAACACTGACAGCTGAGGTAATGTATTAATGGAGAGGTAATGTTCTAGATAGTTCTAGTCATTTAACACTAGCTAACACTGACAGCTGAGGTAATGTATTAATGGAGAGGTAATGTTCTAGATAGTTCTAGTCATGTAGCACTAGCTAACACTGACAGCTGAGGTAATGTATTAATGGAGATGGAATGTTCTAGATAGTTCTAGTCATTTAACACTAGCTAACACTGACAGCTGAGGTAATGTATTAATGGAGAGGTAATGTTCTAGATAGTTCTAGTCATGTAGCACTAGCTAACACTGACAGCTGAGGTAATGTATTAATGGAGAGGTAATGTTCTAGATAGTTCTAGTCATGTAGCACTAGCTAACGCTGACAGCTGAGGTAATGTATTAATGGAGAGGTAATGTTCTAGATAGTTCCAGTCATGTAGCACTAGCTAACACTGACAGCTGAGTTAATGTATTAACAAAAATGGAATGTTCTAGATAGTTCTAGTCATGTAGCACTAGCTAACACTGACAGCTGAGGTAATGTATTAATGGAGAGGTAATGTTCTAGATAGTTCTAGTCATTTAACACTAGCTAACACTGACAGCTGAGGTAATGTATTAATGGAGAGGTAATGTTCTAGATAGTTCTAGTCATGTAGCACTAGCTAACACTGACAGCTGAGGTAATGTATTAATGGAGATGGAATGTTCTAGATAGTTCTAGTCATTTAACACTAGCTAACACTGACAGCTGAGGTAATGTATTAATGGAGAGGCAATGTTCTAGATAGTTCTAGTCATGTAGCACTAGCTAACACTGACAGCTGAGGTAATGTATTAATGGAGAGGTAATGTTCTAGATAGTTCTAGTCATGTAGCACTAGCTAACACTGACAGCTGAGGTAATGTATTAATGGAGAGGTAATGTTCTAGATATTTCTAGTCATTTAACACTAGCTAACACTGACAGCTGAGATAATGTATTAATGGAGAGGTAATGTTCTAGATAGTTCTAGTCATTTAACACTAGCTAACACTGACAGCTGAGGTAATGTATTAACAGAGATGGAATGTTCTAGATAGTTCTAGTCATTTAACACTAGCTAACGCTGACAGCTGAGGTAATGTATTAATGGAGAGGTAATGTTCTAGACAGTTCCAGTCATTTAGCACTAGCTAACGCTGACAGCTGAGGTAATATATTAACAGAGATGGAATGTTCTAGATAGTTCTAGTCATTCAGCACTAGCTAACGCTGACAGCTGAGGTAATGTATTAATGGAGAGGTAATGTTCTAGATAGTTCTAGTCATTTAGCACTAGCTAACGCTGACAGCTGAGGTAATGTATTAATGGAGAGGTAACGTTCTAGATAGGTCTTGTCGTTATTGTTGCTGCAGGAGTAGCGTTAGCGCTGTTAGCGTGTTATCTGAATGTAAGATAAGCTTTATCTGATCAGCAGGTGAATCAGGTGAGAGTAAAATTAGAGAATGTGTACTGGCATCAGGACACGCCCCCATAGACTTGGGGCGGAGTCAGAGGAGGCTCATTCTCATAAAGGAACAGACACCCGGACTGGTGTTTATGAACAGGAGCTGAGGAGGAGGAGGAGGAGCTGTGTGTCCTTATTTACTGCTCCACTAAAGGAGTGACTGAGGAACGGAGAACCGGAGGGGTCACCTTTATCACCGATTAGTCACATGCTCGCTCGAGCGGTTAATCCTCTGGAATCCCAAACTTTACCTGCCCTGGAGCAGGTCGGACAAGCAGAACGCCAGGTGAGCCGCCGTCCTAATATCCAGAGCTAGACTGAATACACAGGTAATGAAAAACTTAGAGGGTCATTCAGGATCTCTCCAAGGATGAGGAATGTCCCTCAGCTCTGGGGTGGACGACTCAGTGTCCTGTAGTGTGGGGTGGACAGCTCGGACTCCTGTAGTGTAGGGTGAATGACTCAGTGTCCTGTAGTGTGAGGTGGATGACTCAGCGTCCTGTAGTGTGGGGTGGACGACTCAGCGTCCTGTAGTGTGGGGTGGACGACTCAGCGTCCTGTAGTGTGGGGTGGACGACTCAGCGTCCTGTAGTGCGGGGTGGACGACTCAGCGTCCTGTAGTGTGGGGTGGACGACTCAGTGTCTTGCAGTGTGGGGTGGACGACTCAGCGTCCTGTAGTGTGGGGTGGACGACTCAGCGTCCTGTAGTGTGGGGTGGACGACTCAGTGTCCTGTAGTGTGGGGTGGACGACTCAGTGTCCTGTAGTGTGGGGTGGACGACTCAGTGTCCTGTAGTGTGGGGTGGACGACTCAGTGTCCTGTAGTGTGGGGTGGACAGCTCGGACTCCTGTAGTGTAGGTTAGACGACTCAGTGTCCTGTAGTGTGGGGTGGACGACTCAGTGTCCTGTAGTGTGTGGCGTTTCAGTCAGGACAGATGGTGTAGTGTTGGGAGGTGTAAACTGTCTCTCAGGTTCTCAACACGGGTTAGGACTTTAACGTCCTGTAGTGTGGGGTGGACGACTCAGTGTCCTGTAGTGTGGGGTGGACGACTCAGTGTCCTGTAGTGTGGGCCAGGTTACCCTGAGATGCCCCCCCCCCAGGTGACTGAACAACAGGAATCACACCTTAGCCTCCCAGGAAGGGGTGTAGCCAGTCGCTCCCTCCTCCTCATTCAGGGTCCTCAAAGGATCCTGGGGAAAACAGAACACAGAACCTAATTAGCACCTTACGGAACACAGAACCTAATGAGCACCTTACAGTCATACGGAACACGGAACCTAATGAGCACCTTACAGTCATACGGAACACGGAACCTAATGAGCACCTTACAGTCATACGGAACACGGATCCTAATTAGCACCTTACAGTCATACGGAACACGGAACCTAATTAGAACCTTACAGTCAAACACAACACAGAACCTAATTAGCACCTTACAGTCATACGGAACACGGAACCTAATTAGCACCTTACAGTCAAACACAACACAGAACCTAATGAGCACCTTACAGTCATACAGAACACAGAACCTAATTAGCACCTTACAGTCACACAGAACACAGAACCTAATTAGCACCTTAGTCACACAGAACACAGAACCTAATTAGCACCTTACAGTCACACAGAACACAGAACCTAATTAGCACCTTACAGTCACACAGAACACAGAACCTAATTAGCACCTTACAGTCACACAGAACACAGAACCTAATTAGCACCTTACAGTCACACAGAACACAGAACCTAATGAGCACCTTACAGTCAAACACAACACAGAACCTAATGAGCACCTTACAGTCATACAGAACACAGAACCAAATTAGCACCTTACAGTCACACAGAACACAGAACCTAATGAGCACCTTACAGTCACACAGAACACAGAACCTAATTAGCACCTTACAGTCACACAGAACACAGAACCTAATGAGCACCTTACAGTCATACAGAACACAGAACCTAATTAGCACCTTACAGTCACACAGAACCTAATTAGCACCTTACAGTCACACAGAACACAGAACCTAATTAGCACCTTACAGTCACACAGAACACAGAACCTAATTAGCACCTTACAGTCACACAGAACACAGAACCTAATTAGCACCTTACAGTCATACAGAACACAGAACCTAATTAGCACCTTACAGTCACACAGAACCTAATGAGCACCTTACAGTCATACAGAACACAGAACCTAATGAGCACCTTACAGTCACACAGAACACAGAACCTAATTAGCACCTTACAGTCACACAGAACACAGAACCTAATGAGCACCTTACAGTCAAACACAACACAGAACCTAATTAGCACCTTACAGTCACACAGAACACAGAACCTAATTAGCACCTCAGGTTCTGGGGAGGAAAGTACTGCTCAGATCAGAGTCACAGCACCAGAACCGGACCTGAGAAGTGCTTACTGAGCCCCACCAGTTCAGCTACTCTCTGATAGATACGCACCAGGACGTCTGCAGAGGTGTGACTCTTAGCATCAGGTCCCACAAACAGGTCCGCCTACAAAATAAATAAATACAAATAAATTAATAAAAACAAAAAATAAAAATAAATTAAAAATAAATACAAAATAAATAAAAATATAAATAAATTAAAAATAAATAATATAAATAAATAATATATAAACATAAATAATTATAAAAAATAAATACATTACAAATTAATTAAAAATATCAAAATAAATAAATAAATAAATAAATAATGAAAAATAAATAAACAAATAATTAGTCAATATTTCGACACCGTACCTTTGACTCCTCTACGAACGGGAGGTCAGACATCCTTCTCAGGTCGTCTTCAAACACACCCTACAAAAACACGAGCACACCTTTAAAACCCCTGACGCCCCAGGAGTCACCCAGCGAAGGAAAGGGTTCTACATGAAAGGAACCCTCTGCATGACTACCGGGTTCTCTGCCTAGTGAGAGGGTTCTTCAGGTACTTGGAGAATGAACCAAATAGGGTTCTATTATCAGCACAAGCTGACCATGTGACACCAGCAGGACCCTTTCTGGCACTACGGAACCATATACAGCACACTCTCTGAAGAACCCTTGTAAGGAGCCCTTCAGTCATGCGAAGGGTTCTTTGAGTGTCATATAATGGGCTGGAGAACCATCCCTATGACTGGAAGGCTGCTGAATCACGTGTTCCTGAGCAAGGTACCTAACCAACTGCTGCCCGGGTGGCGTGGACAGGGTCGCGCACCGCTCCAGGCGGCCACCAGTGGGTGTGTACTCACTGCATGGATGGGCTAGTGCAGAGGCCCAGTTCCCCTGTGCAGCACAACTGGGACTGTCATCTGTTCTGTGAGGTACAGTGGACGCCCTGAGACACACTGCACGCTGTCTCTACACTACAGGACCTCCGTCTGGATCTCCGCACCGCAGATGGCTGATGGTGGTGACAGCTGCATCAAACAGGAAGCGCTCAGAATAGAGCTGGCTTTAACCAAACTGTCGACCTCAGCACAGAAACCTCTCCAACTTCTCCTCTACATTCACGAGCCCCCCGGAGCCACGCTGACTCCCCTCTGTGATGTTCTGGGGGGGCTTTAACCCACTACAGACCTCCAGCGAGCAGTGGTGTCCTCCATGAGTCGTCCTGTTAGTGCAGCACCATCGGCAGACGGCTGCACCACGCAGGACTACACCCACACAGACCGTTACCACGACTGTCCTTAACACCACGTCACCGTCACCAAAGACTGCAGTGGTGTCGTACCAGACTGTCATGGAGTGACTCAGAATGGCAGCGGGTCATCTTCAGTGACGAGTCCCGCTTTAGTCTTGGTGGAGACGCCCAACGAATCCGTGTGTGGAGGCACCGTGGTCAGCACCGAGATGAACGGTCTGTCGTCACACGTCTAGAAGGCCTGGTGTCCCTCCACCTCCACCCCTACCGCACCATCTGCAGGAACTGTGTGAGGAGGTTCAAGCTGCATGGGATGGATTATCACAGGACTCCATCAGGAACCTCTACAGCTCCATACCGAGACGTCTGGCGTGTTGGGTTAGCGAACACGGCGGCCCGACGCCATACTGAGAGACAGACTTCTGTATGTGTAGCTCAATAAATATTGATCATATCAGTCTAAATTTATCATCAGTTATTGATCCTGGTACCTTTATCTTCCTTCCCAACACACCCGCACTCCCACACCTCCTTCTGGGTGAGGCTGTGATGATGATGATGGTGTGTGTGTGTGTGTGCGCAAACCTTGGACGTGTGCGGACCAGCAGAATGTCCAAATCCATTTTCAGACACGTCAACAGGAGGCGCTTTCTGGTCAGTAAGAAACAGAACCACGTCAGCGCTTCAGTAACAGACCTGGGTGTGGGATCCACATACAGGATAACGGTATGAGCTGTCACCTTGGATGTGCGGTACCGTAGCTGAGGAACGATGAGCTTGGATCTTCTCTTCTGCTGAGAACGAGGAAGAGAACAGGTTCAGTAACCCACACTGAATAAAGGGTATGACGGGGTTAAATGGACCGAGGGTAGAACCTTGACAGGTTTGCTGGCCGTCTCCGCTGCCCCCGCCGCCCCCGCATGGCTGTGGTCATCTTGGTCGGACGATAAGACCTCCTCCGAGACATGGAACTACAGACCAACATCACTATCATCAACAACAAACCAAACGGGCGGATTTCAAGCTGATTATGCAAATGAGCTTGCTGGATCACCTTCGTCCCCCAGGGCAGGGTGCCTCCGTAGCCTCCGTCCATCCCCTCTGAGGGCTTCGCCTGCTCAACACAGCATGAGGAAGAGACGTCAGGAGACAGACGAGGGAAACAAACAACACGCTAACAGACGGAGACTGGTCCGTACCCGCGGCTCTCGGCCGAGTGTGGCTGTCTGGGCTGCCTTCAGATCGTCTCCGAGTTTATCCTGGAACCACCAACACACATCTGTTCCTCACCCAGCTGTTTAACTCAACATCACAGTGAACTGGAAACGTGTGTGACGTGTTTACCTTCGAGCCTCTTCTGGACAGGAACGACGATCTCCACTTCTTACTGGCTTTCTGCACAGACCAGGAACAGCACGTAAACAGACGCCGGGAATACTCGGAAAACTATTAGGAATTAAGCTCACCGGACACAAACCGAGTCCCCTGTACCTAACAGCCTGTCACCCCTCCACCAGCACCACAGATGGGACTGGACGAGGTTCTGGGTGTAGCTACATCAGTGTTCAGACACTCTTACAGAACTGGTCAGGTGGTCCAGATGTGGTGGAGGTCTTCCCTGGCACAGTTCCGAGGAGAATTCCCTGTAGGCTGGGATTGTATCCACTGCTGGTAGACCCGTATGACCGTACGCTTCCACACACCTGCAGATTCAGCTACTTCTCTCCAACACTATGGT
>JAMWET010005025.1:0-7500 GCA_024036415.1 Prochilodus magdalenae
TTTGACCCCCCCCCCCCCTCCGAGAAAGGAACGACTAACACGCACTTGGAGACGATACCATTCCCAGGGGATGTTGAAGACGAAAATGGTAAGCGTGATTTACACCGGGGCCTGATCAAGTGGGCCACCTACATATCGTTCGATCACAACCCCCACACTATCGCCATCATCTGCTACAACATTCAATGGAAAGAGGAAGAGTAAATATACCAGTCAACTCATCGTATCCACCAGTACATGGACTTCCGCGTCAAAAGGACAAATCGACTGTGCCATTAAGGTGAGGAAGGCAGTAGTTCCAGACATCAACGTGGAATCCTGAGCACACCTGTGCAGACAAGCTTGTGTGGGGATATCAAAGGCCATCTCAATCTAACCCTGAATCAGCGAGAGAGTGCCGGTGCTCTGGAAGGACATCATGTGTAGGTCCTATTCCACAGAACTGCAACATCCCAAGTGAACCTTAATGGCTAACAGACAGAGTAGTACTTTTGACATCTCCCCTGAATGAAGGCCTTTGGAAAGACTTGTTCACACCTATCTTCATTCACTGTTTTCGGTGAACACACTTTCATATATATACCTGAGTAATCACAAAATGCAGCTATCCCAACCAACGTGGCCCTATGTGAAAAAGTAATTGCTCCCCAATCCTGATAACTGGTTGTGGTGGGAACAGCTGCAGTTAAGCGTTTGCACCAACTACCAATGAGTTTTCCGCATCTCTGTGGAGGAACTTTGGGCCACTCTTCTTCACAGAAGTTAATTCAGCCATATTGGAGGATTTCTGAGCATGAATGGCCTGGTTAAGGTCATGTCACAGCATCTCAGTTGGACTTTGACTGGTCCACTCCAATACCCTCTGTCTGTTTTCTCTGAGCCATTCAGAGGTGGAGTTGCTGGTGTTCCTCTGATTATTGTTCTGCTGCAGAATGCAAGTAAACTTGAGCTTAAAGTCACAAACTGATGGCTGGACATTCTTCTTCAGGATTTTCTGGTAGAGAGCAAAATTCATGGCTCCCTCCATCACAGCAAGTAGTCCAGGTCCTGAAGCAGCAAAGCAGCCACAGGCCATCACACTGCCACCTCCATGTTTGACTGGCGGTATGTCGTTTGTCTTGTCAGTCCACAGAACATTGTCCAAAACTCTTGGGGATCATCAAGGGTTCTTTTGGCACATGTGAGACGGGCCTTTGTGGTCATTTTCACTTTGGAAGTCTCCCATGGATACCATTTTTGCCTGGTCCCTTTCTTATTGTTGAATCATGAACACTGACCTTAACTGAGGCAGGGGAGGCCTGCAGTGCTTTAGATGTTGTTCTGGGTTCTTTGGTAACCTCCTATGATCAGTTTAGTAACTATACTAGGCCGGCCACTCCTAGGAAGGTTCACCATTCCATATGGTTTCCATATGCGGATAATAGCTCTCCCTGTGGTTTCACTCTTACAGATAGCTTTGTAACCTTGTCTAGACTGATAGATGTCATTACTTAGTTTCTGATCTGTTCTTGAATTTCTTCAGATCGGGGCATGTTTGATTGTGAGATGTGTTAGCTGACTTCATGTTGTCAGTCAGGTTGAATTCAAGTCCTTTCTTCATTCTACAGGTCTGGCAGTAATCAGGCCTGGGTGGGACTAGTGAAATTGAACTCAGCTTTCCAGAAAATGTATTAAACGTATTAACACAGTAAATTCATGAGGGGTGGATATCTGTCCTGATAGTCTCCTGTTCTATTGATCATTAATCCTCTTCTAATGAGAGTGAATGTGTGAAATGAGGGACATAAACAATCACAGAATCATGTTGTTGTTGTTTATTGGTCTAATTTGAGAGACGTCCTATGAATCCTGCATACATAATGCTTTATAGATGCATTTAGAAGGTGCTTTATGGCCTACGTAACACTGTATAGAACCGAAAGCTTACAGTTACACGTAGAACACTGTCTAAAACAAGAGCGTACGACTTTATAATATCCTTAACAATCTAACATCCGGGTCCAAGCCCCCAGTGAGCAAGCCAAAGGCGACAGTGGCAAGGAAAAACTCCCTCAGAGTAAGAGGAAGAAACCTCGAGAGGAACCAAGACTCAAAAGGGGAACCCGTCCTCCTCTGGTCCACACCGGATATCAGTGTTCTAATACAGGATGGAACCTAAAGTCATATACTCTGGATTCATACAGTGTTCCGAGTGTACTAGACCATCTCACAGTCACTGGGTCGTCACGTCCGGCTGTCGATAGCAGCGCTATCAAACTTCCGCCTGCACCGCTAAACAGAGAAGTCTCCGGTTTGTTGGGTTGGACTCCTTTCAGATACAGTGTGCTCAGAACCCACGAGCAATGACAGACTATCCTCTGTTCTGCTCGGCGGGTCTGTGAGCACTACAGTACAATCTCTCAGCAAGTGAACTGAGCAAGTGGTGCATTTAGTAGCGGGCGGTTCTCAGCCATTGCTTACTACATGAGCAGAAGCCATTTAACGCTGCTATTAACACTTCCTCATTAACGAACTCAGACCTGTGAGGTGGAGCCTGGTGTTATGAAGTGTTATTCAGGTCATATAACATCTTATAAATACATGTACAATACAATATGAATGCAGGACTTATAGGAGGTGTTACCAAGACACTGGCTGAGTCGGGTGGGGGATGGGCAGGTCAGTCACTGGAAGGGGTTGGGCAGGGCTTTGCGGATGGATGAGAAGACCCTTGATAGGTGTTTGCGGGTCTTCTTAAAGAGGGATGATGCAGGCTCAGGATGGTCAGACGCCGTGCTAGCAGGACGTACTCTAATGAATGTCTAGATGGAGAAAGATTTCAGAAAGAAAAATAGGAATATTATTTTAAGGAAGAGAAATTGGGAATGAATTAAGCTCTTAGGCTTTAGTCAGTAAATCCCAGGTTAGACCTCAGTGCCTAAAACTGGACTAGAATATGGAACTCATCTTCAAATATTAGTGATTATTAAACTCCTATTAGTTCTTCAGTAATGAACTGCAGTGAAGGTATATGCTTGATTCTATCTAGAACCTCTAGGAATCAAATGCTACCAGTTCACCAGTGAGATGTACATTGATGTCATATGTATTAATATGATTATTAATTTGGGCTTTACTGATCAAATATCAAGATCTTAATAAACTCCCAGTATGAGCTCTTTATAACACAGTAACACCAACAATAACAAGTCAATAACAATAAGCCATAATGCAGGAAGTCACATGACTAGTGTATGCCTGATCATACCTTCACTCTACGACGGATGAAAGGAAGTCGTTCTGCATGAATGGAGAAGAATCTACGACGTCTTCTTTCCACAGTCGGAGGGTCTGGATCCACAGAGCTGGATGATGTTGTGGGTGCATCAGGTGAACCGGTGAAATCCATTTCCAGGATCTCACGCTTGCTCTCCGAGATGCTATCCTCACAGCACACCAGCAAGGACAGACTGTCCTCTGTCTGGCTCTGTGTGTCCGCCAGCACCTCAGTGAAAAGGCATTCCTCGTCAATGAAGGTGCATGGTGCACTAGAAGACCTGACGGAGGGTCTGTCCTGGGCTCCAAGACCTCCACTGGTGCCTGGTGTCTCATCATCCAACACAACAGGTGATGTCATGTGTTGGAGCACGGTCTTAACTGACTCGTCGGCAAACACTTGGGACAACGATGTAGAGTGTTGTAGGCTGTCCCTCACATGATGTTCCCTCACCCATGACGTTACCAGGGGTGAGGCTGAAAAATGTCTGCGCATGCTGGGTGGGGCGCAAACCTCAGAGTCTGCATGGGGTGATGGGTCCTCAGTGTCTTGGTACTGGGGCGATTCGGTATTTGGACTGCTATAACCAAGGAAAGTAGTCTCAGTTATAGCAGAGGACATGGTCTCTGAAGTAGACTGATCAGTTTCAGAGCTTCGGGGCTTCTTGGACGCCCTGAAGAAGCTCTTCACCCTCACAGTCATCTTTCTGCACACGTGGTGCAGTTTCGTGGCCTTATAGGGACTGGTGGTAGGAATGTCCCTCGATGTGTCTCCTTGATGGCTTTCCGTCAGGTCAGTTGGGAAACCTGACTGAGCCATCGCGTCTAGCATTGTGTCCAGGTTGGTGTCACTGGCAATGCTGCTGGGAAACTCAGGGGAGCTGAGTTCTCCAGACTCGTCTTTTGTCTCTGTCAAGTAGGTAGGGTCTTCAAGACGGCAATCTGGCAATTGAACGTCTAGGATGTCGAACATCTCCCTGGCAACTCGACTGCATGTTGTCCTCCAGTCCTTGGACCAAAAGGAGTCCTTGCAGGAGGCCACCTTGCCGATTGCCGTCTGCATTGCTGTTTGGACCTCTCTGACAAAATCCTCAACTACGTTGGAGATCATGTCAGAGGGGTCGTCTGTAGGTCTGGTTTCCTCTACGGCGGTACTGCCGGAGGAACTGACTGATTGGGATGCAGCTTTCCTCTTCAACTTCTCCTCCGCCAAGAAAACTGCATCCATCCCAACCACAGGAATCAGAGTGGACAGGTAACTCTGAATCGCCGACTTGCAGACTGACGTGACGATGTTGGAGCACAGAGATGAGAACTGCACTTTCGTCACCTGTTAAAGAAATACATCAATAAACAATCAATGAACAACGTTTAGGATATTTCAGCTCTTACCAACGACAATCTGACAACATTCATTCCTGAAAACGTGTTAGTGATTATATCTTCAATACTTACTGCCAGTGGAACATCAGTGGTCAGAGTCGTCCATTCCCTAGAAGTTATTACATGGTCAGTATGTTGAAGGAGGTTCTCAGTATCATATCAGTACAGAAGTCTTGTTATGATAATGAGGAATAAACATATTTAAGAACGATATTTCAAATCTAGAAATCTACATGTCCATATAGTCCTTCCATAGGGGTTGAGATCACAAGACAAGTAAGTGGAGATCTCAAGATAACAGCCCTGAACATGTTCTGGACTCTCTGGACGTGCGTATAACAGAGAATAAAACAAAGCCAAAGAAGAAACATACTCATCACTGAGGCTGAACACAACGTCCAGAGTCTCCCGGAAGCATCTCAGCTTTTCCGGGGAAGGGGGCTCCTGTGGGGGCTTCCCCACAGTCTCTTCCTCGCTGATTCTTCCTACAGGCTCCATTGTATTATGGAGGATTCATCTTTATAGAGATCACATTAAAATCACCAAGAAGAACAACATTAATAATAATAATAATAATAATAATAATAATAAAATTGTTGGTTCTATTTAGAACCATTTAATGGTTCTTTACATGGTGAACTGGTTCTACATATAGATGGAGAACGTGTTGTATGTGGTTCTTGTGTTGTAATGATTTCAAGCTTGTATCAATAAAAGCCTTTGTAGTTCTATATAGAACCATATATAACACGTTCTCCATCATTCTAAAGAACCATCACTGACATCACTGTCTTCACTAAAGAACCCTTAAAGAACTACTTCATTAATAGTGTACTACTACTACTACTACTACTAATAATAATAATAATAATAATAATAATAATAATAATAATAATAATCTCCTTCTATCATATTGTTCTAGAACGTTCTGTCTCTTTCACTCAGGTTCTTTTTGACTGTCGGTTCTTTTTCTGTACATTTTAAAGAGAACTGAATAAAAGAATGTAGAGTATGTGGTATGTGTGTTACATTAAACACTAATAATAATAATAATAATAATAATAATAATAATAACAGTGTTGAGGGTTCTTTAGTAAAGACAGTGGTTCTGTTTAGAACCATTATCATGGTATAAGGAATAAGAGAGAGAGAGAGGAGGGAAGTCCCAGCCTACCTGTAGGAGATCTTCATCAGTATGAACTGCTGGATCAGCTGCACCAGTATTTATAGACTTCGGAATCACCCATTATGACATCATCACAGAGAGACACAGTGCAGAGTCAATGTCGCTCGTCCACTCAGTAGAATTCTATTCAGTCTATAGACATCAGCAGGCGTGAATGTGTTGTTAGAGTGTAATCACACAGTTATTAAACAGACATAGTGGGAGTTTCGAGCTAACCTAAGATTTGTTAATCTATTTTTTTAAATCCAGTTCTTGTTGCTGATCTTGGTGCTGACCACGGTGCCTCCACACACGGATTCGTTGGGCGTCTCCACCAAGACTAAAGCGGGACTCGTCACTGAAGATGACCCACTGCCATTCTGAGTCACTCCATGACAGTCTGGTACGACACCACTGCAGTCTTTGGTGACGGTGACGTGGTGTTAAGGACAGTCGTCATAACGGTCTGTGTGCATGTAGTTCTGCGTGGCGCAGCCGTCTGTCAATGGTGCTGCACTAACAGGATGACTTATATAGGACACCACTGCTCGCTGAACATCTGCAGTCATGGCTGTTGGGTCAGTCAGGTGCAGCGATAAGACATGGGCAGCCCACCAAAGCTTCCCACCAAGTTTCATTCCTGTCAGTTGATCCCTTCTGGGTGCAGCTATTTTTGTGAGGATGAGTGTGTGTCAGTCTTCAAGCCTCTTGGGCATGTTTATTTGTAAGAGGGTGCTCTGAAACGTATATCATGGCCACCATCCTCCATAGTCCTGTGGGCCAATCCGTCTCAATCGGCTTTCTCTGCAGACCGTCCTCCTCATGATCACATGTATTGGATTCTCTCTCTGAATCCAGCCAGGTAGACTCGGGCCAAGAATGGAGATGTGCACCATGTGACCCAAACATCCCGGCATTGCCTGCAAACCGCAGAGGTAGCTGCGCTTAATAATGTTAACACGCCGGCGAGGCAGGTTCACTGTGAGGCCGTGACTTGAAAAGAGACGAGTACGAGGGACAAAAATGACTGTCCGGATTTTCCCCTCCTCTCCACAAAGGACAATGGACTTTCAGGATTCGGGCTCATTTGTCAAGGCAGCACTTCAACTCGAAGCACAGCAAATACAAGCTATCGGCCAATCGCGGAACACAGAAGCGCTCTGCATATGACGTGAGGCAATGGAGAGGGCTAAGCTAATGAGTTTGCACTTCTATCTTCCCCCAGTTTGTTCTCTCTTTTGTGCCAAGGCCTTTGAGGGCTCGTCTTTGCCAAAGCTTTGTAATGGCATTTCCATTGTCGGCTCTGCGAATCAGTCGCCGTTTCTTCTCCGTGAACTGGGAATCCAGCTGAGAGACGGAACGGGAGGGGGGGCATGAGTCGCACGGGGAAGACAATGAGGCGTAGGAAACTTGAAATGAATTATGGGTTTTGCTGCAGCGCAGGCACAAAAAATGAAGGCGACAAAGAAGCATCATTAACTGAATCCAGTGCTAAAAACTTCCAATGGGGTGTAATTAGGAAATGGCAACAGTTCACGCCATCCCGAGTTACAATTGACTAGGAATCGGCGCAAAGCACTCATGGCCTATTTCCTCTCGTTCCGGGGCCGGCCTGGGTTTCTGGCTCTATGGACCGCTCTATTTAAGTAATGAATGTCTGTACCAGTGCGTGTCCCCTATCCGCCATAATTAGCCTG
>JAMWET010005025.1:12500-39342 GCA_024036415.1 Prochilodus magdalenae
TATAGTCTATCTATGGCCCTGCTGTACGAGTCAGTGTATTCTGTCTATGGCCCTGCTGTACGAGTCAGTGTATTCTGTCTGTGGCACTGCTGTATGAGTCAGTGTATTCTGTCTATGGCACTGCTGTACGAGTCAGTGTATTCTGTCTATGGCACTGCTGTACGAGTCAGTATAGTCTGTCTATGGCACTACTGTACGAGTCAGTATAGTCTGTCTATGGCACTGCTGTACGAGTCAGTGTATTCTGTCTATGGCACTGCTGTTTGGGTGAGTATAGTCTGTCTAAGGCGCTGCTGTACGAGTCAGTATAGTCTGTCTATGGCACTGCTGTACGAGTCAGTGTATTCTGTCTATGGCACTGCTGTACGAGTCAGTATAGTCGTCTATGGCACTGCTGTACGAGTCAGTATAGTCGTCTATGGCACTGCTGTACGAGTCAGTGTATTCTGTCTATGGCACTGCTGTACGAGTCAGTGTGTTCTGTCTATGGCACTGCTGCTCAGGTCAGTGTATTCTGTAAATGGCACTGCTGTATGAGTCAGTATAGTCATCTATGGCACTGCTATACGAGTCAGTGTATTCTGTCAATGGCACTGCTGTATGAGTCAGTGTATTCTGTCTATGGCACTGCTGTACGAGTCAGTGTATTCTGTCTATGGCACTGCTGTACGAGTCAGTGTGTTCTGTCTATGGCCCTGCTGTACGAGTCAGTGTATTCTGTCTATGGCCCTGCTGTACGAGTCAGTGTGTTCTGTCTATGGCATTGGTAAAAAGTCTGGTCTTATGGACTTACATTAAAATAAAATGAGGTTTTTGGCCTGTCCTGTAAAGTTGGCAATTTAGAGATACTTGTTTTCCTTTGGACAGCGTCGATATGACGAATCTTATTTCCTGATTTGGGAAGTAGAATAAGATGAAAGACAGAAAGCACCTTGCGGTACCTGTGCCGCGCGATGACCACGTATAATGCAAATGTAATCAAGGCTCAAGGTTATTGTACTTATTAAATATATCAAATTAACTGGTGATGTCATTGATCAATAAGCCAATTCCAGTCCTATTATTCTGTTAGGGGTGAAGAAAGATTGCAAAATGACTTTGGGGGGAGGGGGGCGGAGTGCATACTTGATAAACACATCTAAGATGTGATGAGTTATTGAGGGGAGGATGGTGGTGATGGTGGTGCGGGACGGGTGGTAGAGGTGGTGGGAGCGGTATCATGAGTCAGTCCAACGATTTGCTTGGATTGTTTTAAAAGCAGGTGACGGAGGCGGGCGACCTTGTACCGGCCTGGGCTTGAAAGCCGGTGGAGAACGTGGTAAAGAGCCATTAGCGGCACCTCGGCTTTGATCATACCTGAGCACCCTGTAACTCCTTGATGCCTCGCCTCTCGCTCTTAAAGAGCCATTTATCCCTATCAATACCTGCTGCTCTCTGATCAAGTCCAGATGCAGGCCAACCCTAATAGCCCTCTGGATACTTCCTCTGCCGCTTAATCAGACCATCTCCACTCCATTACTGGGAGGCAGTATCACCCCCTTATCCTCATCAATAATAATGGGGGATTTTGACAGAGTTCTCCATACGTCTCCCTCCAGCTCGCTGCCCTGGGGGGGACCAGTGACCTCTAACTGAGCAGTTAATCCATCTTTATGCTTTTGAGACCAAAGTATGGTGAAGAGGAATGGTGAATTGGGATTTACTCTGTGGCAGCTGTGGGAGCACCAGATGAGAGAACAGCCTAACACACTGTAGGCCTGGCTGAAGAAGGAGATGTGGAAGCCTGTCTGGATTACTGAAACGAACATTCGATTATTCGGATCTTGAGTTTCTTGATTGTCAAATAACTCTTAGCTCACCCTCAGTTCCCCGTTTTTCTAATTTTCAAAGAACCCATGTCAGTTTGCATCACTTTCCACGCAGGACGCAATAAGCCCAGGTTTACATAAGCACCTACCTTCTTGCAAGTTTGGATCAAGCCTTCGGCATGTGGTGTTAGTGTGATGGAGGACTGATGAAGGGAGGTGGGGAGATCATTGAGAGCTTAGACTGGATTTCTGGCCATCTTCTTGTTATAGCTAGTAGGCTGGACCCTCGTCTCTTCATAACAGTGGTAGGACTAATGTAGGACTGAGGAACAGGGTAGCGGTGGGGACTGTGAGAATAAAAAAATAGCTGCACCCAGAAACAATCAACCGACAGGAATGAAACTTGGTGCGTAGGTTTGACGTCATGAGACATGCTACTGATGTAAGTTTCAAGCATGGCTGCACAGGTGATGTACGCAAGGGCGGACCTTATCACTGTACCTGACTGACTATATAAGGTCATCCTGTTGGGTGTGCCTGCCATTCTGCTGTTGTGGTGGTAACATCCTTTGCAAGTGAAGTTTCAGTTGACTTGACAATTCGAGCAGTTGGATAAGTTGGAGAGGTAAGCAGGACATTGGCATATCGCACACCATACTGGGCACTGGATACTACCGGCAACAGTCAACAGAAGAAGGCACGCATCAGCGGCATGAAGAATTTGGGAGACCTACATAAAGCACAGACGTTCAGTGATCAGTGGTGTCCTCCATGAGTCATCCTGTTAGTGCCAGCACCATTAGTAGACGGCTGCACCACCCAGGACGACCAGCACTCAGACCGTTACGATGACAACCGCCTGTAACACTGACTGTCGTGCCAGACTGTCATGGAGTGACTCAGAATGGCGAGTGACGAGTCCCGCTTTTGTCTTGATGGAGACAACCAACGAATCCGTGTGTGGAGGAAGCGTGGTCAGCACCAAGATGAACAGTTTGTAGCCACATGTCATATGTCCAGAAGGCCTGATGTCACTCCACCTTCACCTCTACCGCACCATCTGCAGGAAGTGTGTGAGGATGTTCAAGCTGCATGGGATGGATTATCACAGGACACCATTAGGAACCTCTACACCTCCATACCGAGGTGTACGCCTGGTATGTTGAGTTAGCCGGACGCCATCCTGGTCACCTTTATCTTCCTTACCAACAGTACTGCAACCCCACACCTCCTTCTGGGTGCATGTCACGCCTACTGGCTCTCCTCATCCTCCGTCTCCCGAACTCCATTTCCCATAACCCACCACTCCAAGACGTCACAGTCACATGTCCACCGTCTCCCGTTCTGTTTTTCAGATCAAAGCTTCCAGAATATTGATTTCACCTGTAGCTGATTGGTCTGTTTGTACAAATACTCCTCTCTCCCACTGACCTGTTGCGAAGTATTGCCTCCTTGTGCGGACTGAGCGGGTTCCTCTGTTGTTATTCTCGTTTGCCTTCCTGGTTTGACTCCATTTTGACTTTCCCGTTTACTCTGGTTTTGTCTTTCCCCTTTGTATCCTGTTGCTGGTCTGACTGTTTTGCCTGGGTCTGACTTCTGCCTGTCTCGTTACTCTGACTCGGTCCTTGCCCTCTTGGTTATGTCCGCTTGTGCCTTGTTGCTGCTGTGTTGTGCTACGAGCCTGTTTAATAAACCTAGCTTTGCTTTTAGCTCAGTGCGCCTCACAGTCTGTCTGTCCATCCACACAGTGCATCTGTTCTTTGGATGTCTATAAAGGACGGAGGGGTTACGAACTTCAGTTACTCTGTAGCGTGAGGTCACATTTGAGTAAATGCTGCATCTCCATTCCTGTTCCAGATGTTCTAATCATGTTTTAGTACCAGACAAATGCCTTATTAATTGCCCTACAGTGAGTCTGGCATTTTGGACGTATTCAATATGAAATCAATAAATGCGTGTGTGTTCTGAAAGCGCTCTGCTGCTGGAGAGATACAGAATGCAGCTTGAGCTTGTCCAAATCAATTTACAACAATCTTGGCTCTAGTGATTGTTCCCAAGGGAAATCGTGATGGGGAGCGTGGGGAGGAACAGCCGTACGATGATTGATCTGCCAAACATGGCTTCCTCCCTCCCCTCCCTATGAACACACTGCATTAGACCCGCCTAATATGGCAGCCATGCTCCTACTGCCTTATCTCCTCTGACGTCTTCATGCTCTTTGGAGCGACGTGGGCTTTTCTGCCAAGCTGAATTTTCCTCTTTCCATTTCCTAGGATCTTTGGCTGTTGTTGCTTTGCTGGAACGTAATCGGGGGTTTTACACTCCGGGCCAGCGGTGCTTTCTCCCCCCTCCGGAAGCCTGCCAGCTCGGCTTTGGGATTTGGCACCTCGGCTGCCCATGGCCGGGGGCTTTCTGGTGTGTCGTCCAAATCTCGGAGTCACACACAGAGGGGCTGGAGCTGGAGGACAGACAGCTTGTTTGTCGAAACAGTTGCTTTGGGCACTGTTTGTCATGGAGTGATAGCTCCAGATGATGACGTGAAGATCCCTGCAGTCAGTCATGTTTTGAAGCCTTGAATAGTTGGAGCATTAGCAGCTGTTGTGACAGTTCAGTTTGAGTGACGGTGATCCGGGGCCTTGGAGTGAACTTTCTGAAAGATGTTGTGTAAATACACATGACTTTTTTATTTTTATTTTATTTATTGTAATTTTATTTCCTCAGAATGTAGGGACAGGACTTGTTTAGGGGTGGGCTGTTGCTATTGGGCAGGGTACAGCTGACTAGGAGCCAATCCCGAGTCCATGCACAACTTCTTCCTGTAATTAGAAATGTTCTGGCGCATCCCATTTCACATCATAATGTGCCTGGGAGGGAAATTCAAATTATAGGAGCTGTTTGTTAGAACATGGTAACCAGAACTACCTTGGTAACTAGACCTTTTTAATTGAAATAGATCGTTAATTAGAACCCTATATTTAAACTAGACCTCTATACTTGACCTAGACCTTTAATTAGACCTCCATACTTGAACTAGACTTTTAACTAGACCTCTATACTTGAACTAGACCTTTAACTGGACCTCTATACTTGAACTAGACCTTTAAATAGACCTCTATACTTGAATTAGACATTTAACTAGACCTCTACACTTGAATTAGACCTTTAACTAGACCTCTATATTTGAACTAGACCTTTAACTAGACCTCTATATTTGAACTAGACCTTTAAGTAGAACCCTATACTTGAACTAGACCTTTAATTAGACCTCTATACTTGAATTAGACATCTATATTTTAATTAGACCTTTAATTAGACCTCTATACTTGAACTAAATCAATAAATAGATCTCTATACATGAACTAGACCTTTAACTAGACATCTGTATTTGAACTAGACCTTTAACTAGACCTCTATATTTGAACTAGACCTTAAACTAGACCTCTGTATTTGAACTAGACCTTTAACTAAACCTCTATACTTGAATTAGACCTCTATACTTGAACTAAACCAATAATTAGACCTCTATACTTGAACTAAACCAATAAATAGATCTCTATACATGAACTAGACCTTTAACTAGACGTCTGTATTTGAACTAGACCTTTAACTAGACGTCTGTATTTGAACTAGACCTTTAACTAGACCTCTATATTTGAACTAGACCTTTAACTAGACGTCTGTATTTGAACTAGACCTTTAACTAGACCTCTATATTTGAACTAGACCTTTAACTAGACGTCTGTATTTGAACTAGACCTTTAACTAGACCTCTATATTTGAACTAGACCTTTAACTAGACCTCTATATTTGAACTAGACCTTTAACTTGACCTCTGTATTTGAAATAGACCTTTAACTAAACCTCTATACTTGAATTAGACCTCTATATTTGAACTAGACCTTTAACTTGACCTCTGTATTTGAAATAGACCTTTAACTAAACCTCTATACTTGAATTAGACCTCTATATTTGAACTAGACCTTTAACTAGACCTCTATACTTGAACTAGACCTCTATACTTGAACTAGACCTCTATACTAGAACTAGACCTCTATACTAGAACTAGACCTTTAATTATTAACTAAGAGAGCCACTTCTGATCTAGTAAAGTAACAATAGGCCAAACTGAAGCGTGGAGGCCCAAGTTTTTGCGTTTCCTATCACTCTGTGAAACCGAACCATTGCCTGAGCAGTATCATTCAGGCTCATACTCTGTTAATGTCCACCAGAATTCCACAGTGTTTATCACTTCGGTTGGCTGGAAATCAAGAGCCCTGGGTTTATCTGGAAGCCCGGGCAAAGAGTTTGGGTGTTTCTGGTTCTTGCTTCTGATTGGCTGGACTGTGCTTGAAACTATTTGAAATCTTTGACTCTAATGCTGCTTGCCTGGAGCACCGGGTTTACTGCTGAAGTAGGAACCCGGTTCTGTTTAAACTGACAGGCTGATTGACTTTGTTTTTATCTAGAACCCAGCTGGTAAGCTAGCTAACAGGCTAGCAGATAGCAATCATGCTAAACAGCTCCATCATTAATGTCACAGGCAGGAGGTGAAAGTATGATTCACTGTGAAACTGCAAGGTCTAAAGAACATCAGGCTGGCGGGTTTAAGCACTGTGTCCACTCACTGTCCACTCCTACTATACTGGTCCACCTTGTAGACGCAAGGTCTGCCTGTTAAAGCACCAATATACCCCTAACCTTTCCAGATACAAGCCACACCTCTACATCTCTCGTTTTCGAGGATGGAACGGAGCTCTGTGATGGAAATAAGAGCAGTAGAGGAGAATCTCTTCACAGAGAGCCACTTAAATGGACAGAGTGATTTATACCGGTAAGTAAGCAGCTAAGTCTGAGGTGAACAGCTGCTCTTTTTATTATAGCCGTTAAAGGCTAAGCTGGTAAATCTGAACATGAAATATTATCATGCACCATTTTATAACTCCCACCTTCATATCCCACGGGACTGTGTAACAGAGGTCAATTGGTATCCATCATATTTGTAGTCCACTGTAAAAGACTAATAATAATAATAATAACTGAGGTATTTAATACGTCATAGCTGTCCAAAATAAACACGTACAGTGGTGTGAAAAAGTCTTTTCATGATTTCAGATTTTTGGGATGTTTGTCACTCAAATGTTTCAGATCATCAAACTAATTTAAATATTAGTCAATCACAACACAAGTAAACATGAAATGCAGTTTTTAAATGAAGGTTATTATTATTAAGGGTGAAAAAAATCCAAACCTGTGTGAACTGTGTGAACAAGTGTTTGCCCCCCACAGTTAAAGCATATCTGTGGTTTAACACTCCTGAGTTCAATTTCTCTAGCCACACCCAGGCCTGACTTCTGCCACACCTGTTCTCATTTCAGACATTACTTAAACAGGACCTGCCTGACAAAACGAATAGACCAAAAGATACTCAAAAGCTAGACATCATGCCAGGATCCAAATAAATTCAGGAACAAGTGAAAAAGAAAGTAATTGAGATCTATCAGTCTGGAAAAGGTTAGCATCCAGCGAACCACAGCGAGAGCCATTATCCACAAATGGCAAAAACGTGGAACAGTGGTGAACCTTTCCAGGGGTGGCCGGCTGACGAAAATTAACCCAGGAGGGCAGCGACGACTCATCCAAGAGGTCACAAAAGACCCCACAACAACATCCAACACGTTTACCTGTTGGACTTTATACATAAACTAGATCTTAACTAGACTTCTATGCATGAACTTGGCCTTCAACTAGACCTTTATGCATGAACTAGATCTTTAACTAGCTCTTAACTAGAACTCTATACTTGAACTAGACCTTTACACGTAAACTAGATCTTAACTAGACCTCCAACAAACACTGATTAGGACCAATCACAGTCAGGGGGCGGTCTCAGAGGGCAAGTTAAATAACATAACGCTACATTTAAAGTTATGAGGAGATTCATAGGGACTCTGAGGGAGCAACACATTCCGGTCTCTCCATCATTCCGAGCAGAACCTTCTTCAGACATCTGTCTGTGTTTCAGATGACTTTGTTCGGCAGTGCATAAGTCATTCCACTCTAAGCGGTGCCGGTGCCTCTGGACTCCCAGAGTGCATTTGGGCTGGAGCTGCAGCGAAACCTTTCTGAGTGGGCACAGATGGCTTTTCCATCAGCATGATGAGGTTCATCTGGGGTCTCGCATCTCACTCCCAGCTTTATTTACATCTCTCCGTGTGCAGCCGGCCCTGCGGACAGGGGGGAAAGGGCTCGCGCTGGACCACAAGGGCTATAATAAGAACAGAGGAAGCGGCCCGGTCACTGGAAGTTTGGCACGGACGATTTTATGGTCCGCTTTTAAGCCAAAGTCTTTCAATTAGCTTAATTTAACAAGAGCAATAAGCTGATGAAAATCCAGGGCCCTGGCGCGGTGCGCCGACTCCGCCAGGAGCACTGTACCTTTAAGGCGATGTTAATTGTCTGAGCGAGCCCTATGAGTGATACTCCTCCATCTTACAGTAATCAGGCTGTGATTAAGGGGCTGGTGGAGGGGCGAACGCTGAGAGAATTCGGCTCTTGATTGAAGGACATGGGACTGGTCCCATCTGGTGCCTAAAGCTACATCGGCTGAATGACAAACTGTGGTTCTTATAAGCACTCACCTCTGATCAGTCATGGTGGTCTCGCCAGCAGTTTCAGTGGCGCGTAACATGGATGGTTCAGGTTCTTGCATCTGATTGGCTGGGCTGTGTTTGACTACATATGAAGTCATGGACTCTTAAGATAAGATAAGATAATCCTTTATTGATCCCACAGTGGGGACATTTACAATCCCACAGCAGCACAGAGGAAAGAACAGAAGTGTCAGGAAACATACAAAAAATAAATAAGATCTATATACAATAATCACAGAAAATATAAACAGTAGAAACAGAAATAGATTCCTGAGTTTTATTGTACATTGTAGAAATAGAAATGGAATCTTGAGTTTTTATTGCACATAGTCGAAATGGACTATTGTAGACGTAGACTAGTGTAGAAATAGACCAGTGTAGAAATAGACTAGTGTAGAATAGACTTCTGTAGAAATAGACTAGTGTAGAAATAGACTAGTGTAGTAATAGACTAGTGTAAAGATAGACTAGTGTAGAAATAGACTAGTGTAGAAATAGACTAGTGTAGGAATAGACTAGTGTAGAAATAGTCTACTTTAGAAATAGACTACTGTAGAAATAGACGAGTGTAGAGATAGACTACTGTAGTAATAGACTAGTGTAGGAACAGACTAGGGTAGGAACAGACTAGTGTAGGAACAGACTAGTGTAGGAATAGACTAGTGTAGAGATAGACTAGTGTAGAAATAGACTAGTGTAGGAATAGACTAGTGTAGGAATAGACTAGTGTAGGAATAGACTAGTGTAGGAATAGACTAGTGTAGGAATAGACTAGTGTAGGAATAGACTAGTGTAGAATAGACTAGTGTAGAAATAGACTAGTGTAGGAATAGACTAGTGTAGGAATAGACTAGTGTAGGAATAGACTAGTGTAGGAACAGACTAGTGTAGGAACAGACTAGTGTAGGAATAGACTAGTGTAGGAATAGACTAGTGTAGGAATAGACTAGTGTAGGAATAGACTAGTGTAGGAATAGACTAGTGTAGGAATAGACTAGTGTAGGAATAGACTAGTGTAGGAATAGACTAGTGTAGGAATAGACTAGTGTAGGAATAGACTACTGAGGAACAGACTAGTGTAGAGATAGACTAGTGTAGGAATAGACTAGTGTAGGAATAGACTAGTGTAGGAATAGACTAGTGTAGGAATAGACTAGTGTAGGAACAGACTAGGGTAGGAACAGACTAGTGTAGGAATAGACTAGTGTAGGAATAGACTAGTGTAGGAACAGACTAGGGTAGGAACAGACTAGTGTAGAGATAGACTAGTGTAGGAATAGACTAGTGTAGGAATAGACTAGTGTAGGAACAGAGTAGGGTAGGAACAGACTAGTGTAGGAATAGACTAGTGTAGGAATAGACTAGTGTAGGAACAGACTAGGGTAGGAACAGACTAGTGTAGGAACAGACTAGTGTAGGGATAGACTAGTGTAGGAATAGACTAGTGTAGGAATAGACTAGTGTAGAGATAGACTAGTGTAGGAATAGACTAGTGTAGGAATAGACTAGTGTAGAGATAGACTAGTGTAGGAACAGACTAGTGTAGGAATAGACTAGTGTAGGAATAGACTAGTGTAGGAATGGACTAGTGTAGTAATAGACTAATGTAGGAATAGACTAGTGTAGGAACAGACTAGTGTAGGAATAGACTAGTGTAGGAATAGACTAGTGTAGGGATAGACTAGTGTAGGAACAGACTAGGGTAGGAACAGACTAGGGTAGGAACAGACTAGTGTAGGAATAGACTAGTGTAGGAATAGACTAGTGTAGAGATAGACTAGTGTAGGAACAGACTAGTGTAGGGATAGACTAGTGTAGGAACAGACTAGTGTAGGAACAGACTAGTGTAGGAACAGACTAGTGTAGGAATAGACTAGTGTAGGAATAGACTAGTGTAGGGATAGACTAGTGTAGGAATAGACTAGTGTAGGGATAGACTAGTGTAATAATAGACTAGTGTAGAGATAGACTAGTGTAGGAATAGACTAGTGTAGGAATAGACTAGTGTAGGAATAGACTAGTGTAGAGATAGACTACTGTAGGAATAGACTAGTGTAGGAATAGACTAGTGTAGAGATAGACTACTGTAGTAATAGACTAGTGTAGAAATAGACTAGTGTAGAGATAGACTAGTGTAGAAATAGACTAGTGTAGAGATAGACTATTGTAGAAATAGACTAATGTAGGAATAGACTAGTGTAGAAGTAGACTAGTGTAGGAATAGACTAGTGTAGGAACAGACTAGTGTAGGAACAGACTAGTGTAGGAATAGACTAGTGTAGGGATAGACTAGTATAATAATAGACTAGTATAATAATAGACTAGTGTAGGAACAGACTAGTGTAGGAACAGACTAGTGTAGGAATAGACTAGTGTAGGA
The DNA here is from genome assembly GCA_024036415.1 of Prochilodus magdalenae. Classification (NCBI taxonomy): domain Eukaryota; kingdom Metazoa; phylum Chordata; class Actinopteri; order Characiformes; family Prochilodontidae; genus Prochilodus; species Prochilodus magdalenae. The sequence continues at coordinate 23,339 of JAMWET010005025.1, forward strand.
ATAGACTAGTGTAGGAATAGACTAGTGTAGGAATAGACTAGTGTAGGAATAGACTAGTGTAGGAATAGACTAGTGTAGGAATAGACTAGTGTAGGAATAGACTAGTGTAGGAATAGACTAGTGTAGGAATAGACTAGTGTAGAGATAGACTAGTGTAGGAATAGACTAGTGTAGAGATAGACTAGTGTAGGAATAGACTAGTGTAGGAATAGACTAGTGTAGGAATAGACTAGTGTAGGAATAGACTAGTGTAGGAATAGACTAGTGTAGGAATAGACTAGTGTAGGAATAGACTACTGAGGAACAGACTAGTGTAGAGATAGACTAGTGTAGGAATAGACTAGTGTAGAGATAGACTAGTGTAGGAATAGACTAGTGTAGGAATAGACTAGTGTAGGAACAGACTAGGGTAGGAACAGACTAGTGTAGGAATAGACTAGTGTAGGAATAGACTAGGGTAGGAATAGACTAGTGTAGGAATAGACTAGTGTAGGAATAGACTAGTGTAGGAATAGACTACTGAGGAACAGACTAGTGTAGAGATAGACTAGTGTAGGAATAGACTAGTGTAGAGATAGACTAGTGTAGGAATAGACTAGTGTAGGAACAGACTAGGGTAGGAACAGACTAGTGTAGGAACAGACTAGTGTAGGAATAGACTAGTGTAGGAACAGACTAGGGTAGGAACAGACTAGTGTAGGAACAGACTAGTGTAGGGATAGACTAGTGTAGGAATAGACTAGTGTAGGAATAGACTAGTGTAGAGATAGACTAGTGTAGGAACAGACTAGTGTAGTAATAGACTAGTGTAGGAATGGACTAGTGTAGTAATAGACTAATGTAGGAATAGACTAGTGTAGGAACAGACTAGTGTAGGAATAGACTAGTGTAGGAATAGACTAGTGTAGGGATAGACTAGTGTAGGAACAGACTAGGGTAGGAACAGACTAGGGTAGGAACAGACTAGTGTAGGAATAGACTAGTGTAGGAATAGACTAGTGTAGAGATAGACTAGTGTAGGAACAGACTAGTGTAGGGATAGACTAGTGTAGGAACAGACTAGTGTAGGAACAGACTAGTGTAGGAATAGACTAGTGTAGGAATAGACTAGTGTAGGGATAGACTAGTGTAATAATAGACTAGTGTAGAGATAGACTAGTGTAGGAATAGACTAGTGTAGGAATAGACTAGTGTAGGAATAGACTACTGTAGGAATAGACTAGTGTAGGAATAGACTAGTGTAGAGATAGACTACTGTAGTAATAGACTAGTGTAGAAATAGACTAGTGTAGAGATAGACTAGTGTAGAAATAGACTAGTGTAGAGATAGACTATTGTAGAAATAGACTAATGTAGGAATAGACTAGTGTAGAAGTAGACTAGTGTAGGAATAGACTAGTGTAGGAACAGACTAGTGTAGGAACAGACTAGGGTAGGAATAGACTAGTGTAGGAATAGACTAGTGTAGGGATAGACTAGTATAATAATAGACTAGTATAATAATAGACTAGTGTAGGAACAGACTAGTGTAGGAACAGACTAGTGTAGGAATAGACTAGTGTAGGAATAGACTAGTGTAGAGATAGACTACTGTAGGAATAGACTAGTGTAGGAATAGACTAGTGTAGAGATAGACTACTGTAGGAATAGACTAGTGTAGGAATAGACTAGTGTAGGAATAGACTAGTGTAGAGATAGACTACTGTAGTAATAGACTAGTGTAGGAATAGACTAGTGTAGGAATAGACTAGTGTAGAGATAGACTACTGTAGTAATAGACTAGTGTAGAAATAGACTAGTGTAGAGATAGACTAGTGTAGAAATAGACTAGTGTAGAGATAGACTATTGTAGAAATAGACTAATGTAGGAATAGACTAGTGTAGAAGTAGACTAGTGTAGGAATAGACTAGTGTAGGAACAGACTAGTGTAGGAACAGACTAGTGTAGGAACAGACTAGTGTAGGAATAGACTAGTGTAGAGATAGACTAGTGTAGGAACAGACTAGTGTAGGAACAGACTAGTGTAGGAATAGACTAGTGTAGGAATAGACTAGTGTAGAGATAGACTAGTGTAGGAATAGACTAGTGTAGGAACAGACTAGTGTAGGAACAGACTAGTGTAGAAATAGACTAGTGTAGAGATAGACTAGTGTAGGAATAGACTAGTGTAGGAATAGACTAGTGTAGGAATAGACTAGTGTAGAGATAGACTAGTGTAGGAATAGACTAGTGTAGGGATAGACTAGTGTAATAATAGACTAGTGTAGAGATAGACTAGTGTAGAAGTAGACTAGTGTAGAAGTAGACTAGTGTAGAAGTAGACTAGTGTAGAAATAGACTAGTATAGGAATAGACTAGTGTAGAATAGACTAGTGTAGAAATAGACTCTTGAGGGGTGCGGCTGTTGTACAGTCTGACAGCGGCCGGAAGGAAGGATCTGCGGTATCTCTCCTTCACACACCGCGGGTGCAGCAGCCGGGCACTGAAGGAGCTGCCCAGTGCTTCCAGAGAGCGGTACATGGGGTGGGACAGGTTCTTCTACATGTGTTTGAACTTAGTCCTCATTCTCCTGTCCCCCACCACCTCCACTGGCTCAAGAGGACACCCCAGGACGGAGCTGCTTTTATGTTTTTATGCTAACCCCACACGAGGCTGTGTGCTATATCTTACTGCTTATCCTTTGTGTACATCCAGACTGCCATGAATACACCAGTCTCCACGCACGTTACCATGAGGATCCCGTGGTGGTTCTTCACAAGGCAGAGCAGGAGTGACGGGTCTCCAAATTGCACCTGTGCGAAATGGACCAGTTACACTAGCATGGAGGACTGAGTGTCCTGCTTGAGTAAGAACCTAGTTCTGTTTAAACTGACAGGCTGATTAACTTTTTTATCTAGAACTCAGCTGGTAAGCTAGCTAACAGGGTAACCGATAGAGCTGCATCAGTAATATCACAGGCTGGAATTAAAGTATGACTCACAGTGAAATTGCAACATCAAGGTCTAAAGAGCATGAGGCTGGAGTGTTTAGGCACTGTGTCCACTCTCGCTGTCCACTCCCGACTCCACCTTGATGTACAGTCAGAGACGATAGCTCATCCACTGCTGCCCAGTTTGTGGTCACAGGACGGTGCTGGCTGGACAGTGCTGCAAGGAAAGTTAGCAGGATCTACCTGCAGCATAGAGATTAGTGCCGTACTAGTGAGATTAGTACGGCAGTTCAAGAGGGTCAGAACCTTGCAATCTGCAGCCCATCACATGCCAGTAGGGGTCTCCCAGAGGGACTGAGCATGTGGGCGTGGCCAAAGACCATAGTGTGAAGGAAGTAGCTGAATCTGCAGGTGTATGGAAGCATACGGTCATACAGGTCTACCAGCAGTGGCTAAAATCCCAGTCTACAGGGAATTCTCCTCGGAACTGTGCCAGGGATAGCCTCCTCCAAATCTGGCACCAACTGTGCAATTCTTTGATGTAGGAGTGTCTGAACACTGATGTGACCACATCCAGAAACTTCTTCAGTCCATGCCATGTTATTGTTGCTCTTGGAGGCATTACTTGGTGTTCTTCGGTGGCTTCCTGTTTGAGAAACAAACCCAAAAGTATGAGTGGAATGTATCTAAAACAAAATAGATAATATAAAATAAAACAAATTCATATATATATATATATATATATATATATATATATATATATATATATATATATATATATATATATACACACACATATATATATATATATATAAACATATATATATATGTATTTGTTTTATTTCCATGACCCTATTTAAATACAGTATTGTATATATATATAGCTTCTTATACAGAAATATATATATATATACTAATATACATATAATATGTATATATATATAGCTTCTTATACAGAAACACTCCCATACACACACACTATATATATATATGAATGTGTGTGTGTTTCTGTATAAGCAGCTATGTGTAAAGAGTTGTGGTTCATATAACTTGCTGGAAGATGCTGGAAGAATTCCGAGCTGGAGAAGGTACGTGACTGGAATGATAGTACCTGCTTTGGTGTTGGATTATGTCCCGTTATAAGGAAGTTCTGTTAGTTTATGTCGGCTCACGAATGAAGTTAGAAAAGCTGGTCTGCAAGAAAACCCCAGTGGAGAACACCTAGCTAGCTAGCAGGCTAACGTTAGTGCTAAACCGGTCAGATAATATACCGTGACTTCAACCAGAGATCAGCTGTACGCTCTTCCCCACCTGCCCCGAATGTAGGAGAGCAGGGGAACGTTTGCTTGTTGACCTGTTACTGAAGCTCCGAGGCTGATTTAGCTCCAAACAAGCATCAGCACTCCGGTTAGCATCGAGCTAACTGTCCGCTAATGTAGCTTAACCAAACCCCACCGAGTCGTTAGCTCAGCCCTCCATACTGTTATCTCCAGACACGGGTACGTATACCGTTTGTTCAAGTTTATGTTGCACTATATCAGCTAGTTAGGGTCATATTAGCCTCGTAGCTCCGGAGCAAAGCTTAAACCGGAAGCATTCACGCAGCCAACCGGCGCCGGGCATGTTTAGGATATCAGACTGTAAACCCTAACATTGTATGTATTTAAAAAATCGAGTTGAAATGACTTAATTTGTCACGTTTTGTAGATGTCACTTAATCTTGTGAAGTAATTTATACTACCTCTTTGAATGCTCAAGTGTGCTTGGTGTTTTTTAAGAGAAATTAATTTGATGATAAAGGTTTAGCTTGCCTGTCTGTCACGTGAACACAGAGTTCCAGAAAATTCCAAACGCCAGGATTGAGTTCAGCAAAGCCGTTCGTGTTGAGTGAAGGAGATGTGAATTTCCCTCACATCTTTTCACATTTTTACGAAGTATTTTAATTCGTAGTTGTACTTCAGTTCATTTTCTGAGATTATATTCCAAAGCTGACTGGCCAGGTGTAAACAGATAGCTCGCTAGCCAGAGGACTTTGCAGACTGTTGAAGGTGAATTAGCGACGAAGTGTTGCAATAACTAGGTGTGACTGAAATGATTAGCAATGACTATTGCTTTATTTGTTAGCTTGGTTTGCTTTTAACTTGTTTGAATGGCTGATATTTATCTGGCTAGCTTGAATGGTTGAGTTTTCGAAACAAGCATACAGCTCTAGAAATAAATCAGACAGCACTCCAGTTTCTTCTTAAATCAGCATCTCCACATGTACAGCAGGTTCTTAGTGAGGAACCAAAGGTTGGGTTCTAGCTTTACTGGCAGATACAGTGAGCGTCTGGTTCATAAGAACAAGGTCCAGCAGCAAACACACAGGACAACACAGCTACAGACTGGCAGAGGGCCAAACCCACTCTCTACTGACCGTGATGAGCGCCACCTCATTCCAATGTCCCTTAACCACCGTAAGATGACCTCCAGAGAGACTGGCGAGCGGTGGCTGGGGTGAGGTGCCCAGCGAGCATGGTTCTAAAAACAGGCTTCTGGAGGTCATTAGTGATTTTCTAAATACACAGATCTAATACAATATCTGATCTGGAGTTTGGGAGACATGGTTCCAGTAGTGTAGAGAATCAAACAGAACTGAGGAATTTTGGTCTGGTCATATAGTCATTTGCATATTCATTCACTGACAAAACTCGCCAGCCTCAGCAAATTGCCAAAACATTTCTAGTAATGGGACACATGGGGGGAAATGGCCATGAAAATTGGACATTATTCAGGCTACTACTGCTTGTCATTGGTCAGTTTCCCAGAGGGAGACAATGCCTGGGAAATTATAATATTTCTCAAAAATTGTCTGTGGAATTGTCTGTGGCACCAAGACACACTGAGGAGTCAATTCATTTTTTGGAATGTATGGAAATTGTCAGAGCATAGAGAGGTCCTGCAAGCCACTTTCCCCAGTTTTCATTTGCGACCGAAACACCACTTTGTGGTCACCAAGTGTTCGGTCCTCTTTCAGATATTTGGACAATGCATTTTAAGGGTAAGCATAAGGTTTTCAAAAAGATCATTAGTGACTCTCCGAATTGCAGAAATGTTGCTCTTACACTGGCCATTAAACACCAAAAATGTTGGCACTCCATTTGGATTCCAGTTCATTTTTCCGATCCTGTGTTGGGTTAGATCCACACTGGTGAATATACAGAACACATTATGATGAAATAGCTTTATTGATGGAGTTAAATTCAGTGCAGACAGTCATTCCCCTGTCAGCTTACAATAATAAAGGGAAAATTAAAGGTGACACCGAAGCAAATTTATTTTTTGCTGAAAGTGTAATTTACTCAATTTGCCCATATATTTGTCTTTGCCTTTTTAAGTTTTTCACCAAGTTTTACCTCAGTTTTGACTGAACAATTACCATCCCCACTTGTTAGATTGCAAAGCAGCATTACCTGGGACTTTTGATCCTTAAATCATAGCATCAGCACCTTAGTATGCCGAGCCACTTAGGGTCTGTAACATGTTACTTTTGTTTTTGTTTCTAGACGGCTACGATGATGCTCAAGAGAGTCATTGGCTCGGAAGCTGACATAAGGAAAACCAGCCTCAGTTGAAGATTTAATATGCAGACTTTAAGAAACTCTGGGATTTAATTTTCATTTCACAGTACAATATGAGGATCCAGATTTCAATAACTCTTTGTGCAACTTAACTGTCATATCAGAACTTCCTGAAAAGCCTAAACTGAAAATTACTCCTACATTACTGATACCTGTTGACACACACAGTGAGCAATTGAGTGATGCATCCAGCAAGGCTGACACTGAGATACTCAGTTTTCATCTCCTGAAAGAGCAGGACAATGGCCAGAAGATTTTGATATTCCGCTTCTTAGTGTTGATGTAGAATATAGGCTTCGACGAGGGAACTTGGCTCATCTCAAAGATGGAACTCTAATGAAAGTCACCGAAAGAGCTCAACCATGAAATCCTGGAGAGACTAGCAGGAAGAATATACACATTGAAAGCATATCCAGATGAGCAGGATATTAATAGAATATTCATATGCTGCTGCACTTGTGAAGAAACACCCATATCTCACAGAGAGAGGTGGACGGAAAAACAGCCTCAAATTTAAGATGGGAAGCTACAGAACCAAACTTAGGAAATCAGGAAGCTGTTGCAGTCAGTGGAGGAAAACGTGGAATGAATGAAAAGGCAAAAAAATGTGAGGTAAACTTCCTGCCAAACTTCCCTGAAGGTCATGACCAATCTAGACTTGAAGCTGCCCACTTAGAAGAAATGCGGATGAGAACTCCGTGTGATGACTGTAAAGCAATACATGGATCTCTCTTTTGCCCTTCGACGAAAAGAAGTGGTGGAAACAAAACTCAGACATTTGCCAACTAGTGGAACGATGGCCTGTTCTTCTCCTGGAAAATCAGGTATACATTGGTGTCTGAAAGGTAATGATGTCTTTTGGACATGTTTAGAAATGTTTTGTTCTTCTCTTTTTTAAAGTTTACATGGAATTCACTTCATCAGATTAAAGCAGTGCTTTTATGAAGGCCTTGATCAACACAACTCTTGATTTGTTATGGTTTTCAGAGCCAAGAGGAGACAGATTCTTTCAACGTCTACACAGCAAGCCGAGGTTTGTGTGTATTATTTGTATATATCCATGTATTTTTATAGTTTCTTTTACACTTTGTAGCCTTTTTCTGCCATTTGTTCTTAAATTTGAATGAAAAATAGTATTTCTAGTGGTCAATTTAAACTGTTTACACCAACACAGCATCCTACCGCATATGTGCACATTTCTGCATTTGCCCTTTCCATATCTAATTACACTGGACTGAGGAGCACTTCTACTATGGTTGGGAACCATTAACGTTCTACATCTACAACTACCATTGGAAGTACGTGATCTACATTTACACAGGTGTACACTTGCAGATCTAGAGGAGGAATGAGGCTTGGCTTTCCAAAATGGAGCTTGCTCAACCTCTCCTATTTATCCACAATAAGCTGTGCAGGGTGAAATCTGCAGCTTATTGTGGCCAACTAGCCAGAGGTCGGGTGTGTTCCACCCCTCACTTGTGAGTGTACACCTTGTTTAGCAAGTGGGGTAAATACTGTCTGTCATTGTTTTTATTTTCCCCCTAGCTATGGAATTTGCATCACCTGGTCTTTCCTAACGATGACTGTGAACAAGCCATAACCCTAACAGGCTAATGAAGGTCTGAGACCTCGGTCAGAGTTATCTGAGGTCTCGAATCCCCTAGGGATCCCACACTTTTGCGAGGGTCTTCTTTCATGTTTTCACTCTAAAATTATACAAAACCAAAAAATACACTGATATTGTTTAAAATGTTGAAGCGTCTGTGTGATCTTTAACTTCATCTCTTCCAGAGATCATTTCATCTTCAGCGTGTTGAACTGTTCACAGTAACGGGCATTTGGTCCAGGGGTGCCCAAACTTTTGTACTCCACCATGCACTGAATAGAACAGACCTGCTTCTACTGAGTGGACGAGCGACATTGACTCTGCACTGTGTCTCTCTGTGATGATGTCATAATGGGTGATTCCGAAGTCTATAAATACTGGTGCAGCTGATCCAGCAGTTCATACTGATGAAGATCTCCTACAGGTAGGCTGGGACTTCCCTCCCCTCTCTCTCTCTTATTCCTTATACCATGATAATGGTTCTAAACAGAACCACCGTCTTTACTAAAGAACCCTCAACACTGTTATTATTATTATTATTATTATTATTATTATTATTATTATTAGTGTTTAATGTAACACACATACCACATACTCTACATTCATTTATTCGGTTCACTTTAAAATGTACAGAAAAAGAACCGACAGTCAAAAAGAACCTGAGTGAAAGAGACAGAACGTTCTAGAACAATATGATAGAAGGAGATTATTATTATTATTATTAGTAGTAGTAGTAGTAGTAGTAGTAGTAGTAGTAGTAGTACACTATTAATGAAGTAGTGCTTTAAGGGTTCTTTAGTGAAGACAGTGATGTCAGTGATGGTTCTTTAGAATGATGGAGAACGTGTTATATATGGTTCTATATAGAACTACAAAGGCTTTTATTGATACAAGCTTGAAATTATTACAACACAAGAACCACAAACAACACGTTCTCCATCAATCTGTAGAACCATTTCACCATGTAAAGAACCATTAAATGGTTCTAAATAGAATCAACAACTTCATTATTATTATTATTATTATTATTATTATTATTAATGTTGTTCTTCTTGGTGATTTTAATTTGATCTCTATAAAGATGAATCCTCCATAACAAGATGGAGCCTGTAGGAAGAATCAGCGGAGAAGAGACTGTGGGGAAGCCCCCACAGGAGCCCCCTTCCCCAGAAAAGCTGAGATGCTTCCGGGAGACTCTGGACGTTGTGTTCAGCCTCAGTGATGAGTATGTTTCTTCTTTGGCTTTGTTTTATTCTCTGTTATATACACATCCAGAGAGTCCAGAACATGTTCAGGGCTGTTATCTTGAGATCTCCACTTACTTGTCTTGTGATCTCAACCCCTATGGGAAGGACTATATGGACATGTAGATTTCTAGATTTGAAATATCGTTCTTAAATATGTTTATTCCTCATTATCATAACAAGACTTCTGTACTGATATGATACTGAGAACCTCCTTCAACATACTAACCATGTAATAACTTGTAGGGAATGGACGACTCTGACCACTGATGTTCCACTGGCAGTAAGTATTGAAGATATAATCACTAACACGTTTTCAGGAATGAATGTTGTCAGATTGTCGTTGGTAAGAGCTGAAATATCCTAAACGTTGTTCATTGATTGTTTATTGATGTATTTCTTTAACAGGTGACGAAAGTGCAGTTCGCATCTCTGTGCTCCAACATCGCCACGTCAGTCTGCAAATCAGCGATTCAGAGTTACCTGTCCACTCTGATTCCTGTGGTTGGGATGGATGCAGTTTTCTTGGCGGAGGAGAAGTTGAAGAAGAAAGCTGCATCCCAATCAGTCAGTTCCTCCGGCAGTACCGCCGTAGAGGAAACCAGCAGATCTACAGACGACCCCTCTGATATGATCTCCAACATAGTTGAGGATTTTGTCAGAGAGGTCAAAACCGCAATGCAGACGGCAATCGGCAAGGTGGCCTCCTGCAAGGACTCCTTTTGGTCAAAGGACTGGAGGACAACTAGCAGTCGAGTTGCCAAAGAAATGTTCAACATTCTGGACGTTCAATTGCCCGATTGCCGTTTTGAAGACCCCACCTATTTGAAAGAGAACCGAGACAAGTCTGGAGAACTCAGCTCCCCTGAGTTTCCCAGCAGCATTGCCAGTGACACCAACCTAGAGGCAATGCTAGACGCGATGGCTCAGTCAGGTTTCCCAACTGACCTGACGGAAAGCCATCAAGGAGACACAGCGAGGGACATTCCTACCATTCGTCCCTTCAAGGCAACGAAACTGCACCACATGTGCAAAAAGATGACTGTGAGGGTGAAGAGGTTCTTCAGGGCGTCCAAGAAGCCCCGAAGCTCTGAAACTGATCAGTCTACTTCAGAGACCATGTCCTCTGCTATAACCGAGACTACTGTCCTTGGTTATAGCAGCCCAAATACTGATTCGGCCCAACACCAAGACACTGAGGACCCATCACCCCATGCAGGTTCAGAGGTTAGCGCCCCATCGAACATCTCCAAACATTTTTCAGCCTCACCCCTGGTAACATCATGGGTGAGGGACCAGCTTCTGAGGGACAGCCTACAACACTCTACATCGTTGTCCCAAGTGTTTGCCGACGAGTCAGTTAAGACCGTGCTCCAACACATGACATCTTCACCTGTTGTGTTGGATGAAGAGACGCCAGGCACCAGCGGAGGTCTTGGAGCCCAGGACAGACCCTCAGTCTGGTCTTCTAGTGCACCATGCACCTTCATTGACGAGGAATGCCTTTTCACTGAGGTGCTGACGGACACACAGAGCCAGACAGAGGACAGTCTGTCCTTGCTGGTGTGCTGTGAGGACAGCATCTCGGAGAGCAAGCGTGAGATCCTGGAAATGGATTTCACCGGTTCACCTGATGCTCCCACAACATCATCCAGGTCTGTGGATCCAGACCCTCCGACTGTGGAGAAGAGCCGTTTCAGATTCTTCTACACTCATGCCAAACGACTTCCTTTCATCCGTCGTAGAGTGAAGGTATGATCAGGCATACACTAGTCATATGACTTCCTGCATTATGGCTTATTGTTACTGACTTGTTATTGTTGGTGTTACTGTGTTATAAAGAGCTCATACTGGGAGTTTATTAAGATCTTGATATTTGCTCAGTAAAGCCCAAATTAATAATCATATTAGTACATATGACATCAGTGTACATCTCATTAGTGAACTGGTAGCATTTGATTCCTAGAGGTTCTAGATAGTATCAAGCGTATACCTTCACTGCAGTTCATTACTGAAGAACTAATAGGGGTTTAATAATCACTAATATTTGAAGATGAGTTCCATATTCTAGTCCAGTTTTAGTCACTGAGGTCTAACCTGGGATTTACTGACTAAAGCCTAAGAGCTTAATTCATTCCCAATTTCTCTTCCTTAAAATAATATTCCTATTTTTCTTTCTTTCTCCATCTAGAAATTCATTAGAGTACGTCCTGCTAGCACGGCGTCTGACCATCCTGAGCCTGCATCATCCCTCTTTAAGAAGACCCGCAAACATCTATCGAGGGTCTTCGCATCCATCCGCAAAGCCCTGCCCAACCCCTTCCAGTGACTGACCCACCCATCCCCCACCAGACTCAGCCAGTGTCTTGGTAACACCTCCTATAAGTCCTGCATTCATATTGTAGTGTACATGTATTTATAAGATGTTATATGACCTGAATAACACTTCATAACACCAGGCTCCACCTCACAGGTCTGAGTTCGTTAATGAGGGAGTGTTAATAGCAGCGTTAAATGGCTTCTGCTCATGTAGTAAGCAATGGCTGAGAACCGCCCGCTTCTAAATGCACCAACACCACTTGCTCAGTTCACTTGCTGAGAGATTGTACTGTAGTGCTCACAGACCCGCCGAGCAGAACAGAGGATAGTCTGTCATTGCTCGTGGGTTCTGAGCACACTGTATCTGAAAGGAGTCTAACCCAACAAACCGGAGACTTCTCTGTTTAACGGTGCAGGCGGAAGTTTGATAACGCTGCTATCGACAGCCGGACGTGACGACCCAGGGACTGTGAGATGGTCTAGTACACTCGGAACACTGTATGAATCCAGAGTATATGACTTTAGGTTCCATCCTGTATTAGAACACTGATATCCGGCGTGGACCAGAGGAGGATGGGTTCCCCTTTTGAGTCTTGGTTCCTCTCGAGGTTTCTTCCTCTTACTCTGAGGGAGTTTTTCCTTGCCACTGTCGCCTTTGGCTTGCTCACTGGGGGCTTGGACCCGGATGTTAGATTGTTAAGGATATTATAAAGTCGTACGCTCTTGTTTTAGACAGTGTTCTACGTGTAGCTGTAAGCTTTCGGTTCTATACAGTGTTACGTAGGCCATAAAGCACCTTCTAAATGCATCTATAAAGCATTATGTATGCAGGATTCATAGGACGTCTCTCAAATTAGACCAATAAACAACAACAACATGATTCTGTGATTGTTTATGTCCCTCATTTCACACATTCACTCTCATTAGAAGAGGATTAATGATCAATAGAACAGGAGACTATCAGGACAGATATCCACCCCTCATGAATTTACTGTGTTAATACGTTTAATACATTTTCTGGAAAGCTGAGTTCAATTTCACTAGTCACACCAGGCCTGATTACTGCCAGACCTGTAGAATGAAGAAAGGACTTGAATTCAACCTGTCTGACAACATGAAGTCAGCTAACACATCTCACAATCAAACATGCCCCGATCTGAAGAAATTCAAGAACAGATCAGAAACTAAGTAATGACATCTATCAGTCTAGACAAGGTTACAAAGCTATCTGTAAGAGTGAAACCACAGGGAGAGCTATTATCCACATATGGAAACCATATGGAATGGTGACATCTCACATTTGCCAAAAAACGCCTTGATGATCCCCAAGAGTTTTGGACAATGTTCTGTGGACTGACAAGACAAAGAATTTTCGATAGTGTGCAAATAGACGTTATTTCAGAAAAAGAACATACCGACAGTCAAACATGGTGGTGGTAGTGTGATGGCCTGTGGCTGCTTTGCTGCTTCAGGACCTGCACTACTTGCTGTGATGGATGGAGCCATGAATTTTGCTCTCTACCAGAAAATCCTAAAGAAGAATGTCCAGCCATCAGTTTGTGACTTTAAGCTCAAGTTTACTTGGGTTCTGCAGCAGAACAATGACCAGAAGAACACCAGCAAATCCACCACTGAATGGCTCAGAGAAAACAGACAAGGAATTGGAGTGGACCAGTCAAAGTTCAACTAAGATGCTGTGACATGACCTTAACCAGGCCGTTCACGCTCAGAAACCCTCCAACATGGCTGAATTAAAAACCTTCTGTGAAGAAGAGAGGACCAAAGTTCCTCCACAGAGATGTGAAAATATTGCCAGTTGGTGCAAACGCTTAACTGCAGCTGTTCCCACCACAACCAGTTATCAGGGTTGGGGAGCAATTACTTTTTTACATAGGGCCAAGTTGGTTGGGATAGCTGCATTTTGTGAGGCATTTTCCTTCCCCCCTCCATTTTTATTTCTCTCCCTCTTGTGAGTCAGACTGCTGTAAAAATGGCACAGAAAAGTTCTTTACAGTAGAACACATGTAGCAGAGCCACAGAAAAGCTTTTAACAGAAAGAGTTATAGAACTAGAGCTTCATTTCTTTCTCAGTGGCTTTAACAGCCACAACCAGCTGCCAGGAGACTTTTCTCACATCTCAAAAAAAAAAACCCAGCCGCCTTCTTCTCAAGTGTTACCCTTGCCCACGATCTATCTGCCTCCTCGGATCCAGTGGTCGTGAAGACTCAGGGCGAGCTCTTGATTCAACCTGGCTTAACTTCCTGGGCCAAGACGCTTCAAGCTTCTCAGCTTCTCCCCACCTTCTCTGGGTAATAACCCACACTTTTAGTTTCATTTCCCCACCACAAACAGAAGACTGTCAAAGGCAGGATTACCGCTCTCGAGGTAACTATGCGGGGGGGTTATTTGCAAGAACATAAACAAGTCTTGAGGCATAATCAAACAAAAACTTTCCTACACCGACCGTAGCGGATCGTACTGTGTAAATCTTGTTCATTTAGTGGCCGTGTTAAATAAAAGAAGAGCGGACAGGAGCGAGAGAAAAATCTTCACTACTGCTTCGAGGTGGGCATGCAGCCCACGGCGGCTACTACATACTCTAGTGCACTACAATACCCACACTATTGCAATGCGTTTCACCAAAAAATAGCATTAACCCCTTTTAACATTCGCAACATCAGTTAGGCTGAGTCCGTTGCCGATCGTGATGCTGTGTTAGAAGTCCATAAACCACCTCGACAATCGTTGTGAGAGAGGAGTTCTATGTTTCAGTTTTTAAATTTCACTTTGTGTATATGAAACCACATAGACAGTCGTGAGATTAAAAACCAGTCGGGCATTACCTGTTTTGAAGTTTTATTTTAGCCACACTCACGAATGCTACAGTGACCTTTGTTTGCTACATGACTAAACACTATTCAGCAGATAGCTGAATTAGCGGACTTAAGCGGTGTAAGCTAACGCTAATCGAGCTAACCATGACCCCTTATTCGTTATGTTTCTTAAAATCCCCGTCAAGAAAGCGTACCATGTAAGAAAACGAATTGAGAGAAATGAACGTTTTTGAAGTCAAACTATGTGCCAGTGCCGTAACTACCGTTACTGCTGAGATCTACAGAGTGGAGTTCTTTGTTCTGTGTAGCATTGCTAATGCTAGTTAATGAGTTCATCATGATGCAGCTGTTTTTCAGGATGTTTAGCATGAGGCCGTTGTATTGTACTTGTTTCAGATGAATGTGTGTAATCTCGAGGATCTGTGGTGTTAACACGTTTCTTCTTAGTAGAAACCTTCTTTATTTATAATTGGGGTTTAACATAAGGTTCCTGCACTATTGCAGACTATTTTTACGGGTTTTTCTTTTTTTGGACGGAATTACATGATTATCTCCAGCAAGGAACGAACAGAGACCAGTTCAGTAGCCCAGTAAACTCTTGCGAGTCGCTCCTGCACTAGCAACCGCTCCAGAAGGCGTAGAGTGTGTAGAGAAATCCAGAGAGAGAAATCCATGAGATTGTGACATGCCCAGAGTATGACGAAATTCCCATAGAGGTAGAAATCCCAAGGGCACTCATTCCACAATTTTTTCTTTTTGTTGTGGATACATGCACAGACCCATATTCAAATACATATGTACATATACGGAGACTGAACTGATAATCATCGCACCCTGGGGGGAAACTTTTTATATAAAAACCTGGCACATAAAGGAAAAAATCAGAAAAGACCCCCCTCCACGGGTAGCATTTTATTGGGTTATCCTTCCATGTGTTTATTATGAAGCTTTTGTACTGTTTTTCTTTTTTCCCTCAGCCCTAACTATGCTGGAGGTATACTTGGTTTTAACCCCTAATGCACTGCCCTGGAATTCATTTGAAATCAAAGTTGTGGTCTCACTGCTATACCTTCTCCTCCAACCTAGAAAGAAGCTTGGTGTGGAGACTAGTCTATATAACTCAGTTATTACTTCTTTCCAGTACCACCACTCTATATCCTGAACTCTGAGGGTCAGTAAACCGGTTTGATAAAGACGTAAAGGTATTTCAGTTTATGATGGAATGACTAGATCCAGCTGTATTGTCATTGTGCAGAGTCCAGAGTCAATGACATGCAGTTATCATCCAACCAGATGTAGAAGACACAGTATCGTTTACATACCAGTATAAAGTGCAGGAGATTAAACAAGACGAGAGGCGCAGGGGTTACAGTAGGTACAGTTATGGACAGTGGAGCTGTAGAACAGTACAGATATAAGTATAGATATGATAAACATACCTACAAAAGGCT
>JAMWET010005026.1:0-25000 GCA_024036415.1 Prochilodus magdalenae
AGATATGATGGATGGGTGAGTAAATACTTTTTCGGCAATGTGTTGTATTATTGCAAAAAAAAGTTTCAGGAATTGTTTTTTTTTTTTTTTTTTTTTTTTTTTTTTTTTTTTTTTTTTTGGAGCTTTAATGCTCTATAATCGATTTCAGTGCACCAAACACAAAAGAAGGTGAGCGCAGTGACTACTCTTCTCTGTGTATCCAATAAGTCGCAACTCAGAGTCCAGGAACCGTGCAAGCTTTGTCGTACTGTATCAAGATTTGCAGCAAGAAATGGTTATACACATACCACGTTCATTCTTGCTTTGGTCGTAACACCGATACGGTCTGTGAGTTGAATATTGCCCCATGCCAGTATAATGTGCGCCCATACATCGTTTTACCACTGTTTCTGGATTTCAGGGTACTGATATTGCAACTTTGAATATTGGCCCATAACGATAGCTGGGCTTTAGAACAAGTTATTTTACGTTAACACTGGTATCCACCAAACCCAGACTCATCCATCGGTTGATCCATCCATCCATCCAGCCTACGTTGTGGCTCATTGCTGTATCACCAGACAGTTAAAAAGAAAAGACATACATAAAACCAACAAGCACCTGTAGAATAGAGAACAACATGCTCAGGAAGGTGGGTGGACTGTATCGCAGTCAGTTGTGAGTTTTTACTCTTGTGACTCCATTCTTTAGTTTCAGTAGACGGCTTCAGTTCAGATTACGTCCTTGGATTCTGCTGGCCCGCCTCACTTAGTCCATAACCATAAGTCGGTGTGGACCAGTGCAATAAGAGAAAAGCATGCGGGAAAAGAACATTTTCCTTCAATTGCAGACTGTAAAGTCCTGGGCTTCTTTGGAGGGCGTATATTTCACCATCCCAAGTCACTTATAGTGTCTGGGGACCGTCATAGACAGGAATTATGCGCAGGACGACTCGTACGTGTTTCCTCTGTTCATTACAGTATACAAGTATAAAGTATTACAAGTATAAAGCAGCACGTTAAGGTTCTATTCTATCTGTAGTGTTTCCCACATTTAACATTTTAGCTCGTTAGGAGACTGGCGCCTCCTGTTGAATGGGCTCATCCACAAGCACATCACCCGTGGTATACGAATGCTCCCGAGTTCAGCTCAGTTAGGCTCATCGTGCAGCAGCACGCCCCTTTGCTGTTTGCATCACAGGTTCCATGGTTCCAGTTCCAGTTGCGGTGGAAAAGCTCAGTATGGTTCAAGATTATGCCCTGGCACTGTGATCTGTGGAAATGGGCTCAGGTTTGAACTCAGGATGCAAAGCATGCCATCGGTTTTTCTTCTTTGGTCTAGGCCGAGGGGACTGTACTCAGAGCCAGTAGGCTTTCAGGCTCAGATTGCGGGAAAACGCTTCTTCTTCTATTGGCCTCAACAGGAAGAAATTACTCCACAGGCCCTCTACAAACATGACATGACTCAGCGTGGTGGAGGTTCAGGCTACATGTGTCACAGGGCTGGATCATAATCTGCCATATGGAAGTTTTGACATCTCCGTGGATGTGCTTTGCTTTAGTTCCAGTATAACCGACACATTTCCTACGTGGCGGCAGTAGAGAAGAAAAGGTTGGTGCTCGACCGTTAATGGTGGCTCCCATGTCCTGTGGTCGGTAGCGTTTATATAAATCACATGTGGCGAGGGCCGAGCTAGAGAAAAGCTTAATCGTACTGGACTTGAGGCGGAAAAGGAAACAGGTTTCCATGTTTTCTCCAGGTGAGATGAATTTTGCGGTTGGTGAGGTTGTTTGTTGGCGATGGGTCTGTCTGTCTCCCGGTGACGGAATTAATTAGAAGGGCGGCTCCTGATAAACATGTACTGCTTCCACTGTCCTATTTTCACAGGGGGGGCTGGCTGTGTTGATCGGTGAAACTATTGGACCCCCTGTTGGCAGGAAGCGAGCTTGCTTGTAGTCTGCCAGGTTATTGAACAGGGCAATGGGAAGGGCAAATGAGCGAGTCTTTCCTTCTTCCTTGTTGGTTGGTGGTCAGAGTGTGGCTGCGGAAGTTTTTCCAAAATCCCGACCAGCTCGAGCCTGGACGAATGACAATGTCCCATTGGTGCCTCTGTATTCAAGTCCGATATCTATCTTTTATTCTTTTTTTCGTTACCCTGGTTACACTTTCTCCACCATGCAATACACAAACTTTCTCTCTCCTGAAGAGAACGTGCTGTCCCTCCCCACTCTATCCCCCTCGACCCTCCTCCCTCGTTGGGTCCAGAACAATATGGCTTTCCTGAGATGTGGTCTGAGATGATTGTCCGAAGGGGGCCCTGGGCAGAGCACTGCGCTGGTCTCTTATCGGAGGCCACAGCCAAGCATGAGCACTAGGTTTTCCCTTCCTGGGGTCATGAGAGCAAGCTTGTAGCTCGTAAAGCACTCTGGGGATGTTGACAGTAGCACTTGGCCTGTTGTCTTTAACATCCTGCTTACGGGAGTGATATATGCTGAAGAGCTATAGGAATGACTGTGTGTGTAAGAAACACACAGTGTGGTGTGACTTTGACACGACTGTATTTCCTAAAAGCAGTCTGAGCCTCTGTGTCGTGTCGTTTAGTGAAGTATGTATGTTTATCCTTCATTCATCAATAACCCTAAGGGACTGAAGCTAAAGATAGTAGTCCAGCTTGGCTTCTCACTTGCCTTTACCTAAAGGCATACATGCATAATGGAGTAATTGGTACTAAATTAAGAGAATAATAATAAGTGATAAAGAAATACTTAATAAATAATAATAAATATGATGATGTATCACCATATACCAGTCCTACTAGAAGCATGCTGTATTGTATTATTTTATTTTATTTTTTATTTTTATTAAACAGCTTGCTCGTTACATTTTGGCCAGGTTTGGTTTATGTTGATTGGACCGGTAGAAAGAGAGTTTCAGAAATGCTAAGTCATTTAGAAGTAGTAGAATGCCTCTTTTCACAATTTTCATGCACCACATTTTAAAGTTGCCATTTTTGGTTCCCCTTGATTTTTTGGCTATCCAGATGTGGGGGAGCCTTGTGTGGCTTATTGCAGTTATATCACAAGACGTAAATAAAACCGGCACAACCAGAACTAAAATACAGCAGTGCATCATTTTCCTCTTTGGTCTCTGCTCAGGCGAACTAAATTACAAGTATAGGTGCATCCTGAAAGTAGGCTCAAACTACTGAACCCTCTCGGTCTCGGATGCGCCTCCACTTCGAATGGATTTCGTGACTGGAAGAACTGCACCCTGCACGTTTACTCAGTCTTGCAGCTCCTTGTTCGTGTAAATCTAAGAGCTATTTCAAACACTTTGCTAACTTATAAACAAAGGGGAGATAAGACGAAAACAAGCTACACAGCTGCTTTGGTCTCGGGTGTGCTGATGAAGCTGGTCGAGGCGGTTGTGTGTGTGTGGGGGAAGACCCATAGAGCAGACACGACGATCGAGGTGGTCCCACAGGTGCTCAGTTGGGTTCAGGTCTGGGGAATTAGGGGGCCAGGGGTAGCCCTTGGACATCTCAGTCATGCTCTTCCAACCAGTGTTGGACATTTCTAGCCGTGTGGCATGTTGTCCTGCTGGAAGACCCCGTCCGCCCCAGGGAAGACGATCAGCATGTAGGGGTGTATGTGATCTACATGGATAGATGCATACCCAAATCACTTATATCGCACATTCTTACCATTCTTTATGAGCTATTCACTGCCACCGTCGAACGTAGGAATAGTGATATGACTCGACTGTTTAAAAAGTATAATAATAAGAAGAATATTAATAATTATAATAATCATAATAATAATTAACCTACAGCAACAATGAGGTGCTGCTCTAGTCATCAGTACACCTGCACTAAATTATCAGCCACACTTTGTAATGTATAGCATACCTTGTGTCTTGACGATTATTTTCTAAAAAAGCCTTCAACTCACCATCTGTTGGTAAAAAATTTATCACGATAACAATGAAATATCGTCATCTCGCCCACCCCTGCTGGCAAACCTCTTGTCTTATTGTCTTGTATTGTTAGAACTGGTCCATTACGGGGCGTTGTGTTATGTCATGAATACCGATGGATGCTAGGGTTCTACTGATTGTGAGAGGTCTCTCTTTATATTTGAGGGGTTTATTATTTACCCTATCTACAGTGTCTATTTTTTACATCAGTGGAGGTTCTCAGCAGTGCAGAAACTCATGTTAGTAGGTGTAATCTGTGAGTAATACTGTCACAGCCTGCAGAGTTTTGGTGCTACTGTTGTTGTTGTTGTTGCTGTCGCCCAATACCCTCTGCTGCCGTTAAAGCTTTCCTCTCATTGTCCTCTGACCAGAATGCCCCAGCACACCGAATCCTGAACAATCCTACACAATCCCAGAAGATTTGTGTGAGTGTGAGGAGGTGTGGGTATGTGTTTTTGAGTCCTGCAGTATGTTTGTGTGATGTAAGTGCTATGTTTTGTTTTTGAGGTGGGTGTAGCCTGTGACCTAGCTGTGCAGTCATGGTTTGCGGCGCAGTAGCGAGGCTGATTGCAGTTTGACCTCGGGAAATGTTATAACAGGGTCGCACCTTTTAAGAATTCGATCCTAACGAGGTCACATCCTGTAAATAGACGGCTCACAACCTCACATTCACTTTACCGTTACCGTCCCGCCTCAGAAGTGGAGGGCGTTTGGTTGTGTGCACACTACTTTTGTGGAGGTGTGTTGGTTATTTGGCTTCTCCTGCTGGGTGATTGCAACCTGGCAAATGGCCACCTGCTCTCAGTTCTCGCTGAGACTCACAAAAAATAATATATACCCATTACTGACAGCACATACACTCCCACTCGGCGCAGCCTGCTTCTCAGAACTACAATTTAACCTGCCAGATAATGCTAGTATCTATAAAGGCAGTTTGTGTCTTATTTATGGAGGTAGCCATTTTTCAGAGACAGATTTATGGTTACTGATCAACAACATTTCCACACGGTTATATACGGCTTTCTTAAATTTCCCCCAAGATTCAGGACCGCGTTAATTTGATACACTGACGTCATGGAGAGGTGTTATGACCTCCAGGGCCCTATTACACTTGATATTAAAAGGCTGTGGGTTATTATTTATCACCACCAAGAATTCTTCAGTGATATGAAGCTGAACTAATCTTTTTAATCTCTAGTTTCGTGGTCCAGTCTCCCCGTTCCGCCAAATGATGCCGAAACCTCAGGTACCAGAACGTAACCGCTACACCATTTAAGGTGGAAGCGGAAATTTCGCTAGGTAGCGCCATGACCTCAGCGTATTACTAGTGATTTTTTCGTATGCTAAGAAGAAAATGACCCTAAAACTCTTCTACAGTGGTAATCCTACAGTGCAACGGCTTTTCAGTACAGTGGATTAGCAGGGCATCCTGGGAATTTTCTCAAAATCCTCCGTTTGGAGTACAGGCTCGACAGTATGGTCATAGTATGGAATAGGTGGAAATGGCGAAACTCGATCATAATGCTAGAGATTAAAAAGCTAAGTTCATCTTCATATCACTGAAGAATTCCTGGCACCATATCATCAGAAGATATACAGGCCCCTACCACCGCCCAACCCACCAGAAGAAACGTCAAAACTTGATTTAAAGTTTTTCAAAATGTCTCGGTGCGCTACCTATTCTGCTTCGAAAACTTCCTTCTGTTTGGCTGACTGGTTTCTTGCGAAACCGTGGCGTGGTGTAGGTCCTTGGAAACGGCGAAACTCGATCATGATGCTAGAGATTAAAAAGCTAAGTTGGGGGATGTGCTTCACTATCAATCGCCTCTTTCAGGAAGAACAAAGGGATCGGCCTGGGGCACACTAGGCTAACTCCAGGAGATATCCTTAGTATGGATAGGGGAGGAGGGGGCAGGAGAATACGATAAGGCCCCTGGCCCAGCCATGGAGGTTGTTCATTCAGATAGACTGGAGTCCGGCCGCTGCTGTAAATGATCTCTTCCGCTGTCTATATATTAGGTCTTGAGCTTAATTCCTCTCCTAGTGCGTCTCCGGCGGTGGAAACCAGCACCAGTTAACTCCTATTCTGCTTCTGTATATATCACTTCTTCTGTTTGCTGCTGGACCTGGTTTCTTGCCGAAAGCGTCTGTTCTCTTCATCCAAAAACAAGGTCTTGGTCTGAATAGACCTTAGGTCTACTCCTGGAGCTCTCTCGCGCTTACACACACACACATCCCTGATTGGAATTTGCCGATGTGAACATCTTGCTGCGCCCTGCTGTCTTGAGACGCCAGATTAATACAACCTTGATACATGCTGTTACACACACACACACACACACACACACCCACACGGTGCCGAGTAATTGGTGAGTCCTGTGGAGTTCCTCTCAGACTTACATAATACCCCTGGGTGCTTTTATGCGAACTAAAGCCTCCGGAACCTGCAGGTATTCAGTGGAGACTTGCCACAGTCTGCTGCCGAACAGTGAAGTCTGGCCGTCAGCCTTGCTGGACTCTCTAAGGCCCCTTTACTGGGTGACTTCAGTTTTTCTGCCTCAGCCCGTCCAAGATGCCTTTTCACACTCATTCTTTTCCACCCTCCACATTGTTGACTTCATTTCTTGTTCAGAGAACATTCGAACTTCCAAGTATTGTTCTGAGGGCCGGCAAGCCAAGCCCGAGTAAATACTGTACATTTCATCTGCCTGATAAACAGAATGTGTGTTTGTAAGAGGGAGATTTGTTTTCTGATTCAGCGACTGTGCGTGACTGCGCTAAGACCGTATGGGGTATGTGTGGGGGGCAGTGCGCTCATGCTCTGACTTGCTGGGGTGTGAAACGACTATTTTGCACCCCATGGTGAAATCCCTGTTTGTACGGTAATAAGGGGGTTGCGGTGAAAGACCTGTGGTTATATTGTTTTCTTGTGTAAGAAAGTCTAAATATAGACTGTCTGTCCATAATATGAAGCTTCTGTTTGGCTCAGGTAAGTCACTGGGCCAGGAGTAGAGCCTGCTCACCAGTACTGCTAGTTATGACAAAGAATAGATGATTACAGACCAACACAAACAGTGTAGTGTCTCATTAGAGGGTTACTATCAGAGGTTAAGAGTACGAACGGTCGGCACATAAAGAGCAGAACATGTATTCTTGTTAAATTATTTATTTATTAATTATTATTTATACCTCTTTGAAACAAATGGAGAAATGGTCTGACTCCAAACAAATCTGTGTTTGTATCTACACCATCACATCAGAATATTATGACCACCAAGCTAACAGTGGGAATAACCACCATGGCTCGGATGGCTAGTGAGACGTCGTGGCATGGACTGTATTAGGTGACAGGAGGTGTCCAGAAGCACCAGTGTCCATTCCAACTGCAGCAGAGCACCGAGCTACCTCAAACTGGGTAGTTGTGGGTCAGCATGGTGAACCTGGTGATCCATGTGTTCTCAGATGTGCTCCAGTGGACTGAGATTGGGTGAGTTGGCAGGCCAAGAAAGGCTCCCACCCATGAGCCACCCTTGCCCTGTGAGGTGGGGCGTTATCCTGTTGACAGCTTCCATTACCATCAAGGAAGAACATCGACATGTACAGGTGCGCATGATCTGCCAGGATCGGCGAGTACCCGTTGGCACTCATGGAGTGGGTTAGTGGTCCGAGATCATGCCGCCACCACCACCCTGCGTTTGGCCCACAGTTGTCTTTTGGAGGTGGTCCACGTGTTTAGTGGCACTGTATGCAGCATGAACCTGCGTTCGTCAGAGAGGGCAACGTCCGGTCCTCCGGTGTCCAGTTACGATACTCTGGTGCACCTTGGTTTACATTGGCGCCTTAACTATGCGTCTGCTTCACAGGCCCAGACATAAGTGTCCACTTAATGGTGATGCCTGACACTTTTTATCCGTGCTCCTGTGTTCGTTATGAAGATTGACTGGTCCGCTGTGGCATGTCGATTTCTCTGTACCACTCGCCACAGTCATCTTTCCCCTCGGTTGCTTGCGTGTCTCAGGGACCATGGATTGATCCTTGATTGGATGCCTCTCGTTACTCTTGCTGTAACTGGTGTATTGTCACACTAACACACGGTTGATTTCTTTTTTAGAGCCTTAAGAGCTTTTAGAATGCTCCTCTGACGAACGTTGGGTTCCCACGCTCTATCTTTACCACCGTGACGGAGGTGCCCTTTGCTGATGGACCCGCTGTAGCCTTTGGCCCAAGAAGCCTCTAGTCGTATCTGCTTCTTGACATGGTTCCCACACCGTGACTTTACCCCTCTGCACTCGCTCTCGTTCCAGCTCCGCAAACACACGGTCGCAACTCATAATGCATCCTTTAACAAACACATCGTGGGCAGAATCGCCGAGGTTCACTTCCCTTTTCAATTTGGAGCTGCTGAGAGGCTCCTGTGCCATTGTTACAGCCTGACTCCAGCGGGCCTCTGCCAGCCACAAGCAGCCAACTCAAACATATTCAGGTCGGGAGGGAGCGAGAGGGAGGACGCGTCAGGCTTTAGACCCCCGCTTGGTGTGACTGTGGAGTTGCGTTAGGCTGTCAAAGCCTGAACATAAGCTATACTGTGATGCGTCCATGACGCTTGCTGTCCTGTCGTTTCATACTCCAAACAATCAGGGGCAACATAGTGCCTTCCTCCCTCTCCAAGACTCGTTCAAAAGCGAGTCTCCGTAAATGTTGAACAAATCCAAACTGATCGTGCCTTTACCAATCGGAGTCACTATGACATGTTTTAGAATATTCTCCAAGAGCTGGTTTGAGTCACTATATCTTAATAACTGTTGTTGAAACCCAAACTGATCGTGCCATCTCTACCAATCGGTAGATCGGTATGAGGTATGACAGGCTCTGTTTTAGAATAGATTCTCCAAGAGTGCCGTAAATGATCAAATCAACTCTTTTTGAGTCACTATACCTTAATAAAGGTGGTGTTGAACTTAACCCAAACTGATCGTGCCTTCTCTACCAATCGGTAGATCTGACAGGCTCTGTTTTAGAATAGATTCTCCAAGAGCGCCGTAAATGATCAAATCAACTCTTTTTGAGTCACTATATCTTAATAAAGGTGGTGTTGAACTTAACCCAAACTGATCGTGCCTTCTCTACCAATCGGTAGATCGGTATGAGGTATGACAGGCTCTGTTTTAGAATAGATTCTCCAAGAGCTCCGTAAATGATCAAATCAACTCTTTTTGAGTCACTATATCTTAATAAAGGTGGTGTTGAACTTAACCCAAACTGATCGTGCCTTCTCTACCAATCGGTAGATCGGTATGAGGTATGACAGGCTCTGTTTTAGAATAGATTCTCCAAGAGCTCCATAAATGATCAAATCAACTCCTTTTGAGTCACTATATCTTAATAAAGGTGGTGTTGAACTTAAACCAACCTGATCATGCCATCTCTACCAATCGGTAGATCAGTATGATGTATGAAATGCTCTGTTTTAAAATGGACTTTGTCCCCACACTTTGGTCCAGTCCAGTAGAAGCACCTGCTGTGTACGGCAGACAAGCTCAGTCTCTCAGTCTCCACTTCCTCCACTCAGGGTATTCAGAGAAGCATGTGCTCCTCGGACCCAGCTGACGGAGAGTCTGTTCTCCTAGTTCTCTATCGGGACTATATTGTCCCTGGCCGTCTCAGCTTTGGCTGGGCTTTCCGTCTGTGCACGTCTTTCCCTCCCAGGCTGGCACTCGGGCTCGTTATGTTTTCTGCTCTGTTGTTTTACTTTTTTCCGTCCATTGTGAGGCAACATGTTTGTGTTGCCATGTGTTTCTGTGCCCCCTCCTCCCCCCTCCTCTTCCTCCTCCTCCTTCTCTCCCCCACGCTGGGAAAGCTTTTCCAAAGCTACTGCATGTCCCCGCCCCAAACATAAGCACATGCCATACTTTCTTTTTCTATCTGTTTTTCTTTTTGTAGTCATATTCTCCATCTCGCACCATACTTTACTTTCTCTCTGGCACTCCCTCGCACTCTCTCTCTGGGACTCTCTCACTGGCACTGTCTCTCACTCTCTCTGGCACTCTCTCTCACTTTCTCTGGCACTGTCTCTCACTCTCTCTGACACTCACTCACACTCTCTTTGGCACTCACACTCTCTCTCTCTCTCTCTCTCTCTCTCTGGCACTCTCTCTCCCTCTGGCACTCTCTCTCACTCTCTCTGGCACTCTTTCTGGCACTCACTCTCTGTGGCACTCTCTCACTCTCTGTGGCACTCTCTCACTCTCTGTGGCACTCTCTCACTCTCTGTGGCACTCTCTCACACTCTGTGGCACTCTCTGGCACAATCTAACTCTCTGGCACTCTCACTCGCTGGCACATTCTCTCTCTCTCTCTCTCTCTCTCTCTCTCTCTCTCTCTCTCTCTCTCTCTCTCTCTCTCTCTCTCTCTCTCTCTCTCTCTCTCTCTCTCTCTCTCTCTCTCTCTCTCTCTCTCTCTCTGGCACTCACTCACTCTCTGGCACTCTCACTCGCTGGCACATTCTCACTCTCTCTCTCTCTCTGGCACTCACTCTCACTCTCTTTGGCACTCTCACTTTCTCTTGTTTGGCTTTCTTTCTTTATTACGTTCTCTCACACTCTCTCTCTTGCACTCTCTTACTTTACTCTCTCTGTTACTCTCCCTCTCTCTCTCGTACCTTTTCTTTATTACTTGCATACTCTCTTGCTTGACTTTCTCTCTACTCTCTTTCACACTCTCACTCTTGTACTCTCATGCTTTACATTCTCTCTCTCTAACACTTTCGTTCTTGTTCTCGCGCTCTCTTACTTTACTTTATTAATACTAATAATACTTTAGTAATACTTTATTACTCTCTCTCTTTCACTCCCTTCCCCTTTCATTCACATGCTTTAGTTCTTTCTCTTTACTTTACTTTCTCTCCCTCTGTCTATATCTCTTGCGCTCTCTCTCTTGCTATCTCCTTCTCTCGCTCACTCTCTTTTGCTACTTTGCCATCTCGTGTGTTCTATGTTTCTATGTCTTTCTCCTTCCTCTCTGTGGCTTTATTTCTCTTTCATCCCTTTACTTTCTGTCTCTCACTTGTCTTGCATTACTTCTCTCTCTCTCTCACTTCTCTCCCTTACATTTGCCTTTTTTCATTTTCTCACTCTTCCTCTCTCACTTTAACTTTCTCTCATTTTTGTCTCACACTGTCTCACGCTTCTCCCTCCTTCTCTCCCATTTCCCTTTCTCTCTTACTGTCTTTCCCTTTTTACTTTCATACTAACATACTAACTCATATTCTAACATTTTTGCTCTTAAAAAAAAAACGCACTCTCACACTCACGTGTGCACACTCACACGTATACACACTCGTGTGCTCACACACACATACACGCTCACTCTCTTTCTCTTTCTTTTTCTTTTTCTCTCTCTCTTTCTCTTTCTCTCTTTCTTTTTCTCTCTCTCTCTCTTTTTCTCTCTCTCTCTTTCTTTCTTTCTTTCTTTCTTTCTTTCTTTCTCTCTCTCTCTCTCTCTCTCTCTCTCTCTCTTTCTCTTTCTCTTTGATCCACAGCACCATGTCTACAGTCACGCTCTCTCCCAGATGACCGTGTTGTGTTTATTTGCAGAAGGTCCACACAACAATGACACACACACAAACGCGCACACTCACACGCAGTCTGGACCTGTATCACCGCCGCTCCTCTGCAGCTCTGTGCTGTAAAAACAAGCCTAGCCATAACAGGAGGGGGTTCTGTAAAGGCCAGGGGGAGCGAGGGCTTCTCCCCTATTGAAACACTGTCCCTGGTGAGATTACATGAAAGTGCTCAGAATGTCAGGAAAAGGCTGCTAGACGCGTTTTTGGCTGCGGCTCCCAAAATCGCATTGTGAACATGCCGCTTAGGAAAACAGCTTTGATGTTAGAAAAATAAATCCTCGTCTCTGTTCCCTTCAGGTGCATCTGAACTGCAGGGGCGTTTGCCGAGAATCAGCTATAGCACACAAGGCTGACGTAGGAGTCACTGATATCTGCTCATCTCCACATGTCCGCTTGTACACGCAAGGTTCTGCTTTTAGTGGTCGAGCAACTTGGACAAATCCAAGGGTCCAAATCTAAGGTCCAAAGTTCAGCTCTCCTGTCAATAAGAGGTGGCTGATTTGTTCCGTCTTCTAACAGAACTGACGGCCCTTGCAGGACTTTAGCTGTCATCTGACCCCAATCAGCAATGTTGCTACTCAAGCTAGTCCTGCTCCATTACCCTCCTGAACTTCAAGGGTGTGGATGTGTGTTCATTCTATGATTTGTTCATTTCCTGTGTCCAAGGAATGTCCTCAGTACATGGCCAAAAGTGCTCTTATGGGGCCAAGTGCTGAAAAGGAGCTCAGAACAAACTAATGACAAGGAAACAATATCAGACGTGAACAGAGTCTTGGCTAAATCCATATTTTGATTTCTTCTCCTCCATTTTTGCATGATGTAAACAGTCGTTCAGAATGAGTGGGTGTCACATGGGACAAGACGAGGAGCCAGTAAGATATAACAAAAACCAAAGACACTTCAGATGCAAGAAACAAAACACTACTAAGACCGTAAAGCAGGGATACACAATAACCAACATGGAAATAGCAAGAACAAAGGGGACAACAGGGAGTATAAATGAACAAGGATTGACAAGGGACGCTTGGAATGGGGCGGGGCTACAGACTGAGGACAGGTGAAAGGCCTGACAAGAGGGCGGAGTGAGAGGAGGAGCCATAACCAAAACAAACAGGAAGTATGGCTCAGGACAACAAAAGGCACATGGAAATGACCAGAGAAAAAAGAGACAGAATCAGAAAATCGGAGAAAGACACACAACGGCAAGACAGGACGTGACAGTGGGGCATTGTTGAGAAACCTGCAAACGTCT
Organism: Prochilodus magdalenae; assembly: GCA_024036415.1. Taxonomy (NCBI): domain Eukaryota; kingdom Metazoa; phylum Chordata; class Actinopteri; order Characiformes; family Prochilodontidae; genus Prochilodus; species Prochilodus magdalenae. Next base: position 12,828 of record JAMWET010005026.1, read on the forward strand.
TTACAGTGTTAGTGAACCTTCTTGTGTCTCCTTAGATTTTAATATTAATGTTAATCTGGATTTGTTTTTTGAGTACTGTCTTGCCTCACTGTGAATGAATTAAGAAATATGCTCCCTAAACAAAAATCAAGTCCCCTCTGTGATGGGGGCGTTTTAGTTAGGTGGAAATGGGTTCTTTGGACGAGGTGACAGTAAATTTGTACCACACTGCCTACACTGAACTGCTAGACAACCACGCTTGGCCTTTTGCTCATCACCATTTTACCGTGGAACACAACGTTCCTATTCCTGTATTCCAAGATGGCAACTCTCGCGTTAACAGGGCTGCAGATGCGACTGATTGGCTGTTTGGACTGATTGGCGTGATGAACATTCAGGAGCATTCACACATCAGGACTGGCACTGCAAAATCCCCAGATTCGGGTCCTCCTGAGAATCTGTGGGAACTAGCTGGAACTACCAGTCAAACACCAGGCTCAGCATCCACCAAATCTGGACCAACTGGCCAATTCTTTGGTGTAAGAGTGTCTGAACAGTGATGTGGCCTACATCCAGAAACTTGTCCAGTACATTCCGGATCCACTCACAGCTGTTACTGGTGATTGTGGAGGAGTTACGTCCTATGAGTTAGGTTTCCGTCACATGAATGTATGATGGCTTTATATCGATAACTTTCTGGGAAGGAAGATTTTAGAGGCATTAAACTTCTGGTGGGCTATTCCTACATGGGACGTTTCCATAGACTGAAGCATTTTTGTTTCAGTCCACTCTGAATTGCTTTATTTACTTCCAGAAGATGTATAATCAGTGAGCAGACATCCCCTTAAGCTTGAGGAGGATCTTGGCCATCACACAGAAGATCTTTGGACAGTAAAATCTTGATTTGTGTGCTTTTCCGGTTGTCTTCGTTTGAAACCATTGCTGTAATAGTTGTATATATTTTGATGTGTGTTCTGTTTCCAGATCCTGGATGAGATTGCTGAGCACGGCATCCGCATCTACCAGCTCCCCGACGCTGACTCGGACGAGGATGAAGAATTCAAAGAGCAGACTCGTGTCCTGAAGGTTGAAGATCGTTCCTGCACAGGCTCTGTTATTACGCTCAGTGTTATGGTACAAGTATGTAAACTGTGCATGTGTGGGTGTGGTTTGTCTTTCCCAGGCCAGCATTCCGTTTGCAGTGATAGGCTCCAACCAGCTGATTGAAGTGAAGGGGAAGAAGATTCGAGGGCGCCTATACCCCTGGGGTGTGGTGGAGGTGGAGAACCCCGAACACAATGACTTCCTCAAACTGCGCACCATGCTGGTGTGAGTACACAAGCGCTCGTACTCAGGTCAACTTCTCTCTCCAGATGTCTCTTATGGAGCTCATCAACTGTGCTCTGGTTTGTGCTCTGGGGTCCTCTGCTGGACATGGTGGAATATAATCCTGGTCCTGTCCTGCATGTTACAGGAGGCGCTGGAGTGGTGTTTGTTCATTGCTATGTATACATGTACTGTAGCACTTACAAGTTAGCCTAGAATGCTCTGAAATTTAATCTAAAAATGATCTAAAATGGGATTGCAGTCATGAAATTGAGGAAGATAACTTTTTTATAAGAAACTGATCCAGCATTAAATGTCTTTGTTTTCAGACGAACGTCTAGATCTGGAATGATCTGTTTAGTAGGGTGTATATTATGGTTGGAGGGTTTAACCGAGTGTAACTCCGAGGGGACCCTGCCCTGTTTATAAAACGTCTTCCTCAGTCCTCACCACTAAACTCTGGTGTACATGTTTTTGAGCATGTGCCATGACTTGGTCAAAGGATGTTCCTTATGTCCACCAGTCCACTATCAAGCAGTCGTTGGCAGGAGGTTAGGGAACCAGCCTTGTGACCGGAGGGTTGCTGATTCGATTTCCTGAACCAATAGTGTCAAAGACCCCACAAACCGTTGAAGCCTGCCGCCCAAGGTAGACAAGTACCATTAACCATTCGCCAATTTGCCAAACATGCTGTAGGTTCAAACATGGCAGCCAGCAGGCTTTGCTGTTGTTCATATTTTCCTGTTAGCCAGCTGGGCTACTAAAGCTCGTTACGTCCCCTGGAGTCCTTCAAACGTTGGCTCTCGTGTGCCGCTGTAAAAATAGAGAGATATTTATTTGGCTTTGTAGGCTTTTTAGAGAAGCAGTTACGGTAACACTGACTGTTGCTAAGCTTATCAGTGCGCTGTGCATCAGTGCTCCCAGTCCAGTAGCTGTTAGTATGTCTTGGTGATATCAGACAGCTTTATCGCACGTTCTGTCAATATAATGGGACCCTACTTGTTGCCCTCTCCGGGAGCGGTTGTCCAAACAAGCCGTCCAAGAGAAAGAAGCCAAATAACAGTTACAAGAGTTGGCTGAAGGAACCACTGCAGGTCTGTCTTGCCCTGGCTAATGTCAGTGTTCATGGCACTATCACTATCATCAAACCAAACACTGCCTAGGAATAGTATGTATGGAACGTTAATGGCAGGAAGGAAGCTACCACTCTCCGAGAAGAACATTACCGCCTCTAAAACGTTCCCTCAAGACCATAAGTCATAAGACTACTAAAAGATATATTGTGTGGACTGAGAAAAGGAAAGTAAAAGGTTTGGTTGTGAAATGTTATTTGGTGGATGCCCAACACCGAAACTCAATCCAGCTGTGAAACATGGTGGTGGCAGTATCTTAGTTTGACGCTGGATTTTGGCCCAAAATTCGACATCCGTCCGGGAACTGAAGCTGCAAGGTTTATAACCAGCCTGAATGCCCACGTTTTGGAATGGAGTTCATCTCTGCAGGTAGAGCTGGGTATTGTTCGATCAGAGTCACTATCAATACATTTGATGCAGTTTCCTTTACTCAAAACTGTGTGTGAATAAAGCCTAAATGAGTGTGAAGTGCTGGAGATGGATATATTCACTCACTGCAACCACCTGTATGCCAATCAATAAGTGCAGACATTAATCAGCAGGCTGAATTCTGTAACATCCTGCTTAGAGGCTAATCAGTGCTGCTAAGACTACTCTAGAATTACAGGTTGTCCACTCGTATACTACTGTACTCGTGTAGGACCTGTTTGGCTGTTGCCCTAAAAGAATCAAACACAAGTCCTAAGATCTGTTTGTGTTTGTTTGTAGAACCCACATGCAGGACCTGCAGGAAGTAACTCAGGATCTACACTACGAGAACTTCCGCTCAGAGAGACTGAAGAGAGCTGGCAGGTAAGATAACAGCACACAACGCTTTACTGTAAACACAAGGTGTAGGTATGAATTCCTTCCAAGTACAAGCCTATAGTGACCATATCGGCTCATTAGCTGATCACGCTTAGCTCCCAACGGACAACAGAACAGCTCATAGAAACAAACATCACTTATCGCTGCCCTGCGAAGGTGTTACAGCGACAAATTCAATGACATGACTTCGGCTGTTTTCCTAAAACCCATGATGTGTCTCAATAAATGCCTTTTCTGCTTTTGTTTATTCAAATGGGACATAATCAACCAATGAAAATGCAATGATTTTACATTCAATTCAATTGAACTATTGTGTTATACCAATACAAGGTTGTACAGTATAACGAAACAGTCAGGCTCTTTTTCCAGTGCAGTTATAAAAAATAAACATATAAATAAATAAATACAGCTGAGTGTACATGTAGGAGAGTACAGTAAATACAGCTGAGTGTACATGTAGGAGAGTACAGTAAATACAGCTGAGTGTACATGTAGGAGAGTACAGTAAATACAGCTGAGTGTATTTGTACGTGTACAGTGAGTTGAGGTAGCCAGGTATGCAGTTATGTGGTTGTAAACAGTGTAAGATATATAAAGTGTGCAGTGCAGGTAGGACAATAGTGGCTCAATGTTCAGGTGAACGCTAAACAACTTTCTGCTTATTGTGATGTAACATATACAGAAAATAATTAATCTGAAATGATCACGATGAGATTAAATAACTGTAAACAGAAGATTTTGTAATAATTATTACCAGCATACTTGCAAAACACAACCCCACACCAGTGTCCCCAAACACAGTCCCACGTTAATGAACTCTGGAATCTGGAGGTACAACCTTGTACCAGTGAACCAGTCAGAAAGTTAATGGAGTCGACTCCTTACCCCATGAATAATCATGTTTTTATGGAACTTCATTTCTTGTTTTATTATTATAGTAGGATACACTTTTAAACACTCAGTTTGAAGCTGGCGAGTGAGTACAGACTAACATTCCTTGTTTGTCTCTCGTAGAGCGGTTGAGGATGAAGTGCTGGACAAAGACCAGATCCTGATGGAGAAGGAAGCCGAGGTAAGAGTGACACTGTCGACACTGGCACTCACCGTCACCATCTGAGGCGCTGACAATGCGAAACCTGTGCGATGATATTGCCGCCACATGCCCTCTCTCACCCCTTTACATGCCATGAATGGGTTCCAGTACCGTATCTCACAGTATCAGAAACAGCTCGGCATCCTCTAGACGTGATGGTATGTTGTTCTTTGGCTCGGTGCGAAACATAGCCGTGAACGACACCAATCCCTGGCACAATCAGAACAATTAGCAAACGTGTCTGCACAGGACATGACATCAGCTTCCTCACAGATAGAACCTAGGCGGCCTTAGCCGGGCTAACGGTGGGAATGCCTCATTTTCCATATTCTGTTTTCGTACTGAGGATGGAAATAACGGTAAGATGTTTTCAGCAGGACGTAGACTGAGAATCGTGGCCTCCGGTGTTTGGTTGTTATGACAGCCTTAGTAGTCTCGACTTGTTCCCACATTAGGGTCAGCCTCGTCAGTTCTCACTAAGGAGGATATTTTAAAGGGCTTGCTTTTGCAGGTCATGAGGTCACACATACGTGGGGAGTATGACACATCATCTTCCACATTTGGAAGCTGCTAGTAATACCATAGTGGCTCATCCCGTGCTCCATACTGCACATTATGTTACTAGAGCACATTAAGCTACTAGGTCTAACTGGCCTGGAGGACGTGACCACAAGCCAGACAAAGTCCTGCCATGCCATTTTTAGTCTTAAGATGCTTCGTCATGTGAAGTCATGTCTGTTTACCTTCCGAGAGGTGAACAGAACCTCATTGTCTGTATGTGGAACAATGGGAGAGTCACGAAAACGGTTTGTAGTGACCATTAAATGATACAGAATGAATCACAAAAGTGAATTAGGGTTAAAATATCAAGAGGTACATAAAAACAACACGATAGAAATGGCCCTTTTAGTTTCAGGTTGACTTTAAAAAAAAAAAAAAAAAGAATTTCCTGTTCTGATACAAGCACTGATACACAAAATTTGCATGTTGGCTAATGCCCAATATGTATCTGATACCAAACTGTATAAAACGCATATATAAACCGTATACTTAACCATGTTGGAGCGATGTACAGCATCAGGACTGACATACACACTACTTTACTAAGCTTACCCATACAGCTCGCTCTCTGACTCGCTCCATGTTGTTTTTGTTCGTAAGTCAAGTCCCATGTAAGGTCTCTGGTTCCTGCAGGTCCACCTCCGGCCACTTGGGGGAGACAAAGGGCAACCAATGAGTGGCAAACGGCAACACCTGTAGCTTATGCTACTTGCGGACCTTTGGTTGCTCACGTCTTAAGCGCACATGTCTCTCGTGATTAGCCAGTAGAAGGTTTCGAGCTTCTCGAGGCTGTTTGCTTCTCCCCCTCTTCAGAGTGCACTCTGCCCCATGGATCGGCCTAATTCTCCCATACCCGATCCAGCTAATTTATATTCATATCTGAGCCCATGTCTGATTGTAATAACGAACCAGGGTATCCCTAGCGATACGAGGCATTTAGTTTCAGCCTGCATGGTACAGATAACTCGGGTCGTTTAACTCTGCAGCAAAACTCTTGAAACATGGCTTCTCAGACAGAATGGTGTAGTGTTTGTTCAAACTGATGGTGAAAGCAACGTTCGCCCCAAACCCAGAGCAGATACAAGGTTCAAGCCCTCGTCCAGCTCTGTGTTGACTTCTCTTTAATTGGCGCCACATTTTCTATGGGAGGTGGTAGCAGTGCGTGAATCGAGTAGCCGCTCCTCCCTCTCAGTCATTTACCACGAGATTTCTTTTCCCGTTTGAATCAGTCATGAATTTTAGACGCCCTGCAGAACAACTACATTACTACACCCCCCCTCCACATTTTAATCAATGATTTTTTTAAAAATATAAACATTGTTTGTTTATTGAGACCAACTCTCTTTCTCGCTCTCTTCCCCTCTCTCTCCCGCTCTCTCTCACTCTCTCTCTCTATCTCTCTCTCTCTCATTCTCTCTCATTCTATCTCTCTCATTCTCTCTCCTCTCTTCAGCTGAGACGTATGCAGCAGATGATTGCTCAAATGCAGGCTCAGATGAGGATGAAGCCAGGAGACGACTAAGGATGATGCCTCTGTGTGTGTGTGTGTGTGTGTGTGTGTGTGTGTGTGTGTGTGTGTGTGTGTGTGTGTGTGTGTGTGTGTATGTGTATGTATGTCTGTCTGTCTGTCTGTTCAGTCATTGTACTAAGAGCTTCACCGCTCAGTCACTGCAATCCCTCCCTCTGTTTACTTCCATATTTACCTAATGATGGGTTCTTCAGACATCTAATACTGTTTTTTTATATACGTATATATATATGTATGTATTGTCGCTGTCCAAAGAACAACATCTCCAAAATGGCAACTTTACAGGGAAGGCCAAAAACCTCTTTTAACTTTAATGTAAGTCAGTGGAACCAGACATTGTTCCAAACTGTTTTGGTCCATTTCTATTGGTCCATTTCTATTGGTCCATTTGTCATGAGATTTTCATTCAGTGTAAACAGCAGCTGATGTGTTCAAATGATGCATAAAACTAAAAATGGACAAAAGTGGAGATACATGTTTTCCATTGGACAGCGACGATATATATATATAGTATTTGTATGTGCTGTGTATATTGTGCAGTTTTTTTGCTGTCCATCACAAACAATCGTTCCAGTCTATGAGCCAGTTTGCACCTTGCTTTAAGAAGTCCAGATTGTTCCTGGATGTACTTCAGATGGATTACGTTTACGCTTTTCACTGTGATGCATTACCAGTTTGGGATCTGATTGTACATTTCCCCTGGGTAAACAGCATGCCGAGACATGCATCATTGTATCGGTATTACTTAAGTGACCTTTTTCCCTCCTGCTATTAGCAGATGCATGTCAGCTTATCTAATCGTGAATGGATATTGAAAATGCATGTGCGTTCACACTGTGGTCAAGGTCCCTCTCTGACCACCTCTGAATGCGGTTTCATTCAGAATCCGATCCCAGGGCATCCTTGGGCTCTTTCCATCCACCTGCCTTTTCATGCAGCCATGTAAAAAAAATCGAACACACTCCCACAAGGTGCAAACTGGCTCTGATAGTCTCTACCTATGTTGACTGATCTGGTTGACTACGCCAGTATCCTGGTGTCTTTGTTCCACAGTATCTATCAGTGTGGTAGTTGTCTTGTGTTGTGTCTGTCAGTCGTTTCGATCATGTGCATGGAACAAGGTGCAGTATGATGGTATATGACTATTGTTTTTATAAAAGCGGGATACATATCAGTGAAAGGTTCTGGTCTGGAGGGGCTTTGCTGAAGCTGCACTGCCTGGTGCTCTTTCTAAGCAGCTCACCCCGTACCAGTCACCTCCGGTTCCTGAATCTCTTTTATGTCCGAATGGTGCCGGTTTGAAGGGTGGTGGTTAAGGGCGGCTGAGAAGACATGTTGTTTGGCCTCAGTGGACTACTGTATATGCAAAAGAGGGAATTTACAGCATGTTTTTGGTCAGGTGATCAACTAGAGATTTTACAGCCTGCTTCAGACATATCAGACCTGGTTATAATGTGCATGTGGGTATGTGTGTGAGTGTGTGTGCGTTAGTTTCTGTCCCCCTAGTGAAATACAATCATGTGCATGCGGTACTAAATCCCTTTACATACATGATCATACCCCTGTCAGAAACAGACACAGATAGGTTAACAGTTATACTGTCACTTAATCTCTCCCGAAATCATGATCATTTGCTCCCCACTTCTTTGCAGTTACATCCTCTACTCCTAATATGGCTGTGAAGATTTGACTGCACTCGAGAGCATTAGTGAGGTCTGGTACTGATGAATTCTGCATTGCCAATTGCACTCCAGTTCATCCAGAATGTATTGGATTAGGCTCCGATACTCCAGAGAGCACTGTTCCATTGCTCCACAGCCCCCCAAAAGCCGGAGGGCTGGTGTCGTACATGTGCCTGGTCAGGAAAGTCCTGTTCCATTAGCTTTGCCTTTCTATGCAGATTATACAAGTGCCCTTATCAGCAACAGCTGCGCCATAAAGCAGCTGACTGAATTCACTCACTAGAGTGGGTGCCTGGATCATTTTGGACATGTAGCGTACATGTGATGTTATTTAAGGTTCCACAGCTAAAGGTCTGTAATGTGCAGTGACTGCCAGTAGAGGGCAATAGCCTCACTTGAATTCATCGACAGAAGGGAATGAGAGAACGTTCGTTAGATGGGATCAGTTTGTTCAGTCGTCATGCAACCCAGCCGTGTTTTGCATGTGCTGCTCGTTACTCAGCACAGTTTTAAAGCTATATGTTAATATAGCAGGTAGGCTAGAGCCGTGTATCCCAGCCCTGGTCCTGGAGGCACCCTGCCCTGCACAGTGTAGGGCTTTCCCATCATCCCGGATTCAACTCGTATCAGCTCATTAACAAGCCCTTCCAGAGGTGCTGGGGGTGTGGTACAGCAGGGAGTCCGCTACAGTGTGCAGGGCTAGGGCTGAGTTTGAGGGACTGTAGCCTGTGGGTCTTTATGGAGGCTGAGTGCATCACGGCTGGTAGTTTGAGGAGAGGGTTTCAGGTGATGGTGTCGAATAGAAAGGATCGTGCTAACTGTACTCTTGAACAGAAGTGCCGGTGTGCTGCTACACACCCCTTCATTCCTGAAGTCGCTCTTCATGCCTTAAACATCTTTCTTAAATGAAGAAACACTAGTTTCTGTTTGTTTTCTGTCCTTGCGTTTTGTCCTCTTGTGCATGGAGTTTGATACTTTCTCACTATTCTAATATTATTATTGTTGTTATTATTATTATTGTTTTTTTTTTTTTTTGGTTAATATTTTACTGTACTCTGCTGGAGTAGTAGTACCTAACGCTTCCTTAGCAGCTTACGGTTGTTTATTTACGTTTTGCTTTTACACTGATAAGTAGAAGTTAAGTAAAAGGGTCACGTGAATAGTCACGTCAACACCTCCGTGTTTGCCTGGCTCGGTACATCATCCTCCACTTTAACGCCACTGTACTCATTAGCCGAATATAAACACACTGATTTTGTTTCTTGATTTTGTGGGCCCAGCCTTGTTATTTTGGCAAGCCCATCTCCTGTTTTCAGATTCATTTTAGTCGTTTCTGTTTTGTTCTGTTCTTTCTCGCATGTCTACGGTACAGCAGCGCTCACTACTCTGTTTTAAATGCTCATGCTTCTTTTTGTACTTATTTTGCGAAATAAATCCGAACGTTCTCCGAATTATGTTGTGGTTTTCAGTGGTTGCAGCTGCCGAACAGAAATCTTTACCTCTTAGCCTCAGTTAGGCTGACGTGATCTACTTCACATTTTTAATTAAGAAAAAAGCTCTACAAGTAGGCTTAAAAATGTACTGTACCAGAAGGAATCAACAGACAACAATGAATGTTTCAACAATCAAGTTTCATTTTCAAGCAAGGACGGGCCTTATCTCTGTACCTGACTGACCCAACAGCCACCATTACAGACCTCCAGCGAGCAGTGGTGTCCTCCATGAGTCATCCTGTTAGTGCAGCACCATCGGCAGACGGCTGCACCACGCAGGACTACATGCACACAGACCGTTACCACGACTGTCCTTAACACCACGTCACCGTCACCAAAGACTGCAGTGGTGTCGTACCAGACTGTCATGGAGTGACTCAGAACGGCAGCGGGTCATCTTCAGTGACGAGTCCCGCTTTAGTCTTGGTGGAGACGACCAACGAATCCGTGTGTGGAGGCACCGTGGTCAGCACCGAGATGAACGGTTTGTTGCCACACGTCCAGAAGGCCTGGTGTCCCTCCACCTCCACCCCTACTGCACCATCTGCAGGAACTGTGTGAGGATGTTCAAGCTGCATGGGATGGATTATCACAGGACCCCATTAGGAACCTCTACAGCTCCATACCGAGACGTCTGGCGTGTTGGGTTAGCGAACACGGCGGCCCGACGCCATACTGAGAGACAGACTTCTGTATGTGTAGCTCAATAAATATTGATCCTATCAGTCTAAATTTATCATCAGTTATTGATCCTTCCTTCCCAACAGCACTGCACTCCCACACTTCCTTCTAGGTGCAGCTGTCCTTTGAATGATGGATGTATTTCCACTTACTAGACGTGTGTGCACTTACAGATTGTATCCCAGCTGTTGCGCAGCCTGTCTGCCACCCCTGCACCATTAATTATTGATCACCTTCTGACCACAGGTCTCCTGTTGAACCAGACAGTATTCAGCTGGTGGGTCATTATCAACACAGCGGTGACTCTGACGTAAGTGGTGGTATAGTAGTGTGTATGATACTAGTGTGAGTGAATCCGGGTATCCGAGTGGTCCACCACCGAGAAAGGTATGGAAGCCCGTTCTCTCCCTAAGAGGAGGACCCAGTTCTTTTGTATGCCTCCTCCTCTGTTTCTGCTCACGACGTGCAGAACCTTTGATCCTGTCTCTATATAGTGACTTCTCTCCAGTGGTATTTGCCTTGCTATGTCAAAAATTCACAACCTGTTGCATCAAAAACTCAGTGAGTCAGAATAACAATTGGTGTCACATTGTGACGTGTTGTGTGCCTGCATGTCCGACCAGTTTAACTACCACAGAGCTTCATGCTGGCCTATTAAGACTCTTGTTCCAGAAATGATAATAGCTCCTGGTACTCTCCATACTTAAGTACACCTGAAGCTACATACTTTAGTACTGTTACTCTCCATACTTAAGTACACCTGAAGCTACATACTTTAGTACTGGTACTCTCCATACTTAAGTACATCTGAAGGTACATACTTTAGTACTGTTACTCTCCATACTTAAGTACATCTGAAGGTACATACTTTAGTACTGTTACTCTCCATACTTAAGTACATCTGAAGGTACATACTTTAGTACTGGTACTCTCCATACTTAAGTACATCTGAAGGTACATACTTTAGTACTGTTACTCCAGTGGAGGTCTCAGGGGAGGAAGGTAACACTTTCTATGAACCAGGTATCTGTAATGCATGCAACTGTTCAAAAATGTCCATAATCGTACACATAAACTGGAACAGCGTTGCGTTATAATGCTTCATAGCACAGAGATCTAATATGTTAAAATGTGTGTATAGATTTTTCCTGTTCTTAACGTAATTGTACTGTAGAGACCCGTATCATCAAACCTAATACGTTCATTCACACAATTCATTCATTCATAGAGCTGGCCAATAACACCACTTTACTTAAAGAAGGGTTATAAGTGTTCGTTAGATGTTATGTGCACCTACATAATCATAAACTTTAGAGATCGGCCTCACTGTGGATCCTTATAAAGCATTAATCAAATGAACACAACAGCAGTTATTAAGCTTTATGATCAGCTCTACGATGTTAATAACAGGAAATAATTATACATTATAATGCATTATGTCACTTTATGTGCTATGAATCTTTATACTGTTGTGTTATGACATGTTTATGTGTGTGATTATGAACGTTTATGCACAGTTACAGTGACGTGTTATGTGTGCCTGCTTTCCTGCATGTCTGACCAGTTTAACCGCCACAGAGCTTCATGCTGGCCTGTGCTGTGTGGAAGCTTCACCTCCATGCTGCTGAGCCAACCAGAGGATCCTGTTTATTTAATCACAGGCTTGTCTCTTTCCTGCTTCATTAAACTGATCAGACATTTCTTCCTCTTCACACTAAACGCTGAGCACCTCTGGTCTTCCTACTGATAGATCATCTCCGTAGGCTTCTAGCAGCAGTAATGGATGTTTACCCCTCACGGTGGTCACTGGTTTCACTGGTAACAGAGACTGAGCTTCACTCAGCCCTGTTCACGTCAGGACTCCCAACAGTTATCAGTTATTCTATATCC
>JAMWET010005026.1:35000-37500 GCA_024036415.1 Prochilodus magdalenae
GAAGGGTGTGTCAGTCTTACTAAATGTAGTCACACACACACACACGCCGCCAGAGTTCACCGCACCTCAGCTCCACTCTCTGTTTATCCACTGTGGAAAAAGAGGGGGAGGAACGAGCGACTGAATGAATGAGTGTTCTCCATTCCCCCTTTCCACCCCTCCCCTTTCCTGTGCCGAAATTGCTTCCTTGCCTTCTCTACCTTTCTCTGCCTCTTTTTCCTCATCCCTCTCTTTCTCTCTTCTCCTTTTTCTTTTGTCTGGTGGGCGCTCTCCGCTTCACAGTCCTAGTTCCTCCGCCTACCTGCCTGAGCAGGGAGAAGAGGCAGGCTCCGGAGGCCACAGAGAGGAGAAGGGAGAAAGGGGGAGTAGCGAGAGAGTCAGAGTGAAAGAGTGCGGCGGGTTTGAGGAGTGATCGTGGAGAGTTGGGCAGTTTTTTAAGTGGGGTGTTGGCGGTGCTGGCATGGATGCCATCATGCTGCAGGAGAAGCTGGTAGAGAGGCTGCTGTGTGCCCGAGGCAGGACCACTCGACAGAAGGTTGTCTGTGTGTGTGTATATATATGTGTGTGTGTGTGTGTGTGTGTCAGTTTTAGTGTGAGTGTTCAGTTGAGTGTTCAGTGTTCACTATTCAGTATTAAAGTCAATGTGCAGTTTCCAGTGTCAGATTTAATGTTCAGTTTAAGTGCTGATTTGGGTTTTTGTGTTAGTGTTCAGTTTTCAGTGCTGATCTGTTTTTCTGTGTTAGTGTTCAGTTTAAGTGCTGATTTTGGTTTCTGTGTTAGTGTTTAGATTTCAGTACTGATTTGAATTTTTGGGTTTCTGTGTTAATGTTACATTTTTAATGCTGCTTTGGGTTTCTGTGTTAGTGTTCAGTTTTCAGTAAAGATTTGGGTTTCTGTGTTAATGTTACATTTTTAATGCTGCTTTGGGTTTCTGTGTTAGTGTTCAGTTTTCAGTAATGATTTGGGTTTCTGTGTTAGCATCAAGTTATCAAGGCTGATTTGGATTTCTGTGTTAGTGTTCAGTTTTCAGAGCTGATTTATGTTTCTGTGATAGTGTTCAGTTTTCAGTGCTGATTTGGGTTTCTGTTATAGTGTTCAGTTTTCAGTGCTGATTTGGGTTCTGTTTTCAGTGCTGATTTGGGTTTCTGTGTTCAGTTTGTTAGTGCTGATTTGGGTTTCTGTGTTCAGTTTTCAGTGTTGATTGGTGTTTCTGTGTTAGTGTTTCATTTTCTGTGCTGATTTGGGTTTCTGTGTTAGTGTTCAGTTTTCAGTGCTGATTTGGGTTTCTGTGTTAGTGTCGAGTTTTTAGTGCTGATTTGGGTTTCTGTCTTCAGTTTGTTAGTGCTGATTTGGGTTTCTGTGTTCAGTTTTCAGTGCTGATTTGGGTTTCTGTGTTAGTGTTATGTTTTTTATTGCTGATTTTGGTTTCTGTGTTAGTGTTTAGTTTTCAGTGCTGATTTGAATTTCTGTGTTAGTGTTCAGTTTTCTGTGCTGATTGGGGTTTCTGTGTTAATGTTACATTTTTAATGCTGCTTTGGGTTTCTTTGTTAGTGTTCAGTTTTCAGTGCTGATTTGGGTTTCTGTATTAGTGTCGAGTTTTTAGTGCTGAATTAGGTTTCTGTGTTCAGTTTGTTAGTGCTGATTTGGGTTTCTGTGTTCAGTTTTCAGTGTTGATTGGTGTTTCTGTGTTAGTGTTTCATTTTCTGTGCTGATTTGGGTTTCTGTGTTAGTGTTCAGTTTTCAGTGCTGATTTGGGTTTCTGTGTTAGTGTCGAGTTTTTAGTGCTGATTTGGGTTTCTGTCTTCAGTTTGTTAGTGCTGATTTGGGTTTCTGTGTTCAGTTTTCAGTGCTGATTTGGGTTTCTGTGTTAGTGTTATGTTTTTTATTGCTGATTTTGGTTTCTGTGTTAGTGTTTAGTTTTCAGTACTGATTTGAATTTCTGTGTTAGTGTTCAGTTTTCTGTGCTGATTGGGGTTTCTGTGTTAATGTTACATTTTTAATGCTGCTTTGGGTTTCTTTGTTAGTGTTCAGTTTTCAGTGCTGATTTGGGTTTCTGTGTTAGTGTTGAGTTTTTAATGCTGATTTGGGTTTCTGTGTTCAGTTTGTTAGTGCTGATTTGGGTTTCTGTGTTCAGTTTTCAGTTTTCAGTGCTGATTTGGGTTTCTGTGTTAGTGTCGAGTTTTTTGTGCTGATTTGGGTTTCTGTGTTCAGTTTGTTAGTGCTGATTTGGGTTTCTGTGTTTACTTTTCAGTGCTGATTTGGGTTTTTGTGTTAGTGTTTTGTTTTCTGTGCTGATTTGGGTTTCTGTGTTAGTGTTCAGTTTTCAGTGCTGATTTGGGTTTCTGAGTTAGTGTTATGTTTTTTATTGCTGATTTGGGTTTCTGTGTTAGTGTTTAGATTTCAGTACTGATTTGAATTTCTGTGTTAGTGTTCAGTTTTCTGTGCTGATTGGGGTTTCTGTGTTAATGTTACATTTTTAATGCTGCTTTGGGTTTCTTTG
>JAMWET010005026.1:42500-114984 GCA_024036415.1 Prochilodus magdalenae
TCTCCGGATTTCTCCTGTGTGTCGACGCTGTGATCTCCCACCCGACACGGTCCTGTAATAAAGCTTGTGTCTGTGTGTTCATGTTTTGCAGTTTAAGGCCAGTTGATGTGGAGTTTATGAAGGCTCTGCATGAGAAGGTGAACATTATCCCCCTCATCGCCAAAGCAGACTGTCTCACTCCCAACGAGATAAAGAAGCTGAAGGACCGGGTGAGCACACAGCTCCTCATTTTTAACCTGAACTACAGCTGAATATTCAGTAACACCTCCTATGAGTCCTGTGTTCATAATGCACTATAAACCTGCATTTATGAGGCATTATAAAGCATACATAACATCTTATAGTACCTAGCATGAGCTTGTTTAATGTCTCCTCAGAAAAAATACGGACATGCATAATAGTTGATAATGCAAGAGTATGAAAATGTATAATGTCAGGTTTCATAACACCTTATAACATATGCCCATAAGAGCGCTGTGTTCACTCAATGCTGTAATGCACCATAAGGCTTCATAGAGGTTTACGCCAGGTCATTACAGGCTTTAAGTGAAGTATGTTTTTTTTGTAAACATAATTTAAATGTTTATTCTAGTACATTATACCTTATAGAGCATTATAAGTGGTCTTTAAGGCTCTAAGTGAAGTGACATATCAGTACATTATACCTCATAGAGCATTATAAGTGGTCTTTAAGGCGCTAAGTGAAGTGACATATCAGTACATTATACCTCATAGAGCATTATAAGTGGTCTTTACAGGTTGTAAGTAAGGTGACATAGTAGTGCATTATACCTCATAGAGCATTATGAGTGGTCTTTACAGGTTGTAAGTGAAGTGACATATCAGTACATTATACCTCATAGAGCATTATAAGTGGTCTTTAAGGCTCTAAGTGAAGTGACATGACAGTACATATACCTTATACCTCAATAAGCAGAGCTTGTTAAATCCAGAGCTGACCTAGTACAGCATTTATGTCCTTATGAACAGACATTATAGTACATTATGACATCTGACATTATAAAGTTGCATACTGTTGTTTTATAAAGTATTATGCATCTAATTATAACTAGTTTTATTGTATATATAAAAATGTATATGTTTGGTATTACAAGGTATTATGTATGCCCTGTAACACTTTATAAACGCATTTGGATAGTGTTATAAATACAGGATTCATCGGAAGTGTTACTGAATATTCTAAATGGCCCAGTCTACATATGCATGTGCATATAAGCATATGTCTCCACCTTCAGTGCATGATGGTGCTAATCTCAGGTTATCGCTTTACTCTCTCTCTCTCAGGTGCGAGACGAGATCGAGCGGTTTGGGATTAAAGTGTATCAGTTTCCTGAGTGTGACTCGGATGAGGATGAGGAGTTTAAGCAGATGGATAAAGAGCTGAAGGTAAGACACACATTTGCATAAACCCTTATCAATTTTGTAATAACTATATTAAACACCAGTGTAATCTCTACTTTTAAAAAAATTCTAAGTTTGAAATTTAGAAGAATCTGGAATCACTGTCACATACATACACACACTCCAGTTTACACACATACTCTTGCCCAGAGCGGTGGTACAGCCATATCCACAGTCCCTGGGGAGCAGCTCGGGGTTAGGTGCTGTGCTCAAGGCCACTTAATTCTGGTACTGTAGGTTCTGGGGATCGCCACAGCGACCTTCTGCTCACAAGGCGGGTTCCCTGACATACAGCCCATGACTACTGGATTTTTTCAATAGCAATATTTATATATTATATATAATATATCGTCACTGTCAAAAGAAAAACATGTATCTCCATTTTTGTTGATTTTCATGTTCATGCATCATTTGAACCATACAGCTGCTGTTTACACTGTGTGAACATTAAATGATGAATGGACCAACAGAAATGGGCCAAAACGTCTTGGAAAGCCGTCTGGTTCCATTGACTTCCATTGAAATGAAATGAGGTTTTTTGTCTCTCCTGTAAAGTTGACATTTTGGAGATACTTGTTTTCTTTGGACAGTGAAGATATATTTATTAAATATTATCCATTACCGATAGCAGCAATGATTTCTCCGGGAGTTTATAGATATTTCAGACTAGCCTGAAACTGGAACCAATTTAGGATGAGTACCCAGTACCCAGCCCTATCGTTTGGTAGTTACAGTGTGAAAATGATGTCTGTGGATTTACTGCCCTCTTGTGGACGGTTTGGCTCATGCATTCTGCTATGGTGTCTGTGTACATATTGAGCTGGTGTATAGTCTGCTAGCCTTGTGGGAAACATATGAAATGCTACTACTGTGTGTACGTGTGTGTTTCTAGGAGTGTACTCCATTTGCTGTGATCGGTAGTAATACGGTTGTAGAGGCAAGAGGCCAAAGAGTGCGAGGACGCCTCTACCCTTGGGGAATTGTAGAAGGTAAGGTGTGTGTGTGTGTGTAAATGTTTTGTAATTAAAATCAGTAATAATAATTAATAATTAAACCCATTTTTATATTCTGCCGTGTATTATACCAACTAGTCATGTTATGAGCTTCTCTGTATATGTGCTACGTATGCTGCATTGGGAGTGATCCCCAAGCATCTAGACCGGTTAGGCATAATATTATGACCACCTCCTTGTATTTACACTCCTAATCCCTTGTATCAGGACCCACCACGGACCATACAGGACACTCTGTAGGTGTACAGGTCCAGACTGTAGTCCATCTGTTTCTCTGTATACTGTATTACCCTGTTCTTCAATGGTCAGGACCCTCACAGGACCACCACAGAGCTGGTACTATGTGGGTGGTGGATCATTCTCAGCACTGCAGTGACACTGACGTGGTGGGAGTGTGTTAGTGTGTGCGTGCTGATGTGAGTGGATCAGACACAGCAGTGCTGCTGGACACCTCAGTGTCACTGCTGGACTGAGAATCGTCCACCAACCCCTATTAGCGTCCTGTGGTCAGCATCCCGTGACCACTGATGCAGGACTAGAGGATGACCAACACTGCACTGTGCAGCAGCAGATGAGCTATCGTCTCTGACTGTCCATCTACAAGGTGGAGCAGCAAGGTAGGAGTGTCCAATAGAGTGGACAGTGAGTGGACACAGTGTCTAAACACTCCAGCAGCACTGCTGTGTCTGATCCACTCACACCAGCACCACACACACTAAGGTGGTCATAATGTTATGCCTGTTCAGTGTATTATTGCGTGCTATGGTGAAATTGAACTCCAGTCTGCTGCATAGATGGCAAATGGCACTAGGCTACACCAACCACAGCCATCAGTCATTAGTTGAGTCGTCCCCTCAAACACTTCTGTGAACATGCATGTGCATGCGGTCAGCTAACCTGAATGTTCCAACATCTCCCTTCGTGTGTGTTTCCTGCAGTGGAGAATCAGTCTCACTGTGATTTCGTGAAGCTGAGGAATATGCTGATTCGCTCTCACATGCACGACCTGAAAGACGTGACGTGTGATGTGCACTACGAGAACTACAGAGCCCACTGCATACAGGAGATGACCAGGTGTGTGTGTGGAGTTCAACGTCAGTAATACATTCCTAATAGTATAAGATCAATGCAATGTGAACTGGATGACCTGGACTAGACCTGGACCCTGATCTGGATTTGTTGTCTGAATGTATTTGTGTTTTTGTGGCAGTAAACTTGCACAGGACAACCGCATGGACAGTCCTATTCCCATCCTGCCGCTGCCCACTCCGGACGCAGAGACGGAGAGACTCATCAAGATGAAGGACGAGGAGGTACAGCTCCCACTGAATTACAGCTCTTTAGGAAAGTGTGAGAGTAGCAGCTTGGAGTTCTACTCCAGTCAGAGGTTCTAGTGTACAGGTGGAGCTGTCTTCATGGTGTACTGTCTCCCATCATGCACCACGGCCTCACCAGCTCGCAGGCTGCTACAGCCAGAGAAAATGGCGGCGGGTAACACTGGGGAGCTAACCGTAACCCCCTTGTTGTGTTCTATATACTGCATGTTAGACACTAGAGGTCGCTCCTGCGCTACAGAGTGAAGCTGTGGGTGTAGTGATTGTAGTGGGGTGTGTGTTCATCAGAATGAGCCTCAGAAAGGTAAATATACAGGTCTGAAGATTAATAAAAGATGAACTCGCTTTAGAGGATCCGTTTTAGAGTGAACTAGCCGAGAGGAGCTAACCGCTAGGCTAACCGTATCTCAGGGGAACTGAGCAGCGTTAGCAGCAGCTAGCTCTAAACAGTGGATACAGTAATAACAGCTCTGAGGTAAATGTGAGGTAACTGGTCATGTGCCTGTATTAGTATACCACACTGTAGGTCAGAACTTGTTACTGTACTGTATACCACACACGGGACGTACACAATGTGCAGTACATACTACTGTAGTATACAGTGTGCGGTATAGTAGTGTCATTTCAAATACAGCCCATGTCTGTGTGGAAAATGGCTCCAGAGCAGATGTTAATGATTGGCTAAAAGGAGGGACTGCATGTGGGCGTGTCCAAAGACCATAGTGTGAAGGAAGTAGCTGAATCTGCAGGTGTATGGAAGTGTGCGGTCATACGGGTCTACCAGCAGTGGCTAAAATTCCAGTCTACAGGGAATTCTCCTCGGAACTGTGCCAGGGAAGGCCTCCACCATCCAGAACCTTGTCCAGTACAATGCAATCACAGCTGTAAATGGTGCTCATGGAGGTACTGCACGCTGTTAGGCAAGTTTCGGTTACAGGGGACTCACGTTTAGTGAGTGGTGACCTTTGGGTACATGTACGCTCCCCTAACCTATGGAGAACTCAATCAAGGTTCTACTAACCTGGCTGTGTCTTCCCTGCTTGTGTGTCCACAGCTGAAGAGGATGCAGGAGATGTTGGAGAAGATGCAGCAACAGATGCACGAGAAAGACCAGTGATAGACTCACACTCAGATACACACACACACACACACACACTAACACACACACCTATATACAGTACAACACACGAACCTCAACACACATCGTATGTGAACATACAGACTTATGCAGAACCACATGCTTACTGTATACTGTATACTCTCCCATGTGAATGAACACATATGGTCATATCTGTATTATACCTGCAGTGTATCCTCCAGACAGACGGTGACAGACTCTTATACTGTATATTTGCAAACTGATCTGCTTGGTGCTTCGGAGCCCCCGCCTGCCAAGTTCAGATGTAATGCAGCTATTTAATGTTTCATTTGTGTTGATGCCAATGTGCGTATAGCTAACATGGGTGATATGACGTAATATTAATTTAAATTAAATTGACTTTTTAGATGTATCTAATTTATATTTACTTGATTTTGTTTTTTTTAATGCTTAGCTAGACAGATGTGCAAAAGGTGTTTTGTAATGCCGTTTTAGCAGAACGTTCGGTTGAGTGTGGAGTGTGTGCGGGTGTGTGTGCGGAGATGTACTTTTATGATAAACCCTTTTTAAGCTGCTCGGCTGCAGTCTTGGCTTTTTATAGTGCTAGCTCTAAGTGAATGTAGAAGTACCGTGCAGGTTATTGTTACTGAATAAATATGCCTAATTCAGATCATAGACGTCTGGTCTTTATGTACACGTGGTCTTATTCCCAGGAATCTGGAGTATAGAGTCAACGTAAAAAAAAAAATACTTGCACAAATAGCTGCACCCAGAAGGAATCAACCGACATGAAGGAAACTTGGTGGGTGGGGTTAACATGGTGAGACATCCCAATGATCCAAGTTTCACGTTCGCCCGCGCATGTGACGTAAGCAAGGACGGGTCTTATCTCTGTACCTGACTGACCCAACAGCCACCATTACAGACCTCCAGTGAGCAGTGGTGTCCTCCATGAGTCATCCTGTTAGTGCAGCACCATCGGCAGACGGCTGCACCACGCGGGACTACATGCACACAGACCCTCTCCAAAATAGCAACTTTACCGGAAAGGGCAAAAACCTAATTCAATTGTAATGTGAGTCAATGGAACCAGACTTTTTCCAAGCAGATTTGGGTCAACATGGATACAGAGACTTCTCTACCATGAGTGGAGAGGGATAATGCTGTATGTTCGTAATCTCAAAACTACCATCTAACAATCAGGCGAACGTCTGTAAGGTAGCTTTTGATATCTACCGCCACAGGAAACTATCCTGACTCATGAGTTTCTCTAAAAATGTGCAGTAGAATTTAGTTAAGCTCCCCAAACAACTTTGTTCCTATCTTAGCCTTTCAGTTCTGCAGAATTGAGATGCGATTTGAGATCTGGATTTCAACCTTAAACATGTATTCCATAATGAAATCGTATTTGCTCAGTTCTCCCTAAATTTGTTTGTAGTTTGTTACTTAAGATTTGCCCTGAAACTCCAAGGCTAATCGAGCTAAAAAACAGTAGAAGCTTCCACGTTCCTCAAACTCTAATGTACAGGGGTTGGACAATGAAACTGAAACACCTGGTTTTAGACCACAGTCATTTATTAGTATGGTGTAGGGCCTCCTTTTGCGGCCAATACAGCGTCAGTTGGTCTTGGGAATGACATATACTGCGTCCTGCACAGTGGTCAGAGGGAGTTTAAGCCATTCTTCTTGCAGGATAGTAGCCAGGTCACTACGTGATGCTGGTGGAGGTTCATCCTTCTTGGTGGTATGCTGACATTACCCTGGATACCGTGGCTCTTGATACATCACAAAGACTTGCTGTCTTGGTCACAGATGCGCCAGCCAGACGTGCACCAACAGTTTGTCCTCTTTTGAACTCTGGTATGTCCCCCATAATGTTGTGTGCAGACATACAGACTGCTCCTACAGACGTTAGTGAGAGAACGGGTCGCTCTCAGGAGCTCAGTGAACTCCAGCGTGGTACCGTGATAGGATGCTCCACCTGTGCTACAAGTCCAGTGATGAAATTCCCTCCTACTAAATATTCCACAGTCCACTGTCAGTGGGATTAGAACACAGTGGGAGCGATTGGGAACGACAGCCACAAAGTGAGGTTGTTGTTCAGGAGTTAGGCTCCGCCCCTTAGTGAGAGGAACTCGTAATGCTTCAGCAGGCCGCGAGACTCTGGACCATTCCATGCTCCCAACTTTGTGGGACAGTTTGGGGACGGCCCCTTCCTGTTCCAACATGACCGCACACCAGTGCACAGAGCGAGCTCCATAAAGACATGGAGGAGCGAGTCTGGTGTGGAGGAACTGGACTGGCCTGCACAGAGTCCTGACCTCCACCCAATAGAACACCTTTGGGATGGACTCAGCGGAGACTGAGAGCCAGGCCTTCTCGTCCAACATCAGTGTCTGACCTCACACGTGCTTCTGGAAGAATGGTCAGAAATTCCCAAGAAAACATTCCTAACCCCTGTGGAAAGCCTTCCCGGAAGAGTTGGAGATGTAAAGGGGGGACCAACATCATATTAAGCTCCCGAGACCCCAGCGTCCTCATATGAGGACATTACATGTCTGCTTCTCTGCAGCATGATACTTTTTAAAAAGTTGACCCTTTGACCTCATATGAGGACATTTTTGCTAAAATGACTTCCTGTAAAGACAACGTTTAGTTTGTATACCTGTTAGGTCCTACTAATCACAAATAGCTAGGAGAAATTAAAATTGCACACCAAGCCTCACCAAGTCTGCGTCTCCCGAGGTTAAACCCTATGAATCTGTCAATTGGAGAGCAAAGAGACACTCGTATGTGGTTTCTAACACTGTCTAACACTGCTTGGTGTAGCTCAGCGGATAACACCACTACCTGCCAAGTAGCCACCACCACATGTGGGAGACTGGGGTTTGATTCCCGGGCTGAGTGACTATGCTGTGCTACACCAATAAGAGTCCTTGGGCAAGACTCCTAACACTACATTGGCCTACCTGTAATATGATTAACCTTGTAAGTCGCTCTGGAGCTTCAGCTAAATGCTGTAAATGTCTACATATATACAAAACTTCAGGTTTCAGAAAAAATTATTATAATTATCTTATATGTAGCTGATATCTCACATTTCTTATTTTGAGAATTTTTTGAAATCTTATTTTAAGATTATTTAATTGTAGGTGATTTAGGTAAGCTAAGTTTCTGTATATCTTAAGAAACTTGATTGAAACAGACCAGATTATCTGCCAGTATGGTAAAATAATAAAATGGAAATAAGTTAAATAATCCTATAATAAACATAATGGGAATTTTCAGAAATATGATCCAGATCTAGGATTACTTTGCTTGCCAAGATCTTATTTTTTGAAGAGTAGCTGCTACCTTATTTAAGAAGGTTGAGCTGTTGCTGGAGCTAATGAACGTCCATCGTTAGCTACATTAGCCTCGTAGCTTCAGTGCACAACCACAGGAGAACATCAGACCCCAATCGTGTCTATTCACCACACTATATATGGATAAGGTACAAACTGCTCATATGGGGTTAATCCAATATGGACGCCACCGGTTACAGGCACATCCCCCGCCTCCTCTGTGATACAGCTCTGAGGGGGCGGAGCAAGTGGGTGTTTATGTGCTTGCCAGTGGGTTTATCAGTGTGACCCAGCTGTGTCTTCAAAAGCCTGTCACGGGTCTGAGAGCGGACACACTCCTTCTGTAGGCCCGTTTTAACTAGAAGACGTTGGTCGTGCTGGTAAGTATGTCTCCTTCTGTTACGCCTTCCCACAGCTCTGTATTCCACAGGAGTCGAGGGAGGATGTCCTACCATAGCAGTAGCCCTACACCGTTTCAGTGTGCGATGCTGGTAAAATAACTGGGCCTATGTTGGGGACGACCATGAATGACCACTACATTTCAGAAGCTACTCTCTGACTGTTTACTCCACCACTGTATGTCCTTCTATTTGGCTTATGTGGTCTTATAACCGTACCATGTCCAACAGAGCTTGGTTCTAGCTAATGGAACCTGTTCTCCTCCAGTGTTCTGTGCTTATGATGATTTGACATCAGCGTCAGACTAATTAATGACCGTCTACTTGTGTCCACCACTGATGGAATGTACACAGTGTATTTTCTATATTTGTTATCTTTTAATTGTAATTTTTAAAACTTTTTAACTTTTTCTTTCGTTTTTAAATGAACAGTGTAAGTAAAGAAGAAGAGGTGACTTTTTGCCGCATCACCCTTTCTCATGTGCATCCTCCCCCTCCTTCCTGTTGGCGCTCATTATCTTGTCCTATCATGCTCCAATGCTTTCCTCTTTCTCAGTATTAGACTTCCGTGTCCAATCCCAGGGAACCTCCGGCTGTAGTTTATCTTTTACAGTGAAACCATTTTCCATATCAGTGAAAAGGCAAAGGTGGAAGATGCAGCACCCTGTCATAAAACTATAAGCTCCTAGTAAAATTCTAATTCTGGGATTTTGGCTAGATAGATGAGCACCTGTATCTAACCCTCTGGGCAGTACTGTATCTGTATCCAACCCATTGGGCAGTGGTGTATGTATCTAAAGCCCTCAGGTCAGTACTGTATCTGTATCTAACCCTTTGGGCAGTACTGTATCTGTATCTAAAGCCCTTAGGTCAGTACTGTATCCTTATCTAACCCATTGGTCAGTACTGTGTCTGGAGCTAACCCTTTGGTCAGTACTGTATCTGTATCTAACCCATTGGTCAGTACTGTATCTGTATCTAACCCTTTGGTCAGTACTGTATCTGTATCTAACCCTTTGGTCAGTACTGTATCTGTATCTAAGCCATTGGTCAGTACTGTATCTGTATCTAACCCTTTGGTCAGTACTGTGTCTGGAGCTAACCCTTTGGTCAGTACTGTGTCTGGAGCTAACCCTTTGGTCAGTACTGTATCTGTATCTAACCCATTGGTCAGTACTGTATCTGTAGCTAACCCTTTGGTCAGTACTGTATCTGTATCTAACCCATTGAGCAGTACTGTATCTGTAGCTAACCCATTGGGCAGTACTGTACCTCTATCTGACCTTTTGGTCAGTACTGTATCTGTATCTAACCCATTGGTCAGTACTGTATCTGTATCTAACCCTTTGGTCAGTACTGTATCTGTAGCTAACCCATTGGGCAGTACTGTACCTCTATCTGACCTTTTGGTCAGTACTGTATCTGTATCTAACCCATTGGGCAGTACTGTACCTCTATCTGACCTTTTGGTCAGTAATGTATCTGTATCTAACCCATTGGGCAGTACTGTATCTGTATCTAACCCTTTGGTCAGTACTGTATCTGTAGCTAACCCATTGGTCAGTACTGTATTTGTATCTAACCCATTGGGCAGTACTGTATCTGTATCTAACCCTAAGGTCAGTACTGTATCTGTATCCAACCCATTGGTCAGTACTGTATCTGTATCTAACCCATTGGTCAGTACTGTATCTGTATCTAACCCTTTGGTCAGTACTGTATCTGTATCTAACCCATTGGTCAGTACTGTATCTGTATCTAACCCTTTGGTCAGTACTGTATCTGTATCTAACCCATTGGTCAGTACTGTATCTGTATCTAACCCTTTGGTCAGTACTGTATCTGTAGCTAACCCATTGGTCAGTACTGTATTTGTATCTAACCCATTGGGCAGTACTGTATCTGTATCTAACCCTAAGGTCAGTACTGTATCTGTATCCAACCCATTGGTCAGTACTGTATCTGTATCTAACCCATTGGTCAGTACTGTATCTGTATCTAACCCATTGGTCAGTACTGTATCTGTATCTAACCCATTGGGCAGTACCGTATCTATATCTAACCCATTGGTCAGTACTGTACCTCTATCTAACCCATTGGTCAGTACTGTATTTCTATCTAACCCATTGGTCAGTACTGTACCTCTATCTGACCTTTTGGTCAGTACTGTATCTGTATCTAACCCATTGGGCAGTGCTGTATCTGTATCTAACCCATTGGGCAGTGGTGTATGTATCTAAAGCCCTCAGGTCAGTACTGTATCTGTATCTAACCCTTTGGTCAGTACTGTATCTATCTAAAGCTTTTTGGTCAGTACTGTATCTGTATCTAACCCTTTGGGCAGTACTGTATCCTTATCTAACCCATTGGTCAGTACTGTGTCTGGAGCTAACCCTTTGGGCAGTACTGTATCTGTATCTAAGCCATTGGTCAGTACTGTATCTGTATCTAACCCTTTGGTCAGTACTGTGTCTGGAGCTAACCCTTTGGTCAGTACTGTATCTGTATCTAACCCATTGAGCAGTACTGTATCTGTAGCTAACCCATTGGGCAGTACTGTATCTGTAGCTAACCCATTGGTCAGTACTGTATCTGTATCTAACCCTTTGGTCAGTACTGTATCTGTAGCTAACCCATTGGGCAGTACTGTACCTCTATCTGACCTTTTGGTCAGTACTGTATCTGTATCTAACCCATTGGGCAGTACTGTATCTGTATCTAACCCATTGGGCAGTACTGTACCTCTATCTGACCTTTTGGTCAGTAATGTATCTGTATCTTACCCTTTGGTCAGTACTGTATCTGTATCTAACCCATTGGTCAGTACTGTATCTGTATCTAACCCTTTGGTCAGTACTGTATCTGTATCTAACCCTTTGGTCAGTACCGTATCTATATCTAACCCATTGGTCAGTACTGTACCTCTATCTAACCCATTGGTCAGTACTGTATTTCTATCTAACCCATTGGTCAGTACTGTATTTCTATCTAACCCATTGGTCAGTACTGTACCTCTATCTGACCCTTTGGTCAGTACTGTATCTGTATCTAACCCTTTGGTCAGTACCGTATCTATATCTAACCCATTGGTCAGTACTGTACCTCTATCTAACCCATTGGTCAGTACTGTATTTCTATCTAACCCTTTGGTCAGTACTGTATGTAAATGCAGACGTTCAGTTATCCTGAATAACACCTTCCATCTTCCACCCTCTTTGTTCTGCAGTGTGTGCTGGTATGAGACGTGTGTTGGTCCTGGTTGTGCTCTGCACGCTGGGGGCTGATGTGTGCATGGCTAGGGTTGCATGTCCGTCGGTGTGCTCCTGCAGGGATGGTGTGGTGGACTGCAGCGGAAAGCAACTGACCACTGAAGAACTTCCCACATCTTTTCCCACTGACACCACTGATCTCCGCCTCCATAACAATCTCCTCACAACACTGCCCGCTGGCCTGCTGGACACACTGCAGAGCCTGCGGAGGGTCACCCTGCACGGGAATCAATGGACATGTGACTGCGCAGTGCTCTACCTGAGGGGATGGCTGTTAAAACAGACCAACAATGCACTGATCAGGTGAGAGTGTGAACAAACAGCAGTGATGGTTCAGAAATGTAATGTCACTCCTCCCCTCAACTGCAGCCATACAAATGTCAGAGCTCACCAGAACCAGATTTACACCCACTCACAAACTGTATTCATCTCCCCTCTCACTACCACGACCATATAAGGATTGGCCTTATCTCTGTACCTGACTGACCCAACAGCCACCATTACAGACCTCCAGCGAGCAGTGGTGTCCTCCATGAGTCATCCTGTTAGTGCAGCACCATTGGCAGACGGCTGCACCACGCAGGACTACATGCACACAGGCCGTTACCACGACTGTCCTTAACACCACGTCACCGTCACCAAAGACTGCAGTGGTGTCGTACCAGACTGTCATGGAGTGACTCAGAATGGCAGCGGGTCATCTTCAGTGACGAGTCCCGCTTTAGTCTTGGTGGAGACGCCCAACGAATCCGTGTGTGGAGGCACCGTGGTCAGCACCAAGATGAACGGTTTGTCGTCACACGTCCAGAAGACCTGGTGTCTCTCCACCTCCACCCCTACCGCACCATCTGCAGGAACTGTGTGAGGATGTTCAAGCTGCATGGGATGGATTATCACAGGACACCATTAGGAACCTCCACAGCTCCATACCGAGACGTCTGGCGTGTTGGGTTAGCAAACACGGCGGACCGACTCCTCCATACTGAGAGACAGACTTCTGTATGTGTAGCTCAATAAATATTGATCATATCAGTCTAAATTTATCATCAGTTATTGATCCTAGTCACCTTTATCTTCCTTCCCAACACCACCGCACTCCCACACCTCCCTCTGGGTGCAGCTGTTCTTTTGCTGATGAGTGTCTGCGTTAATGTCTTGCAGGAATGTGAGCTGCACTTCTCCTCCCAGTCTGGAGGGGAGGCTGGTGGCATATCTCGTGGAGGAGGAGGTGCTGAGCTCGTGTCACTACTGGATGTGTGACCTGGCTGTGGCCTCTCAGATCAGCCTGTTCGTCTTCATAATCGTGCAGGCCCTCCTCCTGGCTGCCGTCATCCACTTCCTCCGCCGCTTCGACCGGCTGACCTGTGATGCCCGGCGCTCTACTCATAACGATGGAGTCTCGGAGGGGGTTGCATTACTGAAGGACAGAGACTCCTGAGACACCTTTACTGCACTGGGTCTCAGCCCCGGTCCTGGAGTGCACACTCCTATTGGGCACATTTCTATTTAGTTTGAATTATTATCTTTATATTTAGTTGTTTTAGGGTTATCCCAGGGGTAACATTACACTTACTGTGTACAGGAGGATGGAGGGGATCGTTCAGCCTTCCCTACATAGACATGCACAGGAATGTAGAGCATTCCCAGTAGGATTCAAGTAACAAATTAAGGTATAAGAACGGGAATATTTCAATAATGCAAATTAGCAGAAACTCTATACAGTAAAATTCCGATCTCAAATACAGCTATTTTCACAGTAAGGCCAAAATGTTCTAGGTTATTAACCTTGGTGATAAACCTGCCCAGTGGTAGTGATGGGAACCAGACATCTATAGAATTTAATGCCACTAAAAGCTGCATCACAGAAAGGTACAGATCACAGCTATGGATGTAAATTAGTGTTTATAATTTAATTATAATCATTTTTAAATATATTTTTAAAAGGTTTTTGCTTAAAACATATATTCTTATCTGTTAATGGCAGAATGTATCAGGTGTTGATAATAATAATAATAATAATAATAATAATAATACAAACACAACACTGGATAAAAACAGAGCTAAAACTCAGATGGGCTTTATTAAACAATCGAGTAATTGAACACAGCAACAAAACACGAACAGACATGGAGCAGGAAGGCAAGATCGAGTCAAGAGATAGGCAGAGGTCACAACCAGGGTAGTCGGGCTAGACAAGAGAATAGTCAAATGAACGAAAGGAGAAGAGATCAAACGAGAACGCCGACAGGGAGGTCGAAAGGGTCAGGATAGACAAAGAAAGAACCGCTCCGAGTCGCAAACTACATTTGGCAAATCTTCACCACGAGGACGTGTCTGTGACAGGCATATATACTGGAGCTAAAATGGCGTCAGCTGGGATAGAACGCAGGAGACCTAGAGCGGAGCTGATTGGGCGACTGGGGCCACGTGGCTGTGACGTCTTCGAGCGATGCCCTCTGGGAAGTTGAGTCCGGAAAAGCGGAGGAGCCGGGAAAACCCGGAAGCGTGACAACGATAATACGAGGCATTAACGTAAACATACATACAGGATACAAACAACGGATTAATCATAGTAAATAAAAGTGAGAGAATAAAAAAAGAGAAGAATAACAGAGTAGGGCGAAGAAGGTGTAGATAAACACGAGAGGCATAAAAAGATCAAGAATAATAACATTAAGGTAATATAAAGCTAAGAAGAGTTATAGATGGACATTATTTAAAAACAAATTAAAAAAAATACCTGTCTTTCTCATCTACTACTTTAGTCCCATAATCAGCATTGCAACATTAGTCCACTGGTAGTTTTGGGCAGTTAGTACTCAGTAAGGCATTAGTATATGACTATATATATGCGACCCCTGCTTCCTATCACCATCACAGTCACCAGTAATCAGTCAGCAACTTCCTCTACAATGAAACATTTCACCTCAAAGCACTGCAAACGTACGTCTTTAGAAAGATAAGACTGGCTGGAATTCTCCTTTAACCCAGATCCTAGTGGAAGGAACTCGGGAAGGGCTTGTTAATTAGCTGAACTGTAGGATTAGGTTTCCTGGAACTAGAGCTGAGTATCATAGAGGATCATCAAATGCTGCCATTGATAATGATACCTTACACCCCGCACACCGATACCTACCCCTGCAGATTTAGCTACTTCCTTCACACTATGGTCTTTGGCCATACCCAAATGCAGTCACTCCTTTTAGCCAGTCAAAAACATCTGCTCTGGAGCCATTTGGGAATATCAGTGGTGTCACACATCCCAGGGTTCAGTACTCAGCTCTGGTTAGAGCAGGAGGCGGGAGACTCCAGGATCAAGGTTGGCCTTCACTGCTCTATTCCCCAAACAGTGAAGGCGTGGAAAGACAGTAGCTTGTAGTGTTTCCTGTGTTAGTAATGAGCTATAGACCTGTCAGTCAGTCCTCTGTTCTGTTGTGTGGAGCTTGTTTATGTTTCTCCAGCTGTCTAATGATTTATGCATTTTACATTTATTTTGCAAGGTTATTTTTTTAGTAAGCCAGTGCAGTGTTAGGAGTCTTGCCCAAGGACTTGGTGTAGCCCAGCATTTGCTACCTAGACTGGGATTCAAATCCCTGTCGCCCACATGTGGTGGTAGCTCTCTGGTGGGTAGTGGTGTTAACCGCTGAGCTACACCTACCACAATTTCAGATCGACCCATGTTGGCTTTCAGTGTTGTGATGATTTTATACTGTATGTTTCCATAGAAACCAGACCATGAGAACAGTCATTCCCAAAAGGGTCCACATTTTCTACAATAAAGTTCTTTCTAATTTTAGGGTCTTCTGACTGCATGTTTGTGGTAAACTGTGGTAAAAGTTTGGTAGTGAGTTTCTTATTATCAGCAGCGTCTGTGTCTGTGTCTAAAGGAATCTGGTGGGAAAACTTCCTGGATTTTGGTCACACATTCCACTTTCTATCCCAACGGATCAAGAGTTGAAATTGCTTTGCATTTTACACTACTTACAGTACACTAACACATTACACTTACCTAGTTACTGTACACCGACACACTACTTAGAGCACACTAACACATTACACTTACTGAGTTACCGTACACCAACACGCTACTTACAGCACACTAACACATTACACTTACTGAGTTACTGTACACCAACACGCTACTTACAGCACACTAACACATTACACTTACTGAGTTACCGTACACCGACACGCTACTTACAGCACACTAACACATTACACTTACTGAGTTTACTGTACACCGACAACGCTACTTACAGCACACTAACACATTACACTTACTGAGTTTTACTGTACACGACCAACACGCTACTTACAGCACACTAACACATTACACTTACTGAGTTACCGTACACCAACACGCTACTTACAGCACACTAACACATTACACTTACTGAGTTACTGTACACCGACACGCTACTTACAGCACACTAACACATTACACTTACTGAGTTACCTTACACCGACACGCTACTTACAGCACACTAACACATTACACTTACTGAGTTACTGTACACCAACACACTACTTACGGCACACTAACACATTACACTTACTGAGTTACTGAACACCAACACACTACTTACGGCACACTAACACATTACACACTTACTGAGTTACTGTGTACACCAACACGCTACTTACAGCACACTAACACATTACACTTACTTGAGTTACCGTACACCAACACGCTACTTACAGTCACACTACACATTACACTTACTGAGTTACTGTACAACCGACACGCCTACTTACAGCACACTAACACATTACACTTACTGATTTTACCGTACCACCGACACGCTACTTACAAGCACACTAACACATTACACTTACTGAGTTACCGTACACCGACACGCTACTTCTACAGCACACTAAACACATTACACTTACTGAGTTACCGTACACCGACACGCTACTTACAGCACACTAACACATTACACTTACTGAGTTACCGTACACCGACACGCTAACTTACAGCACACTAACACATTACACTTACT
This sequence comes from Prochilodus magdalenae, assembly GCA_024036415.1. NCBI lineage: Eukaryota > Metazoa > Chordata > Actinopteri > Characiformes > Prochilodontidae > Prochilodus > Prochilodus magdalenae. The sequence continues at coordinate 59,383 of JAMWET010005026.1, forward strand.
GAGTTACCGTACACCGACACGCTACTTACAGCACACTAACACATTACACTCACTGAGTTACCGTACACCGACACGCTACTTACAGCACACTAACACATTACACTTACTGAGTTACCGTACACCGACACGCTACTTACAGCACACTAACCCATTACACTCACTGAGTTACCGTACACCGACACACTACTTACAGCACACTAACGCATTACACTTACTGAGTTACCGTACACCGACACACTACTTTCCAGCACACTAACACATTACACTTACTGAGTTACCGTACACCGACACACTACTTACAGCACACTAACACATTACACTTACTGAGTTACTGTACACCGACACACTACTTACAGCACACTAACACATTACACTCACTGAGTTACTGTACACCGACACGCTACTTACAGCACACTAACACATTACACTTACTGAGTTACAGTACACCGACACGCTACTTACAGCACAACTAACACATTACCTTACTGAGTTACTGTACACCGACACACTACTTACAGCACACTAACACATTACACTTACTGAGTTACTGTACACCGACACGCTACTTACAGCACACTAACACATTACACTTACTGAGTTACTGTACACCGACACGCTACTTACAGCACACTAACACATTACACTTACTGAGTTACCGTACACCAACACGCTACTTACAGCACACTAACACATTACACTCACTGAGTTACCGTACACCAACACGCTACTTACAGCACACTAACACATTACACTCACTGAGTTACCGTACACCGACACGCTACTTACAGCACACTAACACATTACACTCACTGAGTTTTACGTACACACCGACACGCTACTTACAGCACACTAACACATTACACTCACTGAGTTACCGTACACCGACACGCTACTTACAGCACACTAACACATTACACTCACTGAGTTACCGTACACCGACACGCTACTTACAGCACACTAACACATTACACTCACTGAGTTACCGTACACCGACACGCTACTTACAGCACACTAACACATTACACTTACTGAGTTACCGTACACCGACACGCTACTTACAGCACACTAACACATTACACTTACTGAGTTACCGTACACCGACACGCTACTTACAGCACACTAACACATTACACTTACTGAGTTACCGTACACCGACACGCTACTTACAGCACACTAACACATTACACTCACTGAGTTACCGTACACCGACACGCTACTTACAGCACACTAACACATTACACTAACTGAGTTACAGTACACCGACACGCTACTTACAGCACACTAACACATTACACTTACTGAGTTACCGTACACCGACACGCTACTTACAGCACACTAACACATTACACTTACTGAGTTACCGTACACCGACACGAGGTCTACTTACAGCACACTAACACATTAACACTTACTGAGTTACTGTACACCACAACACGCTACTTTACAGCACACTAACACATTACACTTTACTGAGTTTACGGACGTTTACACCCGATACACACCAACACGCTACTTACAGCACACTAACACATTACACTCACTGAGTTACCGTACACCGCAACACGCTACTTACAGCAGGCACACTACAACACATTACACTCACTGAGTTACCGTACACCGACACGCTACTTACAGCACACTAACACATTACACTCACTGAGTTACCGTACACCGTCACGCTACTTACAGCACACTAACACATTACACTTACTGAGTTACCGTACACCGACACACTACTTACAGCACACTAACACATTACACTTACTGAGTTACCGTACACCGACACACTACTTACAGCACACTAACACATTACACTCACTGAGTTACCGTACACCGACACACTACTTACAGCACACTAACACATTACACTCACTGAGTTACCGTACACCGACACACTACTTACAGCACACTAACACATTACACTTACTGAGTTACTGTACACCGACACACTACTTACAGCACACTAACACATTACACTTACTGAGTTACTGTACACCGACACACTACTTACAGCACACTAACACATTACACCTACAACATTAAAACCAGAGTTTGAAGAAATATAAACTACATGTAAGACTATAACTTGCTGAGATCTGATCTGAGTAGTGGAGTGTATCTGTTGTAGTATTGGGTTTTAGAGTTGGCCTGTTGCTGTATCCAGTATCTAGCTGAACACAGTGGGGTTAATGATGCTTCCAACTTCCTGGCTGTTTCTCTCTCTGGGGCTCCCAGACAGTCTTCTGCAGTAGCTTCTCCTCACTGTGTGCGGCTCACTCTTTGACACACTCGTCTCTGTTTCCGTACGGACGTGGCAGGAACTGCTGATAGAGTCGTATCTTCTCTCTTGTTTTTGCTCTCTCATCATTTCTCTCTCATCTTCCAGCTGCTCCACCTCCTGTTTAATGAAGCTCATATTTCAGACAACCATGTCCATATTGTCTCAGCAGAGCTCATCTGACCTCTCAACTCTTTTCTCTGCCTTTTCCCTTCCTGCTTCCCACTTCTCTGTTTCCTGCTGTATCTCTTCGTCTTGTATCGTCTTGTGTAAACCTTTAGCTGGTGATTTACCTGCTCAGGTACGGGACAGACTTTGTCTAGGGGCTGTTATTGATTTGTAATCACCTATTTGCAGTCAAATCTCATTTCTTTGGTAGCCATTCTCTCCTTTAATCTCCTGTACAGTCCTGCAATGTTTTTTTTCTGGCTTGTTCCATTTCCTCCTCCTTTTTTTTCTAGGCTGCTATCTAGTCTGTGCCCTCTGTCTCATGGTACATATTGATTGTGTCATTTTGCATAGTTCTCCTTTAATCCATAAGAGCCCAGACCCTGTTCTGAACATTAATTAAAAAAAAAAATTTAATAAGTATAAATAAATATCAATTTAATAAATATCAATTTAATCAGTTTAATTAAATGAGCTCATTCATGCTTAAATATTTTTATACTATATTTTTTCACATGTTTAAATATTTTAAGGTTAAAATCCTGATGTATCAAAAATGACAAACATTTAATAATTAATAATTTTAATAAATATTTTAAAATATGTATGTAAAAACTAGTTAAATAGAATGTATACATTTCATTAAAGCATCTGAATTGTTAAAAAGGTTGGAGAGGACCTGTAGAAGCAAAAAAAAAAATTTTATGAGGAGCGAGTTAATCTCCAGCACTAACCCCGCACATTTACATCCTGTAAATAAGGTCACGTGATCACACATTCACACACTGGCCTGAACGTCTCATGGTGTTTGGTATATGTCACTTAGGGACTTTATGATTTGAAGTGAAGAACAAAGCAGACTGTACTGGAGAAACTGTAAACACCTAAATAGGGAATTAATTAATATGTATATTGTTCAAACGCCTGCTATTGAAAACACATGAAGTGCGTTTGCAATCAAATCACATTTCTTTTTTTTTAGCCTTTCTTTTGTTTGTCCGCTGTAAGTTCCTCCAGTGCCATCTGTCTGGCTTATTCTGATTCGTCAGACCAGAGTACACATTTCCTCTGTGTGGTGATCCATCCAAGAGGCCTCAGACCAGCCCAGAGATGTTGGTGCTGCTTCTGGACAAGGTTAACATTAGGCTTCTGTTTTGCACAGCAAGGTTTTAAAGATGTGTTTGTGAATGTAACTACTGTGGTGCTTGAAACACGTGTGCCGAAGTGATTTCTTGTCCGTGTGGTTCTATCAGCTATTGCTGAATGACAATTCTTGATGCAGTGCCATCCGAGGGTCATAGATCACAGGTGTTGATCACATGTCCTGATATTCTCCTGATTCTTTGAGTTGTTTAATGATATTATGTACGGTAAAAGTAGAATTATGCAAATGCCTCGAGTATTTCAATAATGAATAATGTTTTGAAACATTTCCATAATACTTTTAGGAATTTGTTGACAAACGGGAACTCCTCTGACCATCTTTCCTCCTCAAAGACTCTTTCATAGAATCTACATTAATACCAAATCTTGGCCCCTCACCTGTTCACATCACATCATTGAAATCACATCATTAATTAGTGGTTATTCCTTTTTACTTCCCCAAAATCCCAACTTTTTTGGAATCTATTGTAGGCCCGAAATGCAGGAATGGATATTTGTTTACAAATTACTTTACATAATAAGCTGACATAATATATAATATGTATATATTTACATTTAAGGCATTTAGCAGATGCTCTTATCCGTGCTTAGTGTTCCATCTGAGAATGTTTCCCAGTACAAGGTTAGAGTCTAAAACTCTGCCTGAACAAGGGCCAGTGCTGATAACTAGAAAGAAGAACACCGAGGTAACTACATCAGAAGTGCTCTAGTCCCAAAGGTATCGCTCACACCTAGAGAGAAGAAATGTTAATCCCAGTGTAGGTGCCAAAGCATTACAGCATATACATCTATTAGTAACTATTCACTTAAGTGCTTTACAAAGAGATGGGTCTTTAGTCAGCATATGAAGACTCCATGATGAACGGATCAACAGAAATGGCCCAAAACTGCTTGGGGAAAAGTCTGGTTCCATTGACTTACATTAACATGAAATTAACAGTGAAGTTAACCATGCTAACCAAAAATTACCATTTTGGAGATACTAGTTTTTCTTTGGACCATGAAAAGTGCAGTTTTAAAAATATGTTTCAGGCCAAAACATTTATTCCAAAACACCAGCCATTTCAGAGGGAGCTTTAGACTGGTTTAACTCTTCAGGCTTCACTGATGCCACAGCACTCTCCGGCTAAACACTAACCCCAAACTACTCCATCTTATCAGCCATATTAAACATACACGCTGTATTCTCATATAATAATACGACAGCGCTCTACAATCGAACAGGGGAAGCAGGACCCGGAACCTTTCTCTCACAGCCGTGTGCAGGAGTCGGTACCGTTACGGTGGTGCACAGTATGCTTTTACCCGCACGTGAGTTTAAAGGAATTGTGAATATCGGAAATAAATAAGGATTAATAACCCATAAAGCGCGTCACTTCTGCCGTAAGTAAAAAATAGTTTATTTACTTTAAGTAGACACAGCTGCCGTTGTTTAGTTCATTAATAAATGGCGAGTTAATGTGTGATTATTGTTAGCGTGCTTGCTAACTCCTGACTGCCTGTGTGTATACACAACTTTAGTTTGATAAAGTGAACACCATTTATTTACTTTCAGGGTTAATTTTTCTCTCTCTCTCTCTCTCTCTCTCGCTCTCTCTCTCGCCTGATGACTAGTTTATTAATTAACACGGTGGTAGTAATTATGTTCATAATTACACAGCAACTAGTGTTGTGGGACTTTTCTGTTGAGTGTACAGTAACTCCATACTCCATTAAAGTATAGTTATCTGTAAAGTGATACTGAGCAACTTGAGTAATAATTCAAAAGTACCAGGTCTTTGTAACTTGGAGCTGCAGTGGAACTTTTCAGTACATCCAGGATCACAAAGAAGGACAGATCACCACCATAACTGTATGAAATGACCACACAAAAGTGAAATTAGTGACTGAATTGTAATGATTTAACGGCTTCCGTCATAAATACATGAGTATAAGTGAAAGCATCACAGCATTACAAGTACTCAGTATAAATGCTTTCGTCTGACTACGTTGCGGCTGGTTTCTGACCCAGGAATATACTGTGTTCTATGTTTTTATTCATTACATGTGTGTTCTCTGGTATTTGTAGTCTTCAGCCATGGGGAGACTTCGAAAAAGGCACAACTGGAAAGGGAGGCAGCAGAATGAAACTAAACCGGCACCTGCCAACTCTAAGGAGCCTGACGTAGTGGTGCAATTAGAAGGTAAGTAGTCTATCTAATAAAGGTTCCTGGAGTGTTTAAACTCTGTGTCCACTCACTGTCCACTCTATTAGACACTCCTACCTTGCTGCTCCACCTTGTAGATATACAGTCAGAGACGATAGCTCATCTGCTGCTGCACAGTTAGTGTTGGTCATCCTCTAGTCCTTCATCAGTGGTCACAGGACTCTGCCTTCAGGATGCTGTTGGCAATATAGTTTTGGTTTGTGGATGATTCCCAGTCCAGCAGTGACACTGAGACATGGAGGTGTTTTAAAACTCCAGCACTGATGTATCTTGTGTGCTGCTGGTAATAAACATATTTAACTCAAATGTATTCAGTGCTCTGTTTCTTTTCATAGTATAAGACTCTGACATACATGATACTGGTTCTCTCTTCCAGACTCAGCTTTTCTGAAAGGAGTGGATGAAAGCAATGCCCTAGTTCTCCCGGCCACCAAAGCGAAGAAGCAGAAAGTGGAGCAACCTGTCTGCAAGAAGAGACCTCTCACCAAGAAGCAGAGGAAGAACCTGGAGAAAGTTCTGGAGCAGAAAGAAAAGAAAGCTCAAGTACGTTGTGTGTGTTATATGTGTACGTTGTATCTGATTGTTAAAGTAGTTATGTAGCTGAATTTTAGCTGAGCAGTCAGATGCACTCAGATGTATTCTCATGTCTGTACACCATTACTCGTATATCTCGGTCTGGGCATGTGCATATTTCTGCAGTACCAGAAATAAGCAAGCAGCTTTTTACACAGCAACCACGACGAGACACAAATGACCTTTAAAGTACTTCTGGAGACACATATGTGCCCTACGGATTTAAAGGTTTAAATATTTTTCCACTTTAAGATGATGTATATTGACCACTGCATGAAGTTTGAGTTCTTCTGTGAGTTTATGGCCGGTTGCTTAGCAGAAATCCGAGTACAGACTGCAGGCAAATCAGATTTGTTTGTGAGATCAGGTCTTCTGAGTCAACGGTCCGCACTGCTATTTGTAGGGGATCAGATCGGTTTTTAGTCCAGGCATCTCCAGTTTATCGGCATGGGTTGCTGTTGTAACTGCATTGTCACGCTGGTGCTGTGACTTTAATAGGGTAAAGCTGGAGGTGCGTTATCTCGCCCTACAAACTCTCAGAACTGTCAAGTTTCACCCTCGTCGCTCTGTCAAGTCATGATGCTGTCGTAATTTGTTTAGTGAATTGTGAGTGACACAAAAGAGAGGATCGATTTAGTTCAAATGTGGTTTGGATCTGATTAATAAAAATCTGATTTTTTTTGGTAAAGTCCACACTGTCAAAAATACTCTAAATATGATGGCTGCTCCTAATCCTTCATAGAAATAGTTTTCACCTTATTTGCCACGCCCACTTTCACAAGCTTGCTTCTTCCGTCTTTGTGTTAGCTACTTGTCAGCTACTTGGCAAATTAACAGCAAAAAGCACAATGAACAAGATAATATGGAAGGAGACCAGAGAAGCAATAAGAAGCTCAAATATTAATACATTACCTGGAATAGATGGATAGGTGACCTAAAGTTGCTTACAGCAGCGTGTTGACTTCGTACTCTTGGTAGGCAAAAGCTATAAAAGTCCAAAAGCGTATAGGTACCTACATATGGGGGAAGGTCTGCACAGTGGACACTGATCATAAAGTAGCTATACTAACCCAACGTTCCCGCAAGCTATTTAACATTAGCTAGCATAGCTAACTAGAAAGCCCTTAGGTCTTACTTGACAGCCTCTCAAGCGCCTGTCATGTAACTGAGGCATTTCTCTGAGCCAGAGGGAGGCGTGACAGTTAGGCACTCTCCTGTAAGGTTAATTCTACTAGCTAATGATTTATTTATTTTTTAAGTAAGGTACCACCTGTAACTGATCAGTGTCTCTAGTTGTACAGGTTCTGGGTTTGTGTCGATTCTGTTTGATTCTCTACACTACTGTAACCATGTCTCCCAAACTCCAGATCAGATATTGTATTAGATCTGTGTATTTAGAAAATCACTAATGACCTCCAGAAGCCTGTTTTTAGAACCATGCTCGCTGTGCGTTTCACCCCAGCCCCCGCTCGCCAGTCTCTCTGTAGGTCACTCGAGGTCATCTTACGGTGGGTAAGGGACATTGGAATGAGGTGGCGCTCATCACGGTCAGTAGAGAGGGGGTTTGGCCCTCTGCCAGTCTGTAGCTGTGTTGTCCTGTGTGTTTGCTGCTGGACCTTGTTCTTATGAACCGGATGCTCACTGTATCTGCCAGTAAAGCTAGAACCCAACCTTCGGTTCCTCACTGAGAACCTGCTGTTGCTGAGTTTAGAAGAACCTGGAGTGCACTGTTATGTATTTCCAGAGCTGTATATTTTTGGCTATACTTTGTTTAGGTGTCTGTGAGCATGACTGTACGCTTGACTGTATTCTCTCTCTCTCTGTTCAGCGAGCAGATATCTTGAACAAACTGGCAGAAGTTCAGCTGCCAGAATCGGAAATGAAGCTGCTGTACACAACTGCCAAACTGGGCACCGGAGACAAACTCTATCAGCCTAAACAGTAAGCAGCGCACGTCCACCCAAACTGTCTACCATCCTGTAGTTCACTGTGGATTCTCCTGAACTGTCTTTTTTAAACACCATGATCTCTGTGTACAGATCTCTCGATGAGACCCAAGACGACAGTTCGGCTCCAGTTAAAATCAGCAGCCTGAGTGGCGTCAACAGGAAGAGGAAGAGGAGGAGAGAGGCTGAAGACGAGTATGAAAGCGATGAAATGGACTCTGCTAAGGAGGAGTTGAGCGGAGCATCAGACTCCTCTTCTGCTGAAGAGGAGGACGAGACGGAAGAAGACGTTTCAGAAGTAATGCCACCTGCAGAAAAGGAGCCTCATCAAGAGGAGCAAGAGAAACGGGAAGCGGAAGAAGTAAAGGAGGGAGAGAAAATGGGAAATGAGAAAGAAGCAAAAAAAGATGCGGAACAGAAAAAGGACCGTCAGCCGGCTGTATTCATTCCGGTGGACAGGCTGCCGGAGATGCAGGTAAGAGAAGGGCTTTGTGTTGAGCCTGGCTGATCAAAGGGAGACCGGAACTGCCAAAACATTTTGTAATATGTTATATGATCATGCATATGTGCAATTTTAAAATCACAAGGCATATTTTTATTATGGTCTACATTATCAACAACAACTTGTTTAAGGTGGGAAAATTTAGATCTGGTGAATCTCCCAAATCCCAAAACTCCCAACTACCTGGCAGTCTGGTTTAGTCTCTGCATTGTTGAAGCCTCAAGCCAGAAAATGTGGATGTGCTTTCATTGCCTTGAGCCTTAGATCCTCCCTCTGAGGATGCAAGGTGGACCAGCAAGGTAGGAGTGTCTAATAGAGTGGACAGTGAGTGGACACAGTGTCTAAACACTCCAGCAGCACTGCTGTGTCTGATCCACTCACACCAGCACCACCCACACTAACACACCACCACCACGTCAGTGTCCCTGCAGTGCTAAGAAATGATCCACCACCCACATACTACCTGCTCTGTGGTGGTCCTGTGGGGGTCCTGACCATTGAAGAACAGGGTAATACAGTACACAGAGAAACAGATGGAGTACAGTCTGGACCTGTACACCTACAGAGTGTCCTGTATGAAAAATGAGTGTACGTAATGAAGTGATACACTTTGTATACATGTCTTACAGTATGTGTGTGTGTGTGTGTGTGTGCGCGTTGTAGGAGGCCCGTCTGAAGCTGCCCGTGTTGGCTGAGGAGCAGGTGATAATGGAGGCGGTGAGGGAGAATGAGTTTGTGGTGTTGTGTGGAGAGACGGGCAGTGGGAAAACTACACAGGTTCCACAGTTTCTCTACGAGGCCGGATACGCCAGGTATACCCACTCACAGATCCAAATTTATTCAAAAAAAGACAATGGTGTCACAGTTTTAGATCATGTAGCTTTTTACATTAATCAAGATACTGAACATAACACAGTGCGCACTGGGCACACTACTGACCCACACTGGGGTTCCCTTCTCTGTCTGAGCAAACACACTACGTGAGAATCCTAATGATATGTTCTCCTTCGTCTGTATCGGGCTATAACTCGCTCTGGACAGAAGGGTCTTCTTCTAAACGCACAAAAGGTGTCGGGGTGGGGTGGTGGGGTATTGATGGTGTATGTGAAACGATGTTTGTTGGTTGGGCAAAAGTACAGTAGTTGACTTTTACACCCTGTTTATTCTTAAGGGGGGAAGCATTGGGAATTTAACAACTGTAAGTCAGATCAAAGCACACACCATCAGGCTGAACATTCCAGAGTTGGAATCGTAAAAATGGGGAAGGAAGATAAAGGTGACCAGGATCAATAACTATAAATTTAGACTGATATGATCAATATTTATTGAACTACACATACAGAAGTCTGTCTCTTAGTGTGGTGGCATCAGGCCGCCGTGTTTGCTGACACAACTCACGGACTCGCTGGGCGTCTCCACCAAGACTAAAGCGGGACTCGTCACTGAAGATGACCCGCTGCCATTCTGAGTCACTTCATGACAGTCTGGTACGACACCACTGCAGTCTTTGGTGATGGTGACGTGGTGTTAAGGACAGTCGTGGTAACGGTCTGTGTGCATGTAGTCCTGCGTGGTGCAGCCGTCTGCCAATGGCGCTGCACTAACAGGATGACTCATGGAGGACACCACTGCTCGCTGGATGTCTGTAGTGGTGGCTGTTGGGTCAGTCATGTACAGAGATAAGACCCGTCCTTGCTTACGTCACATGCGCTGAGCATAAAACTTGAATCATAAGCATGTCTCACAATGTCAAACCTGCCCACCAAGTTTCACTCCTGTGGGTTAATTCCTTTTATATGCAATCTCAAGGAAAACAGGTGCATGGTAAATTCCTGTCGCAACACTATTTGTAATATTTAGTCATTTTGGCTTTTATTCCTCACTCTGTCTTTGTTCCTTACTTTCTCTCTTCCTCTTTGTCTCTTTTAGTGGTGGTGGTATAATTGGTGTGACTGAACCCAGGAGAGTGGCAGCTGTCAGCATGTCTCACCGAGTCGCCAAAGAGATGAATCTCTCCACGGGGTATGTCCAGTGGTGATTTCATGAATTCTTAGTGCCACGGTTCCACATGTCTTTCCCACTAACTGTGTGTGTGTGTGTGTGTGTGTGTGTGTGTGTGTGTGTGTGTGTGTGTGTGTGTGTGTGTGTTATCAGGGTGGTGTCTTATCAGATCAGATACGAGGGGAATGTCACCCAAGACACCAAGATCAAGTTCATGACTGATGGTGTTCTGCTGAAGGAGATACAAAAGGCAATATCAGTGAACACACATGTTCCCGTCTACACACTGACATTATTGATGTACACTGACATTCCCAAAGGCGTGTGATAGCGGAGTGTGAACTGAATACGAAGCGGTGTTACCTCTGGGGACAGCTTGGGGACATGCTTTGGCTAGAATTGTCTGTGTGATATAAACAAGCGACTCTGGCAGGAATCACATCCACATTCACTGCAGGAGGCCCAACACTCACATCCCACCGGTCAGGGCAGCGTTCTCTATCTTCCATGGGATACGGGACCCACCAGAGTGCCTCTGTTAACACCACCACACCGGACACAGCACCTCACCTGGGCTTGTGATGTTGCTAACTGGATCCTGGAGGTGTGGTCTGAAGAGTCATGGTACCAGTTGTTTGGGGGTGATGCTAGGGTTTGTGTGGCACAGAACCCCATTAAGTAATGGACCCCAGTTGTCAACAAGGCTCTTTACAGGCTGGTGGTGGTTCCATACTGGTGTGAGGTGTGTTCTCATGGCACAGGTTGGGTCCACTGGTCTAGGTAAATACGCCATTCACCAGTGCCCTCTACGTTCATGTACCCCCATAATGTAGGGATATTCCAGCAGGATAATGCACCGTGCCATCAGGCCCAGGAATTGGGTTGAGGAACGTTCTGGAGAACATTCTGAGTTCCGATGAATGGTGTGGCCTGCATGTTCACCCAACATGAGTGCACTATCGGATAATTTATGTTTTCCCAAGTTGTCCCCTGAGGAACACCACTTCATTATCAATGTACATACTGGTAACCCATGACCTATGGTATGTCAGTGTGTATGCTTTATTTGATTAGCTAATTATGTAAAAATAATAATAATACTTTAATTAGTTTAGATATCTGTATCCCACAGCCCACACCTTCCTGTGGCCTCTGAGTTGAATCTTGCTTGTGTGTTTGTCTGTACAGGACTTTCTGTTGCAGAAGTACAGTGTGGTTATAATCGATGAGGCTCATGAGCGCAGTGTGTACACAGACATCCTCATTGGCCTGCTTTCACGCATCGTACCACTCCGTAACAAGGTAACACAGAAGGGCTCGAACATTCAATACGTTAAAGCCATGCATAGTTATATCATAGTTATATATTATTGTTATACGTATTGCTATACATATTTTACGTATTAGGTTGTTTTCCTCCCAAACTGAATCAAATCCTTTCCTCTGCCAAATGAACCATACTGAACCTCAGTACCTGTGCTGAATTTGGTCATTAGAGGTCTAGGTGGTCTACCTTTCTCCCTTTTGGTTGTGTGTTAGGGGACACCCATTGGTGCTCAAGCAGGCCATGGTTAGGGCCCAATCCCATTTCACCCCTTGCCCCCTAACACTTAGCCTTACCCCTCTGAATTTTGTGTATTCACGTCTAGGTGAAGTGTTGTCCCGAAAGGTGTTGAGATGGAGGGGTAGGGCGAAGTGTTGGGGCTACATGGCCCCTCAAACTGAGATTTTTCAGAGGCACCCTCCTAACGGAGCATTATGAGAGAATTCCCAGAATGCCCTGCGGGTCATCTGCAAGATGGCTGCACTGCCAACCAAAGAGACCCATTAATATGAGTTCTGTCTCTGTTATAGCCGCTGTACTGTAAGCTCACCACTGTAAAAGCGGTTTAGGGTCATTCTCTTCATAACGCTAGTGATACGCTGATGTGCAGCAGTTGTGTTCTGGTACCTGAGGTTTCTGCACCATTTAAGGTGGAACGGGGAGACTGGCTCATGAAGCTGGAGATTAAAGAGCTCAGCTCAGCTTCATATCACTGAAGAGTTCTTGGTGGAGATAATAAATGATGGTCATCTGCCTCTTTAAAGTCACATGATGCTCTAACTGTGTTTAAGCAGTGAGGGGCTGAACCCCACCCTCCTCTGCTGGCACTGCCGACGGGCAGGGTCGCCTAAAGAGCACCGCCAGCAGCCTGGTAATGAAGTCCTGTAGTTTATTTTTTTTGTTGGGTGATTTGCTAGATTGATTGATATGTCCGTGCTTTCGTCTGCTTACATAAAAGCTGCTGAGGACACCTGATGACGTATCCGGTGCTTGAAAGGTTGTCCCATTTCATAGAGGGGGAGATTTCAACCACCACCACCCACCTTGTAACTCAGTTTCAAAGGGGGGGTTACACTCGAAAACAAGTGGTGGGGGTAAAAATAAGAAATGGGGTTGGGCCTAGCTCTGGGTTCATATTAGTTACCGTGCTGTGCAGTTCTGCATTCCCTGGTGGGGAAAATGGTCCTGGATGCACCACCATGTACCCGTGGGGAGTGATTGGTAATAATGGTAACCAGTGAACTTTGTGCTTTACTCCCCCTTGCTGCAACCTCCACCTACCGTTGCGTTAACCAGCTCGGCTAGCCCAGAGACCCTCCCTGACGATGCGTTGTTGTGTCTTACATGTCATGTTTGCTTCAGTGTGTGTTTGTGTGTTCACTCCCACAGAAAGGTTTACCCATGAAGCTGCTGATCATGTCCGCTACACTGCGAGTGGAAGACTTCACTGAAAACAAGAGACTCTTCCGGACTCCTCCTCCAGTCATCTCGGTCTGATCCCGTTCCTAATTCTCTGTTTCCATTCATTTTTTGTACAGACGAACCTCCAGCTTCTGTTTCGCTAAACGTTTAGTTATTTACATCACTATCTGTCTGAATGTCACCCAGAGGACTTCTCTAACTGGACGTGTGTGTGTGTGTGTGTCTGTGTGCAGGTGGAAGCTCGTCAGTTCCCGGTCACAGTTCACTTTAACAAGCACACTCCGTTGGAGGATTACACAGGAGAGGCTTTCCGCAAGACCTGCAAGATTCACCGCATGCTGCCTCCAGGTTGGTTGAACACACACGCTCATGGGGTTCCACTTAGTGGCCAGTTGTAGGGCATTTTCACACTCGTCCTGAAGGCTTGAGTCCGCATTCAAACACAAGAACTTCCCCTGAGCTTCCTCTGTGGATGCGCAATTCCATACGTCACTTTTTCGTGTGTCTGTCTGTCTCTGTGTGTGTGTCTGTCTGTCTCTGTGTGTGTGTCTGTCTGTCTCTGTGTGTGTGTCTGTCTGTCTCTGTGTGTGTGTCTGTCTGTCTCTGTGTGTGTGTCTGTCTGTCTCTGTGTCTGTCTCTGTGTCTGTCTCTGTGTCTGTCTGTGTGTCTGTCTGTCTGTGTGTCTGTCTGTCTGTGTGTGTGTCTGTGTGTGTGTCTGTCTGTGTGTGTGTCTGTCTGTGTGTGTGTCTGTCTGTCTGTGTGTGTGTCTGTCTGTCTGTCTGTGTGTGTGTCTGTCTGTCTGTCTGTGTGTGTGTGTGTCTGTCTGTCTGTGTGTGTGTCTGTCTGTCTGTGTGTGTGTGTGTGTGTCTGTCTGTCTGTCTGTCTGTGTGTGTCTGTCTGTCTGTCTGTCTGTGTCTGTCTGTGTGTCTCTGTCTGTCTGTCTGTGTGTCTCTGTCTGTCTGTCTGTCTGTCTGTCTGTCTGTCTGTCTGTCTGTGTCTCTCTGTCTGTCTGTCTCTGTCTGTCTCTGTCTCTGTCTGTCTGTCTGTCTGTGTGTCTGTCTCTCTGTCTATCTGTCTCTGTCTATCTGTGTAATCTTTTCTCAGAACATTTTCATTCTTCATAATTATTTTTTTTTTTAGGAAATTGTAAAGCGTCTCTGCCAATGTGAAAGGAGCTATAGAAGCTTATTATTATTATTATTATTATTATTATTATTATTAGTCCGTATGTGTGTCTGTGTGCAATTTATAAGTGACCCTCAGAAGAAAACAAAATGTTGTTTAAGATTAGCCAGTGGTTAATACGAATGAAATAAACTAAATAATTTTATGAAATTAAATTTAAATTATTAAAATTAAAATGATTTTACATCACAAGAAGACTCTGACACGCACATGGCTAATGGACTGAGTTACAGACTGAATCTCTGTTGTGCTGTAGGTGGCATCCTGGTGTTTCTGACTGGTCAGGCGGAGGTCCACTCCGTGTGCAGGAGACTGAGGAAAGCGTTCCCTTACAGAGCCAGCACACAACACACTGGTCAGTACATGCGTACGCATACAGCTCTAACACATCGCTAGCTAAACCCTGTTACAAGTGTTTGTGGACTTGTGGTTACAGATGCAGCAGGCACATCGGAGGAGCTCAGGAAGTTTAAGAAAGCGAAGAAGAAAACTGTGGTATATTAATATACACTATATCACTGTATATCATTCCTCCAGAGAACTCTTCTCCTTTATTCGCTCTTAACGACCTCTCTCTCTCCTTCACGGACAGTCTCTACCCAGGATAGACCTTGATAACTACTCTGCTCTCCCTGCGGATGAAGGCGATGAGGATCGGCAGGCGGGCATTGATGATGATGATGTGGATGAAGGCTCTGACCTGGATCTGGATTTAGGCGATCACCCAGAGGATGCAGGTCAGATTTTAATCAGCTACTCTCCACAGTTTACTCCTAGACTCTCTACCAGGGTTCCCCTATATGGACAAAATACTCATGGGCGTATCCTATAACGGAATATTTATAGGAGGAACATGCGACTTTGTAATCCTAGTTTTGGTTGGTGGATGATTCTCAGTACCACACACCAGAACACCACACACCACCACCACATTCGTGTCACTGCAGTGCTGGGAATGATCCACCACCCACATCATACCTTGATGAACAGGGTAATACAGTATACAGAGAAACAGATGGACTACAGTCTGGACCTGTAGAACTACAGAGGATCCTATATGGGGTCAGTGGGGCTGATGACATGGACAGGGAGGGTAGATACAGGGAGAAGTACCTAATGAAGTGTCAGGTGGATGTCCTGTGGATCTATACTCTACTGAATCATATAACTGGAATATATATGCATATCTGTCTGTGTGTGTGTTTTAAATCTTAGAGGAGAAGGCCGATCCATCTATCCCTCTGTATGTGCTGCCTCTCTACTCACTCCTGGCACCTGAGCAGCAGGCTAAAGTACTTTCTTTCTCATATTTCTGTCGTTCAGTAAAATAATATTTATTTATATTAGTAATGCTTTATTTCTAAATATATTAAGCAGAATTCTAGCTTTGGATTCAGATGGGTTTGTGCCTTTTCAGCTTCGTAATCCATGCTGTATGTATTCCTTTTGGTTGGTCCGTGTGTGTGTGTGTCTGTCTGTACAGGTGTTCCGTCCACCTCCTCCTGGAGCCCGTTTGTGTGTTGTAGCCACCAACGTGGCTGAGACGTCTCTCACTATCCCTGGTATTAAGTACGTGGTGGATTGTGGTCGGGTAAAGAAAAGGTTCTACGACCGAGTGACGGGCGTCTCCTCCTTTAAGGTCACCTGGATTTCACAGGCCTCGGCCAATCAGAGAGCTGGGAGGGCGGGAAGAACAGAGCCGGGACACTGCTATAGGTTAGACGTTTATTTACGTTTACTCAGAAGCTCTTATTCAGAGCGACTTGGAATTCAATCATGTAACCGAGGACTCTGACTGGCGTAGCTTGGTGTAGCTGCCAGGACAGGGATCAAACCCCAGTCTGCTGTGTGCGTGGCGTCTTCAACATCTGCATATTCCTCAGTGTGTCATGAATTAGTGAATTGATTTATTTGCTTATTGAAATATCAGTATGAATCGGGTTATGGTTTTTGATAAGTGTGTGTGTCTGTGTGTGTGGGTGCGCGTGTGTGTATTTAGGCTGTACTCCTCTGCAGTGTTCAGTGATTTTAGCTTGTTCTCCGAGGCTGAGATCACCCGCCGTCCCGTCGAAGACCTTGTCCTTCAGATGAAAGACCTCAACATTGAGAAGGTTTGTGGAGAGCTTCATATTTCACTCTCCTCCTTTTATAGGGTGTATATGTGAATATCGCTAAACTAAGAACACAAAGCAACTTCTGTATCTGATCTAATCATGTTAAATCACATTGGTCTGGCACAAATTTGACTCAAAGGAAGCAGTACATTTTGTTGTAGCTGAAATAGTGCAGAAAAAAGAGCTTAAATTAAATAATTTTATTAATATTAATATTGATGAGTGATTCTGTGCACGTGAATCTGAACCAAAGTTAATACGTCACACGAGAAACATACCGGTAATGCAGTTTCCTGTTCTCATCACTATGATGTCCGAGAAGTGCAAAATAAATGAGAATTCGAGAAAACAAAATTATAAAAGTAAAATCTAATTTACTGGACGTGAAACACTTTTACTGCGAACTGTGAATTCTGCTGGGAAGGATAGATCTGACACACAGGAAGTGCTTGTTGTCGCTTTTAGATAGCTGGCGCCTCTTCTTCTGTTTCCTCTTTTAAAAACTCCACAGGTAAAAACGAAAGCGTGCCAGCTGCCACAAAATGGACAAACCATGCTTTAGCGACATCCCAAACTCCACCCACTCTACCACCGCCAAAGTCTGATTGACCAGAGTCCACACAAGGCACCTCCTGTCTGTTAGACACACCCTTTCCTCAGAATTCACCGTGTGTAAAAGTGTTTCGGTACTGGTTACAGTGTTTCACGTGTAATTGTGTTTTCTGAATCGTTACTTTGTTTTGCACTTCTCAGCCAGTGTACATCACAGACCTCCCGTGAGAGCAACAGGTGCTGCAGTGGGTGTACATGCATGTGTACATATCCTCACAGTCCAAAGAAAAACATGCATCCCCGTCTTTGGTCCATTTTTACTTTTATTTGTCATATAAACACATAAGCTGCTGTTTACACTGTGTGAAAATCTCATGATGATGAACAAACAGGAATTGCTTGGAACGACGTCTGGTTACATTGACTTACATTAGAATTCCACTCTCTACACTTTGCATTTATTAGTTTGCTGCACATTCAGTATCCATAGATTACCCCTCTACGAGCACCAGCAACAGCTGTGACTGGATTGGGCATAACACGTTTCCTGATGTAGCCACATCAGTGTTCAGACACTCTTACATCAAAGAACTGGTCAGGTGGTCCAGATTTGGTGGATGCCTTCCCTGGCACAGTTCCGAGGAGAATTCCCTGTAGACTGGGATTGTATCCACTGCTGGTAGACCCGTATGACCGTACGCTTCCATACACCTGCAGATTCAGCTACTTCCTTCACACTATGGTCTTTGGCCACGCCCACATGCAGTCACTCCTTTTAGCCAATCATTAACATCTGCTCTGGAGCCATTTTCCACACATGGAACGAGACATTCCCTGCACTGTAGCACCTCTTCCCAATCTATGGATCCCGTCACTCACACCCCACAGGGGTTTATAGCCCCATCATCCTCATGCAGAGCCATCTGCAGGAGCCTGAAGTTACTACCAGTTTAAACTATTTTTTTGTTTCCCAAACTGGGATTCGAATAAGGCCTTTGCAGTCTGAGGTCACACTCAGACAGGTGGTCCATCTTTGCATGCTGCTGCTATACAAGGTCACTCCTCTCAGTACACGGTGTGCTTTTAGGTTGTGAACTTTCCGTTCCCTACTCCCCCTTCGTCTGAGGCGCTGGTGTCTGCTGAGCAGCTGCTGGTCTCTCTGGGAGCTCTGGAGGAACCCCCTCGGCGAGGACGGTACGATCCCTCTCCTTCTCTTCTTCTTCCATGAATCACATTCTTCACCTCCCGTTTTGTCTTTTCAGCTGATGTAACACTGTGTCTCTCTCAGGATGGCTGATATGAAGAGGGCTCGTCTGTCTTGCCCTATAACCCCTCTGGGTCGTGCAATGGCAGCTTTTCCTGTTGCGCCACGCTATGCTAAGATGCTAGCTCTGGGTCGCCAGCAGGGCTGCATGCCCTATATCATTACTATAGTGGCAGCCATGACTGTCAGAGAGATCTTTGAAGAACTTGACAGGTGAGCAAACTGACATTTAAGGTTCATAATGGTAAAAAAAAATAACCAGCTTTTACATCATTATGATGATAAAGATGACATAATACACTCATCATCAGAAAATAGCTGGACAAACAGCTGCACCCAGAAGGAATCAACAGACAGGAGTGGTACTTGGTGGGTGGGTTTGTCATCAGGAGACATGCTAATGATTCAAATTTAAAGCTTGGCCACACATGTGATGTAAGTAAGGACAGGTCTTATCCCTGTACCTGACTGACCCAGCAGCCACCATTACAGACATCCAGCGATCAATGCATCCTCCATCAGTCATCCTGTTAGTGCAGCACCATTGGCAGACGGCTGCACCACGCAGGACTACATGCACACAGACCGTTACCACGACTGTCCTTAACACCACGTCACCGTCACCAAAGACTGCAGTGGTGTCGTACCAGACTGTCATGGAGTGACTCAGAATGGCAGCGGGTCATCTTCAGTGACGAGTCCCGCTTTAGTCTTGGTGGAGACGCCCAACGAATCCGTGTGTGGAGGCACCGTCCAGAAGACCTGGTGTCCCTCCACCTCCACCCCTACCACACCATCTGCAGGAACTGTGTGAGGATGTTCAAGCTGCATGGGATGGATTATCACAGGACACCATTAGGAACCTCTACAGCTCCATACCGAGACGTCTGGCATGTTGGGTTAGCGAACACGGCGGCCCGACGCCATACTGAGAGACAGACTTCTGTATGTGTAGCTCAATAAATATTGATCATATCAGCCTAAATTTATCATCAGTTATTGATCCTGGTCACCTTTATCTTCCTTCCCAACACACCTGCACTCCCACACCTCCTTCTGGGTGCAGTTGTTCTTCTGAAGATGAGTGTACTGATTCTCTGTAAGTTAACTCTCTTGTCATTTTCTCTCGCTTTCTCTCCATCAGGCAGATGGGTAGTGAGGAGGAGAACAGTAAGCTAGCTGCAAGAAAAGCTCGTTTTACTCAGATGAGGAGGCTGTGGGCAGGGCAGGGTCCATCTCTACTGCTGGGGGACCTAATGGTGATGCTAGGTACACACAAACACCTTTTTACACACACATGAAATAAAATAAACTCGCAACATGAGTCTCCTGTGACTAAAAAATACCCAGTAGCATGTAACTCCTCCACGAGCACCAATAACTGCTGGGACTGAATCGGGCATGTACTAGATAAGTTTCTGGATGTAGCCACATCAGTGTTCAGACACTCTTACATCAAAGAATTGGTCAGGTGGTCCAGATCTGGTGGATGCCTTCCCTGGCACAGTTCCGAGGAGAATTCCCTGTAGACTGGGATTGTATCCACTGCTGGTAGACCCGTATGACCGTACGCTTCCATACACCTGCAGATTCAGCTACTTCCTTCACACTATGGTCTTTGGCCACGCCCACATGCAGTCCCTCCTTCTAGCCAATCCTTAACATCTGCTCTGGAGTGTTTTCCACACATAGAACGAGACATTCCCTGCACGGTACCACCTCTTCCCAATCTATGGCTCCCGTCACTCGCACCCCACAGGGGTTTATAGCCCTATCATCCTTGTTGCAGCGCCATCTGCAGGAACCTGAAGTTACTACCACCTTAAACGCTCAAGGTGAATTTGTCTGGTGAGCTTATTCCTGCGCTGCTATGTTTTCTGATGTGCTGTGTAACTGCTCTGTGTAGGTGCTGTAGGGGCGTGCGAGTTTGCAGGCTGCACGCCAAAGTTCTGCGAGGAGAATGGCCTTCGCTACAAAGCCATGCTGGAGATCCGAAGGTTGCGGGGACAGCTTACTAATGCAGGTGAACTGATCAATACGCACACGAAGAGCTCTCAGAAGTGCCCGAACACGGTATTCAAATTTCCGTTCCCTGAAGTGCTCAGCGTTCAACACATTTGAATATGATCTGTTTTATGGAGGTATGCTGAATGAAATTCATGACACCGTTTTTGTACCTGCTTAGTTGTGGTGATATTTTCCCATCTCCAGATCAATCATCTAACAACAGTACAACCTTTCCTGTAAGCTCATCCAGAACAGTCAGCCCCAGTCCGATCCTTTTCCTCAGATGCGACACTGATGTGTTCTCTGTGTGACATGCTGAATCTGTAGTACGTCACTCTGTAGTTCTACATCAAAGCAAACCCAGTCTGACATTTCAATTCTGATTTGGGCCATTTCCAAATGCGGTACTGAAATCTGATATGCAGCAGTGCAACCCTGAACAGCCAGATGGGAATTCATGTGACTTTTACGTCATTCCACCTCGACGTCCGTTAAAAGTTCATGGCTGGGAGTCCACGGAAACCTTCCAGCTGTTCCCAACCGTTCCATGTTCAAAGAGATTTGGAGAACTGGCTGAACCGACGCAGGAGCTGCTGCACTGCCAACCAAACAAGGCTCCAAACCAACGACGTAACCGTGGCCAAACATCGAGCCCTCTTTACAGCAGGGCAAATGTGCTCTGGGCCCGTCTGTCAGTCTCTGGAACTTTGTGAGCGCTCCTGTGGTCCTGGGGAAGATGAAACTGAAACCCGGCTTGCGTCCGTTAGCTGTCGCTGTTTACCTCTGGATGAGCCATGTAATGGGTAGTTCTGCGGTGTGTGTGGTTTAGTTTAGGAGCCTGATCTGTTCAGGCTGCTGTCAGATATAGATCACAAGAAAATCAGATTTGTATATTTTGCTCTTATTGTTCCAAGCGCACCGTGTCTGAATCGTCTCTCTCTCTCTACCCCCCAGTGAACGCTGTATGCTCTGAAGCGGGGGTTTGTGTGGACAGTAAAATGGTGCCCCCTACTGAATCTCAAGTGGAGTGTCTGAGGCAGATTGTGCTGGCAGGGCTGGGTGATCATCTGGCCAGAAGAGTACAGGCTGAGGAGCTACTGGATCCCAAATGGAGAAATGGCTACAAGGTAACCACATGCCACGTATGAGTGATGTAATGGAGTAATTATTATGAAAACATTTAACTTTGGCTGTTAAAGATCTTTACCTGCCTATTATACTGTTATAAAACATGTTTGATCTGCAAAGTTCTACGTAGGAAACCTCTCTTCTGATTTCCCATTTAAATAAATGCCGTTTCCCCTCCACGTATCATCAGGGGGTCCGGTGCGTTATGTCACCTGTATGTCACCATTATGCTCAATTTTCAGTGTTGCTAATTTTATTTGTAGGGTCCACTAGAACAGGTTTCCCTGCTTGAGTTTTCCCAAAACACACTATTTTCCTTATACTGTAGTGCCATGGTGGCGCAGTACACTGGCGCAGTGGTTGCAGTAGGTAGCGCTGTCGCGTCACAGCAGGTAAGGGCTGGGTCTGATCCCGGGTGGAGTTCTTATGTTAGTCACTGTGTCTGCGTAGATGCCCTACACAGCTGTTCTCACTGTGTATATTGTGGAGATGTCCAGGCCTATGAATTTTTAGCCCAAACCTATTCGCCCCTTGCCCCTAACATGTAGTTAGTTTTGCACATTTACGTATAGGGATAGGGTTGTCTCGATTGGTGTTGAGATGGAGGGGTAGGGCGAAGCGTTAGGGCTACATGATCCTTCAAACTGACGTCCAAACGGAGTGTTAGGAGAAAATTCCCAGAATGCCCTGCAAGTCATCGAATAATATGAGTATGACTCTGTTAAAGCCGCTGTACTGTAAGATCACCACTGTAAAAGAGTTTCTTCATAACACGCGCATAAATCACTAGTCATACGCTGATGTCTCGGCGCTACCTAGCGAAATTTCCCGTTCCTCCTTAAATGGTGCAGCAGTTACGTTCTGGTACCTGAGCTTTCTGCACCATTTAAGGTGGAACAGGGAGACTGGATCATGAAGCTGGAGATTAAAGAGCTCAGCTCAGCTTCATATCACTGAAGGATTCTGGGTGGAGATAATAAATAATGGTCATCCGCCTCTTTGAGGTCGTATGATGCCCTAACTGTGTTGAACTCCACCCTACTCTGCTGGCACTGCAGACCGGCAGGGTCGCCTACAGAGCACCGCTAGCAGCCTGGTAATGAAGTCCTGTAGTTTGTGTTTGTGCTCGTGTTTATGGGGCAACTCGTTAGACTGTCTGATGTTTAAAACTGAACTCCATAATTTTCATCTGTTTACATAATGACACCTGATGACGTATCCGGGTCTTGAAGGGTTGTCCCATTTCATAGGGGGATGATTTCAACCACTACCCCTTGTAACTGTTACACTCAAACAAGGGGTGGGGTAAAGATACAAAATGGCCTTGGAGATGTCCAGTTTATTGTCTGATTGTCATGTTTTTGTGTGTGACTGTTGTGTAGACTCCTCTGCTGGATGAGCCTGTATTCATCCACCCTTCCTCTGCCCTCCATAAAACCCTGCCCGAGTTCATCGTCTACCAGGAAGTCATGGAGACCACCAAAATGTACATGAAAGGTGAGTGAGAGGCTGAGTATGAGCATATGTTTGTAACTTCAGGTTTGTAGTTCTCTACATCTGGCACACTTAATTCCTCACAAACTGTTACAGTGTTTCGTTTTCACTGTCTGTATTATCTACACCCACCAGCCACTTCATTAAGCACACCCTCCTGTGTCTACACCATATAGGACACTCTATACAGGACCACACCCCCACTGGACCACCACAGAGCAGGTATGATGTGGGTGGTGGATCATTCTCAGCACTGCAGTGACACTGACTGTATTACCCTGTGGTGCTGGTGTGAATGGATCAGGACCCCCACTGGACCAAACACTGTGACTCACTGTGTAGTATGTGGGTGGATAGACACTCCATACCTCAGGACGCCTACAGCACAGGACACTGATGTGGTGTTTTAGTTGTGAGTGGTGTCACGACAGTCTAGCTAGTGACACTTTGTCTCCACTGCTGTGTGTCTGATCCACTCACACCATGATCCACCACCCACATCCCACCCTCTGTGGACGCTGTGCCCCTGACCATTGAAGGACGCTGATGGGCTGGATAGTTCAGGATGGACTTGGTGGACCTGATTCTACAGTCCAGCATGTGACACTGTAGGTTGTCTCCATGCAGTACTACAGGCTGCTGTGTCTGATCCACTCATACCAGCACCACACAAGCTGAACACACCAAAGCCATCCCACGTCAGTGTCACTTGCAATGCTGAGAATGAACCACCACCCACCTGGTACCTGCTCTGTGGTGAGTCCTGTGAGGGGCAGCTGAGCACCATCTGTAAGACCACAGGGTAATACAGTACACAGAGTCAAACAGTGGGTGGGTTACTACAGTCTGGACCTGTTACACCTACATGAACCTGGGCCAGAGATATTTGTAATGTTACGGCTGCCTGTAGGTTGTGTATATGTTGTACTACAGGCTGATGTTTGATTCACGTTATAGGTGTATGTGCAGTGCAAGCTGAATGGATTCCAAAGCTCATCCCACGGTATTGTCACTTCAGCGGACCGGAGAAGAACCCCGCCCCCTGGTATTGCCCACTCAGTGGCAGAGTGAAGTGTCAGCAGCAGAGCACCTTCTGTAAGACCACACCTTCTCCTCCTCAAGCTTTCTCTACATCTCTGGACTTGTAGTCAGTCTTAGTGGTGTTAATTCATCCAGTGGTCTACTGTTGTTCTGAATGAACCTGGGCTGAAGAGATATTGGTGTATTGTTCAGACTAACACATACATCAGTATACAGGTTCTTAGTGAGGAACCGAAGGTTGGGTTCTAGCTTCACTGGCAGATACAGTGAGCGTCTGGTTCATAAGAACAAGGTCAAGCAGCCAACACACAGGACAACACCGCTACAGACTGGCAGAGGGCCAAACCCACTCTCTACTGACCGTGATGAGCGCCACCTCATTCCAGTGTTCGCTCAGTGGTGTTGCTCCTGTGTTTATTATAGAGGTTAAGTAGTCTACTGTGTCCTGTCGATTGCTCCGTACCATTTGCCGGAGCCGTCGTTGCCCCCCTGGCATCTATGGCCCGTGGGCCACCACTGCTGTGCCATTGGAAGGTACTCAAAGTGGAGAAGTCCACTCTCAGTACACCTTCGGCTTCTAGATCACCCCACAGAGCTAGCAGTGTCTGAGATGCTCCCACCTTCGCCCGAGACCTTATCCCTTATCGCCATGCCCTTTTGGGCGTCAGGCAGATCGCATCCTTTGCCCGTGACGGTGGTTTTGCACTCTGCTGGACTGGCCAGTGTGCTGTCCTGTGTAGCAAACCCCATCATGTAGCATCTGTGACCTCTCGGGCCGAGTTCAGGGGTGGCCGGAATAGTGTGATATGACTGACACATGACGAGTGGGGCTTTCTGCTGAAGGTGAACTGTCTTCTGAGCTACAGCGGTAAAAACATGGTCCCTTAGTCTATATATGTGTGTGTGTGTGTGTGTGTGTGTGTGTGTGTGTGTGTGTCTGTGTGTGTGTATGTTCACAGTCAAAGTTGGTTGGAAGCTTCCTGCCATAGAAATGGATCATCCAGAAGGTCTTGAGCGCTACAAGCTCTTTGCTAGGTTTCTGCTGGAGGGACAGGTATGTGCTTCTGGTTGTCGGTATGTCCTTTGATTGTTATGGGATCAGCAGTAACACGGCTGACAGCACAGTGGACGGTACAAAGAGCTTCTGTTGTGTTTCACTGTTTCAGGTTTGTCCCAAGCTGCAGCAGCACAGTACATGCTTACTGTCGAACCCCTCGACCATGCTGAAGTCCTGGGCTAAGTAAGATCACGACGCAGAGAAAGAACTGTTTACCTGTTGAATGTGTGGAGAAAGAAATGAGCTGGTTTGTTTGACTTTTTGATGTGTGGGTTTCAGGCTGCAGTCCCGGACTGAAGCCCTGCTGGGGGCGCTGGTTTCTGAGAAAGTGGACCACAGAGACGCTTTACAAGCCGCATGGAAGAAAAATGGAAAGTGTAAGTTTGGGGCTGATGATAAGCTCTAATCGTTCTTGTTGATGGAGATTTAAAGGTGAATTGAGTCGTTTATTCTGCGTTTTTTTTTTCCAGGAAGTGAACTTTTTTAATAAACATGAAAATAAAACAGGTATATATTATTAGGGATGCACCGAAGGGATTTTTTTTTTTTTTTTTTTTTTTTTTTAATAAACTAAATAATAAACATTTAGCTGAAGGCTAAATACTGAACACGTTTTTCTATATTTATAAAATTTATAAATATATATAATTATTGTTAATATAAACGTTAAGCTGAAGGCTGAACACGTTTTTTTACCAGTCACAGTGTTTCATTAACTTTGCCTCTTTTCAATAGGCTAAATCCCAGATAGCTCGTGGTTGTGGGCCACATCTGGTAAAGATAAGGCACTGCGTGCCTACTGTCTGCACTGGCAATCTGCTGTGAGCCAAAGGTTGCCTACCCTTGGCTGAGGCATGGCTCTAATCTGGCATGTAGGCTAGATGAAAATAGGCAATGTGGGCCAGATTTGGGCCAGAACTGTTTACTATCTGGATATATTTTTGTTCATCAGTTATTAAACTGCAGTTTAAAGACACTTACTGAACACTAAACCTCCTAACATCCCAACAGACAAACCAGCTATCCAGCCGACATGTTCACTGCGTCCGTGCTGGCTGTGATTTTATTCCGTTCTTGTAAAACTGGGGTTTGTGTTTCCGGGTTTCACCGAGAGAGGAAAAGCCAAGCGCTGAGAAGCGGCTGTCTGTCTGCCTTGCCGTAACGGCTCTCCTCTGCTCTTTACTCTGTCTGGAGTTCCTTTTGGCTAGGATACTTGAAACTGTATAACACGGGAACTAGAGGAAGATAACATCGTCATTAAAATATCATTGTTCTGTTTAAATTATTTGCCCGTTTCACTTATTACATAATTTAATGAACATTATTTCGGTTGCTGAACATTCGGTGCATCCCTGAAACAAATATTTATAAAATGTAAAAATATATATAATTATTGTTAATGTGATGCAGCAGCTTCAGGCATGGTGCCTCTAGTATGTCCTATTTGATGTCAGTGTTAAGGATGAGCTTGCTCGTGTTGGGAAGTGACATGTGACTGACCAGTGTGCATTACAGGCCTCTGTATATGTCAGCTGTGTTTTACGTACTGGAGACTATGTTCAGCAGCATCTGGAAGACCACCACCACATGCGGTGTTAATAAGGATACAGCTTGTTCTTTTAAACAGTCTGCCGGACCTTCACGGTCCGTTTTCTTTTTACTCAGTCCAAGGGTCTTAAACTCCAGTCGTGGTGGGCTCACGTCCAGCACAGTTTAGTGATTTGCCAGGTTACTGGGGGTGTTCGAGTAGTAAAAACACAAACGGGTCCTCCAGGACTGGAGTTTTAAGTGCTGATGCTGGCCTCCTGGTTCACTGCTGCTGTGAGAGTTGTGTTTATAATGTTGCCTTATGCTGAATAATGAAGATTGAAAAGCTTCTCTGAAGAATCAGTTCTAAATATAAGCTCAGCAGACAAAAAAAAATACAAGCCACTATGTGTGTTTAAAGTGGTCGTAATTTTAGGTTCCTGCAGGTGGCGCTGTACGAGGATGATGGGGCTATAAATCCCTGCGGGGTGTGAGTGACGGGATCCATAGATTGGGAGGAGGTGCTACAGTGCAGGGAATGTCTCGTTCCATGTGTGGAAAATGGCTCCAGAGCAGATGTTAATGATTGGCTAAAAGGAGGGACTGCATGTGGGCGTGGCCAAAGACCATAGTGTGAGGAAGTAGCTAAATCTGCAGGTGTATGGAAGCGTACGGTCATACGGGTCTACCAGCAGTGGATAAAATCCCAGCCTACAGGGAATTCTCCTCGGAACTGTGCCAGGGAAGGCATCCACCAAATCTGGACCACCTGACCAACTCTTCGATGTCTGAACACTGATGTGGGCTACATCCAGAAACATGTCCAATCCAGTCTCAGTTATTGGTGCTGGTGGAGAGGTACTAGGTACAGTTTAGTCACAGGGGGCTTATTTATTGTGTGGTGAGTTTAATTCCGTACGCAGCTGAAGTCTGTCCACGGAGTATAAGGTGTGAGTGAGACTGGGTTAAATAACTCTGTAATGGCCTTTGAAAGCTGAAGCCTGACTGCAAGAGCCTGTAACATAAACCGTTAGTGACGGCCAGCATATTTGTCTGAATCAGCAGAATTGTAATTACCACCTTCTTGGCTGCAGCATTGTCAGGATTCAGACTTGCCATCCCATGAAGAGGGTGAAACCTTAGATGGCTGTCCCACTGCACGACTCATTGTGTGTAGCCCCACCTGTTTAACTGTATGACCGTAAGACCGGCTGATCTGGTGAATGTGAACACCAAACACCATCGCCGTTAGCATAGTAATAACAGAGTATTGACCACAGGATTTTCATATCATTTGGGCCCAACTGAAAACAAAAACGCACTGTCGAAGGCTCCTTTTAAAGCTTAACGCTCTACAGATATACATTAACATAATCAGCTCCACTGACCATACAGGACACTCTGTAGGTGTACAGGTCCAGACTGTAGTCCATCTGTTTCTCTGTGTACTGTATTACCCTGTTCTTCAATGGTCAGGACCCCCACAGGACCACCACAGAGCAGGTATGATGTGGGTGGTGGATCATTCTCAGCACTGCAGTGACACTGACGAGGTGGTGGTGTGTTAGTGTGTGTGGTGCTGGTGTGAGTGGATCAGACACAGCTGCTGTCCCGTGACCAATGATGAAGGACTAGAGGATGACCAACACTGCACTGTGCAGCAGCAGATGAGCTATCGTCTCTGACTGTCCATCTACAAGGTGGAGCAGCAAGGTAGGAGTGTCTAATAGAGTGGACAGTGAGTGGACACAGTGTCTCAACATTCCAGCAGCACTGCTGTCTCTGATCCACTCACACCAGCACCACACACACTAACACACCACCACCACGTCAGTGTCACTGCAGTGCTGAGAATGATCCACCACCCACATCATACCTGCTCTGTGGTGGTCCTGTGGGGGTCCTGACCATTGAAGAACAGCGTAATACAGTATACAGAGAAACAGATGGACTACAGTCTGGACCTGTACACCTACAGAGTGTCCTATATGTTCAGTGGAGCTGATAAGATGGACAGCGACTGTAGATACCACATTAGGTGGCTGGTAGTCGTATGTATATGCAATGGGGAATATTAATTTGCATAAATACTACCATTTTAAATATGAAATATTATATTATTATTGTATATCAAAGACTATCTTGTTTTTTCTTCTTCTCTTTTGGCAGTTCTCCTATCAGCATACTGTCAGTGGATTCCAGAGTCGCTTCGGCAGGAAGTCATAAAGAGCTGGCCCCCTATCTGACACATGCGCATGTGCGCACACACACACATGCAAACACCCACCCACCCTGCTCAACCACCTGTCTCACCTTCACACAAAACACACACATACTCCTTCAGTCTGACCCTTTGAACTGTAAACAGAGCCGGTCTCAGAGGAGGCTTCCTAAAGACAGATCCGCCCTCGTCTCTGGTGGGATGGACCCAGGACCCTTTTCTACCTTTACCAGCTTTATATAGTGGGATTGTGGACTCCATGAAGATCACCTCTGCCAACCTACCCGGGCATCTGGGCCGATCTTCTGTTCAGACACAGAAAGGTATTAGTTGAAAGCTTGTAAATGTGTGGCTCATTGCAACATGAATAGAACCTGAACACACAGGTAAGCAGCCTACAGGAGAAACCCGTGTTGATGGAACATCTGCTGTGCGCACTTGAATCAGGGACATGGACTGTTGTCAGGTTGGGTTTAATCCTGAACTGAAGAGAGCGCCTACTGAAAATGTGAAACGGCACTAATCTGGTTTAGTCTGGGACTGGGCCTTCAGGGTGAGACTGGACACCAAGCAGCTTTAAGGGTTGTGAATCTACCGCAAATAAATCCATTTTACAAAAAAAAGAATAAACCTGCTTTACTGACATGATTTCTTACTTCTGTACATACACTAACTCACAATGTGTTAAGTAAGTAGTGTGTTGGTGTACAGTAACTCAGTAAGTGTAATGTGTTAGTGTGCTGTAAGTAGTGTGTTGGTGTATGGTAACTAGGTAAGTGTAATGCGTTAGTGTGCTGTAAGTAGTGTGTTGGTGTATGGTAACTAGGTAAGTGTAATGCGTTAGTGTGCTGTAAGTAGCGTGTCGGTGTACAGTAACTCAGTAAGTGTAATGTGTTAGTGTGCTGTAAGTAGCGTGTCGGTGTACGGTAACTCAGTAAGTGTAATGTGTTAGTGTGCTGTAAGTAGCGTGTCGGTGTACGGTAACTCAGTAAGTGTAATGTGTTAGTGTGCTGTAAGTAGTGTGTCGGTGTACGGTAACTCAGTAAGTGTAATGTGTTAGTGTACTGTAAGTAGCGTGTTGGTGTACGGTAACTCAGTAAGTGTAATGCGTTAGTGACAGTGTCTCCCCTGTGATAACCTGCTGGTGTGAAGCCCAATCTCACATCCCCATCCTGATTTTACTTCCTGATTTCAAGGACCCCCAGGCAAGGACCCTCAGAGTTAGGAAGTTAGTATGTTTTCATTGTACTACAGGCCATTACAGTCAGCTGTTAGACGGCCACCGGTGTGTTTGAGGAGTGTGCCAGTGTTGGATGGTTTACGAATATGTTAAGAAGAACTCGGGTCCATGCACGTGTGCCTTTTGAGCCTCCTCCCAGAGGTGGTGTTTGATGTGTATGATTCATCCATTGAG
Organism: Prochilodus magdalenae; assembly: GCA_024036415.1. Taxonomy (NCBI): domain Eukaryota; kingdom Metazoa; phylum Chordata; class Actinopteri; order Characiformes; family Prochilodontidae; genus Prochilodus; species Prochilodus magdalenae. The sequence continues at coordinate 89,972 of JAMWET010005026.1, forward strand.
AAATTCGGGACTGGGAACCAAGTGAAGTGAATTGAGGACAGGGATGGAATACTGGGCACCACACTGGGCTGTGCTGGGTGTATTCTGCCTTCCGCCCACTGAGTGCTGGGATAGGCACCAGCAGATGAATGAATGAATACAGGACCGATCATGTAGCTGTAGGTGGATGTAGATGGAGAAACACATACCTGTTTAGTTCTGACAATGGCTTAATATTTAAATTAACCTAATGTAGAATTTATTATTATGATGAGGTTTTGGTGCGTACATGCAGACGAATGTGGACCTCAGAGAAAACAATACACTCATCATCAAAATAATATCTGCACCCAGACGGAATCAATAGACAGGAGTGAAACTCGGTGGGTGGGTTTGACATCATGAGACATGCCAATGATTCAAGTCTCCCGCTCGGACGCAAGGAGGGACGGGCCTTATCTCTGTACCTGTCTGACAGCCACCATTACAGACATCCAGCGAGCAGTGGTGTCCTCCATGAGTCCTCCTGTTAGTGCAGCACCATCGGCAGACGGCTGCACCACGCAGGACTACATGCACACAGACCGTTACCACGACTGTCCTTAACACCACGTCACCGTCACCAAAGACTGCAGTGGTGTCGTACCAGACGGTCATGGAGGGACTCAGAATGGCAGCGGGTCATCTTCAGTGACGAGTCCCGCTTTAGTCTTGGTGGAGACGCCCAACGAATCCGTGTGTGGAGGCACCGTGGTCAGCACCAAGATGCACACTTTGTCATCACACGTCCAAAAAACCTGGTGTCCCTCCACCTCCACCCCTTCCGCACCATCTGCAGGAACTGTGTGAGGATGTTCAAGCTGCATGGGATGGATTATCACAGGACACCATTAGGAACCTCTACAGCTCCATACCGAGACGTCTGGCGTGTTGGGTTAGCGAATATGGTGGCCCGATATCATACTGAGAGACTTCTCAATAAATATTAGTCATATTTTATCATCAGTTATTGTTCCAGGTAACCTTTATCTCCCTTCCCAACAGCACCACAATCCCACACCTCCGTCTGGGTGCAGCTGTACGTCTGATAATGAGTGTAAATGAAATGAAAGTAAGCTTTGTACGCTCTTAAGATTTAATTTGTCTGAATATGCAGGAACATTATTCATAAACAAGGAGTTTCTGTTCAGTAGCCAGTAGTTTTGGATTTTTTTGGCTGAGGCCTGCAGTTCCAGATCCAAGTTTCCCCCGTGTGTGTGTGTGTGTGTGTGTGTGTATGTGTGTGTGAGAGAGATGGGAGGGGCAGCGAGACACCAATCTTTCATTTTAAATGTCACCATTCATCCCCACTCAGCCGTCCGGGCGATAAGAGAAGTAGTGGGGATTCCTTTCAGTGACTGATTAGGTTTGGAATAGTTCCGAACTCGTCCGGTGAGTTTCAGCCCAGGTCCTCCCGTGGCTGTGATGTGTTAATTGATGTTGAAAAGGTCAGGTTTGCTGTAGGCGTTCGGGCATTCATGGCTTTTCCGAGGCACAGCCCCGCTCTCCAGGGCTTTAGTTTCACCAAATTTGGGGCTTTTTCCCAGTGAAGTCTGACATGATGGCAGTTATGTAACCATGGTGGGCTCGAGAGCTGCTGCGGGCCACTGTGTTAGTACAGCCTATGAAGCAGGCCTACCTGCTATCGCTACCGACTGGGTATCAGAGCGGAGTACATGTGTTTACCAGCTGTTTACGGGGAGCAGTCTGCATGATGGCATGTTTCGCATTCTTCAGTCAGTAAGAGGTAGAGCCTAACAGACACACCCATAGAGATGGCTTATCAGTGGGTAGCTGTATCAGGCTGATATGAGACGAAGATGCTGGACCAGATATCAGAATATAGAGAAAAGGCATAACGGGTTACTCAGGTTACAGCAGAGATCCCCGAGGTACAATCCTCCTCCAGTATTAGTAGAAGCTCCTTTTCTTAGACCGCCACTGGAGTAACAGTACTAAAGTATGTACCTTCAGATGTACTGAAGTATGGAGAGTAACAGGAGCATGGTTTATTACGGCTCTAATGTTCTATTATCATTTCTGGAACAGGACTCTTCATCAGCTCAGTGTAGGTGAAGAGACTCTAGTGTCTCTCAGTCCACCAGTTACACCGACACAGTACACTAACACACTTACCGAGTTACTGTACACCAACACACTACTTACAGCACACTAACACATTACACTTACCGAGTTACTGTACACCAACACACTACTTACAGCACACTAACACATTACACTTACTGAGTTACTGTACACCAACACACTACTTACAGTACACTAACACATTACGCTTACTGAGTTACTGTACACCAACACACTACTCACAGCACACTAACGCATTACACTTACTGAGTTACCGTACACCAACACGCTACTCACAGCACACTAACACATTACACTTACTGAGTTACCGTACACCGACACGCTACTCACAGCACACTAACGCATTACACTTACTGAGTTACTGTACACCGACACGCTACTTACAGCACACTAACGCATTACACTTACTGAGTTACCGTACACCAACACGCTACTTACAGCACACCAACGCATTACACTTACTGAGTTACCGTACACCGACACGCTACTCACAGCACACTAACGCATTACACTTACTGAGTTACCGTACACCAACACACTACTTACAGCACACTAACGCATTACACTTACTGAGTTACTGTACACCGACACACTACTTACAGCACACTAACGCATTACACTTACTGAGTTACCGTACACCAACACGCTACTTACAGCACACTAACACATTACACTTACTGAGTTACTGTACACCAACACGCTACTTACAGTACACTAACACATTACACTTACTGAGTTACCGTACACCGACACACTACTTACAGCACACTAACACATTACACTTACTGAGTTACCGTACACCAACACACTACTTACAGCACACTAACACATTACACTTACTGAGTTACTGTACACCAACACGCTACTTACAGCACACTAACACATTACACTTACTGAGTTACCGTACACCGACACGCTACTTACAGCACACTAACACATCACACTTACTGAGTTACCGTACACCGACACACTACTTACAGCACACTAACGCATTACACTTACTGAGTAACTGTATACAGACACACTACTTACAGCACACTAACACAGTACATGTATGACCGTACGCTTCCATACACCTGCAGATTCAGCTACTTCCTTCACACTATGGTCTTTGGCCACGCCCACATGCAGTCACTCCCTTTAGCCAATCATTAACATCTGCTCTGGAGCCATTTTCCACACATGGAACGAGACATTCCCTGCACTGTAGCACCTCTTCCCAATCTATGGATCCCGTCACTCACACCCCACAGAGATTTATAGCCACATCGTCCTTGTGCAGCGCCACCTGCAGAAGCTTGAAGTTACTACCACCTTATACACGCATGTGTGTCTATATTGTTCATTAAAATGATAACCGATTAATCAAAATACTTAATAACTGATATGAGCAACTGTGGCAGCCCTGCCTGTTTGTAAGACCTGGCATCAGAAGTGCACATCGCCCCAGGGCTGTTGCTGCAACAGATGTTCTTTCGCCTGCATACAAAAGACACACTTGCACACTCCCAGTAGAGCAGATCCAGGACTGGTTAGGTGTGTGAGGGACTAAGCCGCTCCACACACGCTCACTACCGTTAACCGTTGAGCCACTCAGGTTGGGATGACCTATATTCAGGGGCTTGAATGCCATGCTGATGGGTGTGGGTTTCGGTGTGTGAGATGGTGTATGACTAAACTGCTGCCGAACACTAATCCACCAGTTCAGCGTTACTGTGTTAAATCGTGATGTGAAGCCATTTCAGAGAGGTTCTAGCTAAAACGTTAAAACAAGTGGTGATCATAGGAACCAAACGTCTAAAGTGTTAAAAGCCTTGAACCTGAACACACTGAACGTGATCAAATGAGATTAATTTATTGGCTAGCACATGAAACATTGTTTTTTGACCATTGTGAAATCAGGTTTTAGCCTTAAACATGATGTCGCTGTCCAAAATGTCAACTTTACAGGAAAGGGCAAAAACCACATTTAACTCTAATGCAAGTCAATGGAACCAGAATTTTTTACAAGTCGTTTTGGACCATTTCTGTTGGTCCATTCATTATGAAATTGGTGCACGGTGTAAACAGCAGCTGCTAGGCCCAAATAATGCATAAATGTAAAAATCAACGAAAATGGAGATACATGTTCATAAGGCTACATAAGCTTGTCATTACAACTGATGGGCGTCATTCGCTATGAATTACCCACTTGGATTAAAGTTAGCTAAAGTAACCTTTATTCTAAGAGAAGATCGCTGTTATAATAAACCTTTATAAACAGGATGATGTCAGTTGTCATGACACGCTTATGTAGGTGCTATGTAGCCTTATGGACAGCACCCTGCAGTAAAGTGTCACCCTGTTTTGCCGTTTGGAATGTGGGTTGTTCTGGATAACTGTATTTACTCTGGAGACATGGAGACCCCCGGTTCCCATCACCACCACTCTAAAGAAGTCGGACTCAGCGGGTTCCTCTGGAGTTGAGGGTCTCGCGTGAAACCGCTCTGAATGGCCTCATTAACATCCCAACAGACTGAAGTCCAGGCTGGAACTCTGAAGGTTGGGTGGAGTTCTCCTTTAACACGGTGGCTGAAGGTTAGAGAGAGTGTTCGTTGGAGCGCCGGGCCCCCACCTTCGCCCGAGGGGAGAGTCAGGGAGTGACTGGGGGGTGGGGGAGGCAGGAGAGCTCTCTCTCTCTCTCTCTCTCTCTCTCTCTCTCTCTCTCTCTCTCTCTCTCTCTCTCTCTCTCTCTCTCTCTCTCTCTCTCTCTCTCTCTCTCTCTCTCTCTCTCTCTCTCTCTCTCTCTGGGCAGATGTGTGGAAGAATGAACGGACACACCCAGTTAAACATATCTGGCTGAGGCACGTCGAGGGAGGGAGGGAGAGAGGGGCGGGGCCGGGGGGGGGACATGGCCAGAAGCTACTGAGTAAAAGAGGGAGTGGCTGACGGTGCAGGAGAAAAGCGAGTAAGAAGTTTTGCCCTGCGCACACCTGGCAGCTCTCGCGCTCGAACAGGACGACCGAGAGAGTCCGCGCGCTCCCGCAGAACCCGAGAACCGCCCGAGGAGAACCAGAGACCGAGAGAAACCGAGCGAAGAGGAACCATGAGAGACGCAGGGAAAAGAAGAAACGGAGAGCAGAAACAAACGGGTGAGAACACTTCCCTCAGTCCTCTCCTCCTTCCCCACTTCTCCCTGGGCTTCCACTCCGACAGAGAGAGAGAGGAGTCCGTGTGGAGAACGCGCTCCTGCCTCCTCGCTCCTCTCACGCTGAGCGCCTCGTTAGTGGCTTTATTACGCTGAATAAGCCTGTCATTACACGTGGGCTTCGTTATAAGCGCTCTATGACTGAGTTTGTGGAAGTACTTTCACTCTGCTGCTGTGCTGATTGGACCCCGAAGCTCCTCCCCCTCTCTCTGACGCTCTTTACGCACGCGCTGCTGGACACGTTCCTGGTCAGACCCAGCAGCGTATCTGCGTCGGCTCGTCCTGTTTCCTCCTGCAGACGCCACACCTCCCCCGGGCCCAGCTGGGAAGCAGTCCTGCTGGGTTCCGGGCTGGTCTAGGGGAGTCTCTGCTGGAGTAAACTGGTGGATGGCTGGTCTGCCGCTGGTGTAGCTGGTCACCTTGTGTTGTCCTGCTGGTTTACTGGCATACCAACATCAAATCTCGACATTTACTGGTTTTACTGGTTTTCAGTGTATATTATCTTTCTTTGCTGCTGACCAGTATCCAAACCCCAATCCAAACTGGTTTTACTGGATCTGATTAGCATAGGAACATCCATTGCTGCTGACCACCATACAAACATTATACTGGTTTTACTGGTTTCAACCTGCACAGTAATATGCTGCTGACCAGTATCCAAACTATAACCTATACTGGTCTTACTGGTTTTCACTAGCCCCTTTATTCCATTGATGCTCACAACCTATACTGGTTATACTGGTTTTGATAACATAGTAACTTACATATGCTGCTGACCAGTATCCAAACTACAACCTATACTGGTTTTACTGGTTTCGATTAGTGTATATGATCTTTCATTGCTGCTTACCAGTATCCAAACCCCGATCTAAACTGGTTTTACTGGTTTTGATTAGCATAGGAACATCCATTGCTGCTGACCACCATACAAACATTATACTGGTTTTACTGGTTTCAACCTGCACAGTAATATGCTGCTGACCAGTATCCAAACTATAACCTATACTGGTCTTACTGGTTTTCACTAGCCCCTTTATTCCATTGATGCTGACCTTTATCCAAATCACAACCTATACTGGTTATACTGGTTTTGATAACATAGTAACTTACATATGCTGCTGACCAGTATCCAAACTACAACCTATACTGGTTTTACTGGTTTCGATTAGTGTATATGATCTTTCATTGCTGCTTACCAGTATCCAAACCCCAATCTAAACTGGTTTTCCTGGTTTTGATTAGCATAGAAACAGCCATTGCTGCTGACCACCATACAAACATTATACTGGTTTTACTGGTTTCAATCTGCACAGTAACTTACATATGCTGCTGACCAGTATCCAAACTATAACCTTTACTGGTTTTCACTAGCCCCTTTATTCCATTGATGCTGACCTTTATCCAAATCACAACCTGTACTGGTTTTGATCAGCATAGTAACTTGCATATGCTGCTGACCAGTATCCAAACCACAACCTATACTGGTTTTACAGGTTTCAATCTGCACAGTAACTTACATATGCTGCTGACCAGTATCCAAACTATAACCTTTACTGGTTTTCACTAGCCCCTTTATTCCATTGATGCTGACCTTTATCCAAATCACAACCTATACTGGTTTTACTGGTTTTCACTAGTCCCTTTATTCCATTGATGCTGACCAGCATCCACACCACCCCCCATACTGGCTTTAACCCACATATATTATTTTCCATTGCTGCTGATCACCATCCAGATCACAACCTGTACTGGTTTTACTGGTGTTGATCAGCTGACCAGTATCCAAACTACAGTCTATACTGGTTTTACTGGGGATCAGCCTTGCTGGTCTACACTGTTTTATCCCAGCAGGTATCTGCTGCAGGCAGTAGTTGACTCCTGGCAGGAGGCCAGTATTATCCGCCGCAGGGCATTCCTGCCTCTTCTCAAGGACGCGTTGCTCTCGGGGCAGCTGTCTGTCAAACTCGTAAACTATGCTTTAATTTGACAGTCCCACCTACAGGAATTCTCTCTGCGCTCTTCCTGCCAGGCTTACTAGGAATTTCTCTCAGTGCAGGTGTCAACATACACTACCAGCCAAAAGTTTAGAGACGCCTCCTCATAGCAGGTTCCCCTTCTGTGTCTCTTAAAGCTCTACTGTAGAATAAAAGTGACACCAAACTATAAACTAGCCCTCATGGAATTATCCAGTCCACCTTAAACCCTCTCATGGAATTATACAGTCCACCTTAAACCCCTCCAGAATGGAATTATACAGTCCACCTTAAAACCCTCCATTAATGGAATTATCCAGTCCACCTTAAACCCCTCCAGAGTGGAGCTGTACAGGAGGATGGAGCAGCTTCCTTACCCTGCAGTGGAGCTGATAGAACAAGGTTTATTACTAAGCAGGTTTGGAGCGATTCTATTGGTCGGTCCATCATGAATATTCACTAACCTGAAAGGAGAACTAGAGCTTTTACACTGTGCAGAAAAAGAGATCAAAGTTTTTACACCACTAAATATATATTAGAGGTGGAGATATGGAGGAGTATCATACTGTGTACATCAGGAGTAGATGTGGAGTATCAGGATATGGACTGGTTCAGACTCTCATCAGGTGGAGCTGTTCAGTGTACCACTGTAGGGTCTTTCAGACCACCAGAGGGGTGTGCCTAAACTTTTGACTGGTTATTTATAACCAGCTTTTTAAATAATAATTATATATATATATACATATATATATATATATATATATATAATAATAATATTAGTAAAGGCTCTCTGGGCAGTAAATGAGTCCCCTCTATGATGTTCTGAGGGGGTTTTAATTAGGTGAAGATGGGTTCATTGGTTGAGGTGACTGTAAACCTGAACCACAGTGTCTACAGTGAGCTGCTGGACAACCAGGTTTCCCATATACCTGATACCGTCACAGGTGTCCCCTATAGCTCATCATCATCATCTTACTGAGGGACCCAACCTTCCTATCCCTGTATTACTGAAAGGCAGTTACTGTATTCACAGAGGTGCAGATGTGACTGATTGGCCAGTCCTCTTGAGAATCTGTGGGAACTGCCTGGAGCAACCAGTAAAACGCCAGACTCGGCATCCACCAAATCTGGACCAGCTGACCAATTCTCTGATGTAAGAATGTCTGAACACTGATGTGGCTATGTCCGGAAACTTATCCAGTCCATGCCCGATCCAGTCCCAGCTGTTATGGGTGGCTAAGACTTCTGTTTCCACCTAGCTAGGATTCATCTCCATCCTTTTCCCCTCAGAGAGGCTCCTGCCAGTTCTTTTGATCACTGGATAGAAAACCCATTTCTGGATGTAGCCACATCAGTGTTCACATACTCTTACATCAAAGAACTGGTCAGGTGGTCCAGATGTGGTGGAGGCCTTCCCTGGCACAGTTCCGAGGAGAATTCCCTGTAGGCTGGGATTGTATCCACTGCTGGTAGACCCGTATGACCGTACGCTTCCACACACCTGCAGATTCAGCTACTTCCTTCACACTATGGTCTTTGGCCACGCCCACATGCAGTCCCTCCTTTTAGCCAATCATTAACATCTGCTCTGGAGCCATTTTCCACACATGGAACGAGACATTCCCTGCACTGTAGCACCTCTTCCCAATCTATGGATCCCGTCACTCACACCCCACAGGGATTTATAGCCCCATCGTCCTCCTGCAGCGCCATCTGCAGGAGCCTGAAGTTACTACCACCTTAAACACGCATGGTGACTCATTTGTTGTCAGGTGAGCTTACCTGAATAGGTATTTGGGCCGCTGCACTGCATATCGTTAATGTGGAAGGTTTTTCCAAATTTCAGGGCTTCTGCTCTTCTTTAACTCGAGGAATTGCAAGCTGTATTCAGCGGGTAGCCTCCTTCTTTTGCCTGGAACATTCTTTGCGGGACCTTCTCCTCGGGCCAGCCAACCAACCAGTCATCAAAGCTGTGCTGGCGAAGCTCTGCGTGTTTGATCTGCTCTGCTTATGTGTAGCACATTGTCACCGTATGAATCTCGGGCCGCTCTCCCTGTGGCGTTCCCTGGCTGTGCCCACTGAAACAGGATAAGCACTGCATTTTTTTTCCCCTCCAAAAAAAGCCCCAGGACGTCTCTCCAACCAACCGGTTCTCGACTCTGTTGTAGGCAAATTTGTGCCTGGACAAGCTTACGCAGAGTCAAGCTGGGTCTTGCTTAACAACACATGCTGAAACCACCGTGTTCAGATCTAATGCTTTTTCTCTGCCCGGGGTGAAAGGTAGGAAAGGTTACTGTTGGATCTCCTGTCATCTAGATCGATGGTATCTGCTGCAGTATCAACTCCTTCATCCATGCTGACTTTCTGAAGTTCTCCTGGCTCATGTACGTGATAGCTGGAGGCACATTCCTCTGCTGCATTCTCTTACAGTAGAATTTCATTCTGCAGATACCTCTCAGCTAATCAATGGCAAAAGGCCCGGAGGAGGCGTTAAGGAAGATGAAGGGATGCTTTCCGTGAAGGTCCAAGGCGCAGGGGTCGATGCTTTTGAGCTACAGGTAAGATTTCTTGCATCTCAGAGAGAATATGTTGGTTCACACCAAACTAGTAGATCCAGCTTTCATATCCACTCGTATCGGTGTTATCTACTATACCATCTTAACCAGACACAGCTACACTCATCATCAGGAGAACAGCTCCACCCAGAAGGAGGTGTGGGAGTGCGGGTGTGTTGGGAAGGAAGATAAAGGAGACCAGGATCAATAACTGATGATAAATTTAGACTGATATGATCAATATTTATTGAGCTACACATACAGAAGTCTGTCTCTCAGTATGGCGTCGGGCCGCCGTGTTCGCTAACCCAACGCGCCAGACGTCTCGGTATGGAGCTGTAGAGGTTCCTAATGGAGTCCTGTGATAATCCATCCCATGCAGCTTGAACATCCTCACACAGTTCCTGCAGATGGTGCAGTAGGGGTGGAGGTGGAGGGACACCAGGTCTTCTGGACGCGTAACCACAAACCGTTCATCTTGGTGCTGACCACGGTGCCTCCACACACGGATTCGTTGGGCGTCTCCACCAAGACTAAAGCGGGACTCGTCACTGAAGATGACCCGCTGCCATTCTGAGTCACTTCATGACAGTCTGGTACGACACCACTGCAGTCTTTGGTGACGGTGACGTGGTGTTAAGGACAGTCGTGGTAACGGTCTGTGTGCATGTAGTCCTGCGTGGTGCAGCCGTCTGCCAATGGTGCTGCACTAACAGGATGACTCATGGAGGACACCACTGCTTGCTGGATGCCCACAATCGTGGTCCTTCAAACCTACCCACCAAGTTTCCTTCCTGTCTGTTGACTCTTCTGGATGCAGCTACTTGTGGAACTGTCTTTTTGACGATGAGTGTAGATCCGGTGTGTTTCAGTGGGCGAATAAAACACAGGCCCAAAGTTGATACGGCTAGTGTTGAGGTTAGTTGAGGGCATCTACACTTAACGGGGTATTGCACGAAGCAAGCGTTCTCAGCCAGACAGCTTAACCCCAAAGAGTATCCTGTCTGATAGGAGGTAGGGTCACAAGCCTACTGGACAAATCTGGAGCTTAAATGATCCAGAATACTGAGAAATTCCCTCCATGGCTCAGTTTGCTGTGTAATCATGATCCTATGCGTCGTTTGTGCAGGTGAATGGCTTCTGGCTGGTCCAGGATGCGATACTGACCATTCTAGGCAAAGAGGAGGTGGCCCCCCGCACGTCCCTCGCTCTTGCCCTTTCGGGTGCTACCCTTGACCCCTTCACTGAGCTTCAGAGCATCAAGGGCTTTAAGGCAGGTGTCACTCTCCGGCTGGTAGAAGGTAAGTGAGAGCCTTGCACTACATAAGATCAGATGCCTGTACCACGAAATTGAGCAGCAAGCCAACAGCACCTTACACACAAAAGTCTATTGGAGTCTGTGCCAGTGTTGAGGTGTTGCTCAGTTCACTTCTACTGAGCACAGTGTTCTCAGTGTGTGTGTTTGGAAGTGTTCAGTTCCCGTATGGCTTTGGGGTGACGTCCTGGACGTGATGGACCTAAAGCATGTACCAGAGGGCAGCAGGTCGAACAGGTGATGTCCTGGGTGAGATGGGTCTTCCAGGATGTCGGCTGCCCTGCTGAGGCAGCGGGAGCTGAACAGGTCCTCCAGGCAGGCGGCCGATGATCCTCTGGGTTAGGGTTAGGGTGTTAATGACTCTCTGCAGTGCTCTGCTTTCTGCCGCTGAGCTTGACATTTAAAGGTGGCATTGCTCGGTGAATCATGTGCAGAGCATGTTGGCTGACTCACCGTAACGCCTACCTGGGCCGGTGGGTAACAGGTGAATGGCTGAATGAGTTCTGACAGGCTGCTTGGATCCACACCGGGCGGCTCAGCGTTCACAGCGTTCAGCGTTAGTGCTCATTCGTACGCGTTCACCAGGCACTGCAGCAGCAGTAGTGTGGTTTGGCGCTCGCGGCGCCGTGTCCAGGTTCGTGGGCTGGAGGTGCAGTGTGAGTTTTGCTGTACAGGTTTTGCCACTTTACTCGTAAGTGCTTACAAAGCCAGCTTCAGTCCAACCAGTCCAAGCCTGTCGGAATTCACACACAGTCACTCACTTTGAGAGGTGTGGGAATCTAACAGCGCTAGGAGGGAACAGTTCGCTCATCTAATGAACCGGAGGCTTTTGATAGTAAAGCTGTTTTGCAAAGGCAGATCTGAGGTGTGCTTTCACGTCGAATAGGGGATCAGTCATCAGGTGCATAAAGGGTTTTAATTTTAAATCTTAAATAAACACGTTTAACAGTAAATACACGGCACGAAAAATGAGATATTGGCAAGTAAAATGTTTGGAACTTGTTGATATGTCTTAAAAGTCTAATTTTGGGATTGTTGTGTATTGTTATACTTATTTCCAGTATTTATTTATTTATTTTAGTTTTAAATTTTTTAGTAAACCATTTTTACCCACTGAATTGGCTGATAATGTGGCCTGTTTAAAGTAAATTTATTAAAATATGCTATAGTAGCAGAACTAGAATTATTACTTAACAATATCTGTAAATAAGCACTATAAAAATGCAGCCTAAATAATTATTTATATAGAAAAATTTATAAAAATAATAAAAAAATAATGTGTTACATGCAATTGAACACGTTTTATTCAACACAAAATGACTTTGAAGGAATTGTTTGTTAAAAGTCCCTTTTTCAGGTTGAATAAACTTAATTTATTTGCTTTTAATAAATTAGAATCATTTTTTTAGGTTGGACGAACGAAGCACTTTTTTACAGTGAATAATTTGCGGTAAATACCCTGCAAAAAATGAGGTCTTGGCGAGGAACATGTTGGGGTGTGATCTTATATTTAGCTGATATGTTTAATATAAGCTAATTTTATCTCATTTCCAGGTTTTTTTTTTACTTGTTTTAAATGATTTTAGAAAAACTAATCTTTTCACTGTAGTTAATTTTTTTTGGTCAATTTTAAGAACATTTTTCAAAATTAGCTGAGAAATTTGCCAATATAGTGAAAAGATTTGGCTCACTAAAATAGTACTAGAAAAAATGCAATCTAAAAAATGAAGCTTTACGCAGCTTAGAGCGTATCTTTGATTAAAATTAGAATTGTTTATTCAGAGTCCTTTTTAAGGTTAAATACAAATAATTAAGTTGCTTATAATAATTAGTCATTTTTAGAGAGGAGTATGATTTTTGTAATGGGACTTATATACACCGATCCGCCATAACATTAAAACCACCCTGTATCTACACTCACTGTCCATGTTCTCAGCTCCACTGACCATACAGGACACTCTGTAGGTGTACAGGTCCAGACTGTAGTCCATCTGTTTCTCTGTGTACTGTATTACCCTGTTCTTCAATGGTCAGGACCCCCACAGGACCCCCACAGAGCAGGTATCCACCAACAAAAACTATCCAGCCTACAGGTTTCGTGGGCAGCGGCCTGTGGGGCAGCGTCCTGTAGGGCCGCACCCTGTGACCGCTGTGAGTGTCTAATAGAGTGGACAGTGAGTGGACACAGTGTCTAAACACTCCAGCAGCACTGCTGTGTCTGATCCACTCACACCAGCACCACACACACTAACACACCACCACCACGTCAGTGTCACTGCAGTGCTGAGAATGATCCACCACCCACACCCATGCTCTGTGGTGGTCCTGTTGGGTTTCCTGACCACTATCAGTCATTATTAGATATGATATGTATCAGACCTGACCTAATATCTGATGTTTCTTCCAGAGCCGTACTCTCCGCGATCAGCACGAGCACATCTGGCCCGTGTTCAGGAGCTGCTGAGAGCTGCCGGCCCCCAGGATGCTCTGAGAGAGGGCCGATCGCCCAGCATACTCAACACACTCACACACACACCGGGTAAGAGTCGAAGCATGTGTCCTACACTGCCACCCTGGTTCTGTAGTTAACCTGCTCTATAGACTCTGGTCCATGGATCATACACTCATCCTGCATTTTGATATTTCAGAGTTGCCTCCTGCTGGTCACTCGACAAAAGGCAAACGAGCTAGCAATAAGACTGAGCAGCCCAATGAAGCTCCTCCACCTCCTGACTACATCCTACCCGGGGCCACAGAGCGCCCCCCGCTGGCCACCCTGCTGCCCTCCACCACATACCCTGAGGTAGATGCAAGCACATGCCATTTCCAATAGAGATTGCACACGTACACGCACACTTGTGGCTGAGAAGGAGAGCCAGTGAAGATCTAATCATGATATCAATGACCATTCCAGGCTTCCAGCTGCCTGCTGGACCTGTCAATCAGCTGTTGGAACCCTCCCCCTGGCTCGAGGAAACTGCAGGGTGACTTCCTGTACATTAGCGTCCAGACTCTGGAAGGGAAACACTGTGACATCACTTCCTCCCCACGAGGATTCTACCTGAACAGGTAAGTGTACTCGGCAACACTGAGACATAGGGACCGGGATCAGTAGCTCACTGGCTGTTGCATTCTTTCTCAGGTCCACTCTGGATGTGTTTGATCCTCGTCCCGCCCAGTCCACTCCGGTTTGTCACTGCCTGACTGACCTCCTGTCTCAGCTCAGCCCACAGTTTAAGCACAACTTCAGTGCACTCCGACTCAGGTAAGCCACACCTGCGTACCCATTCACACCTGGGTTATACCACCTAAAAGCGTTAATGCCTCCGGAAAAAGCTGGTATTTCTGTTTTTTAGTCCGATCTATTAATCAGATCCCAGGTACCATTATTCTTGAACTGGTTCTGTTTAGGCTGCAGTAGAACCTTTGTGCTATTCAAGAAAGCAGCCTGCGATTGCACCAGAAACAAGGGATGGCAAGGGATACATCATCAACACCAGCAGGGGGCGCTGTACAACAGTAGTACCAAGATGGCGGAGCGTATAGATGACCTGTATGAGCGTATAGATGACCTGTGAGGGTTTGGGCTGTTATTCCAGATGTTTGTTTACATCCAGAAAGCAGCATGGATCAACTGCTAGACATAAGATGATGTAGATGTGGTTCTCCAGCAGACCACTGGGTGGCGCCATTTTTGTTTCTCTTTCCTGAACAATTGACACGCCCACAGATGTGGACACAGTTCGTGCAGAAGAAGCTACTATTCTTTGGTTCCAGCTGGGAACGAACTTTGAACGAATTGAACCTATTTATTTTACAAACCGCTTTAAAATTAGGTGCACAAACCAGAAAAAGCAGATATGTGAATATTCATGAGGGACTGACCAATAGAATCGCTCCAAACCTGCTTAGTAATAAACCTTGTTCTATCAGCTCCACTGCAGGGTAAGGAAGCTGCTCCATCCTCCTGTACAGTCTGGAGGGTTTTAAGGTGGACTGTATAATTCCATTCTGGAGGGATTTAAGGTGGACTGGATAATTCCATTCTGGAGGTTTTTAAGGTGGACTGTATAATTCCGCTCTGGAGGGTTTTAAGGTGGACTGTATAATTCCATGAGGGCTAGTTTATAGTTTGGTGTCACTTTTATTCTACAGTGAAGCTTTAAGAGACACAGAAGGAGAACCTGCTGTGAAGAGGCGTGTCTGAACTTTTGACTGGTAGTGTACGTAGTAATGGTAAACACCCAGAATGCTTGAAGTTGCATGCTGATAGATTTACCTTGCTAAATGCAGACTCGAGCACACACGCCCTTATTAAGAAATAAAGGGGGCCAAGCTAAAATCTCCTAGTGTATTAGGTGGGCCGATACTTCAGTTCCCCACACTTGCATGTGTGTGTCATTATATGTAGCAAATAGCATGTAGTAGTTCCAGAACAATACGTTTCAATGTTAATAACTTATTCTTATTAGATTTTGCTGTACTAATTACTTGTAAGTTAATTAAAAAGGTATTTATATTCTGTCCCAAAATTCAGAGTGAATATTTTCCAATTGTTTTGTGTGAAATAATAATGACGTGTGTCCTGATCAGGTTTTCTGGCCCCCGAACCTGATCCAAGTACTTCCTGGTATCAGGTGTTGGTCTGATACTTGTGTTTACCTGGATAGTACTGTTGTACAGATCCCACTCCAGTACATTACAGTTAGAATCAGGCCAGTGTGTGTGTTTGACATCCGAATAACTCTAATAACTCTTATTGTCTAATAAGAGAAGAATAATCCAGCCTGCGTTTGAGCTGCTGCTTAACGTGGGTGTGTATTTATATACAGCTGGTTATAGAGCCACAGGTGACTCGGACCCATTATGTTATATAGCCTGGTTTATAAAATAACCCAGACTAAAATCTGATAAAGGGCCTCGTAGGTGGTGGAAACTGTGTTGTAATGCTGGTCTAATCTAATCTATTTTCCGCCACAGTGATGGCCTGGTTATCCAAAGCGATGAAGTCAGTTACCCTCTCTGTAATCTTTGTGCCTCTGGTGCTACACTATATTGCCAAAAGTATTCACTCCCCTATCCAAATCATTGAATTCACGTGTTCCCATCACGTCCATGGCCACAGGTGTGTAAAACCAAGCACCTAGTCATGCAGACTGCTCCTAGAGACGTTAGTGAGAGACTGGGTCGCTCTCAGGAGCTCAGTGAACTCCAGCGTGGTACAGTCCACTGTCCACTGTCAGTGGGATTAGAACACAGTGGGAGTGATCGGGAACGACAGCAGCTCAGCCACGGAGTGTTAGACCACGTACAATGACAGAGCGGGGTTAGTGGACGCTGAGGGTCATAGGTCACAGAGGTCACCAACTTTCTACAGAGTCCATCACTACAGACCTCCAAACTTCATGTGGCCTTCGGATCAGCTCAGGAACAGTGTGTAGAGCTTCATGGAATGGGTATCCATGGCTGTCACCTGTGAAGGGAGATGGTTGAATACTTTTGGCAGTATAGTGCATCTCCAGAGAATACCCTCTTCCTTTAAAACCACTCCTCCAGGAGTCACGCGGCATGTCAGCACTTTATTACCTTACACGTGAAACGACCTAAACTTTAAACTTACACATTTTTATTATAGCCAGGTTAATGACCTACCCAGTATCAGTGTATGTGCCTATCTCTGTCCCTCAGGCCCAGCCTGCCCACTGAAGAGTCCATGTCCACCCCATACCATACTCTGAGCTGGCTGGGAGGCTCCGCTGTCCACTCCCACAAACCCAACTACAGCTGCAGACTGGGGCTGGAGCAGGGCCTGAACACACAGGTACCCACCCGCTTTATCGGTCATTCCCATTTTCATATCTCGGCCAGATTATACGAACATGGCATCCATCAGATGCTCTGTATCTGTAAACGTTGCACGCGCTGTTCGTGGTGTTCTCGTGGCACGGGCTGCGTGCATTGCTGAGATGTTTTGGTGTGTGTCTGCAGGCCCCAGACTGGAATGAAGAAATGCAAGCAGCCAGAGATCTGCCCCAAACCACTTTAGAAGAGAGACTCCAAAGAGACAAAGCCTTACTACAGGTATGCATCATTCCAGTGCCAACACATGCTCAGCATTCACTCTAGGAGACTTCATGGTGTCACTCAAACCTCAGCCTGCTGACATAGTCTGTTTACCAGGACTCCATGATCTGTTGTTTGTTTGTTTTCATTACTGAATGGCCTCATTTATTCCAACCCAACAACCAGAAATCATCTTGGTCAAAATAACGCAAGCCAATAGTTTATTTCCCCATAAGTTTTATAGTTTTGTTGTTTTTATTTTATTGCTGTTTTATGGGTTGTGTGTCGTGAGTACATGTCAGCACAAAACCATTATATACAACCCCCACACACGACCAAATAAGGCCATCCTTAAACACTGATATTCTTTATATATATATATATATATATTGTTTGTGTGTGTGGGTATATGTGTGGGTATATATGGGTATCTGTATGTGTGCAGGTATGTATGTTTGTGTGTGTGTGTGTGTGTGTGTGTGTGTGTAGCTACTTATGCATGTATATGCGTGTATGTTTGTGTGTACATGTGCGGGCGTGTATGTTTATGTGTGTGTGTGGGTATGAATGTTTGCGTCTAGTGTGTGTGTGTATCTATGGGTGGGTGTGTGTATGTATGGGTGTGTGTACGTATATGAATAAGTGTGTGTGTGAGTGTTTGTCTGTGTGTGTGTATGTATGTGTAGTTATGTATGTATGTATGTATGTATATGTGTGTATGTTTGTGTGTACATGTGCGGGCATGTATGTTTGTGTGTGTATGTGTGTGGGTATGAATGTTTGCGTATATGAATGAGTGTGTGTGTGTGTGTGTGTGTGTGTGTATGTGTGTGCGGTTATGTATGTATGTATATGAGTGTGTGTGTGTATGTGTGTGTGTGTGCGGTTATGTATGTATGTATATGTGTGTATATTTGTGTGTGTGTGTGTGTGCGGTTATGTATGTATGTACATGTGTGTATATTTGTGTGTATATGTGTGGGTATGTATGGGTGTGTGTACATATATGAATGAGTGTGTGTGTAGGTATGTGTGTGTGCGGTTATGTATGTGTAGTTATGTATGTGTGTATGTTTGCGTGTATATGTGCCGGTATGAATGTTTGTGTGTGTGTGGTTGTGTGCGCGCGTGTGTGTGGTTGTGTGCGCGCGTGTGTGTGGTTGTGTGTGCGTAGGTTTCACTTCACATATGGGTTAGCTGTGGTAGACAGTTTCCTCAGATTGGCAAACGGTGCTGAATGCTAATTCTTGCAGGGCATATCTCAGTCACAGCGTGTAGGAATGTGATCAGGTGGATATCAGGCCATCATACTCATCAGACTGAACCGCCTTTCCTGCAGGTGAACAGCGCCTTCGTATGGGCTGTAGCCCAGGGTGCTGAAAAAGTGATTGATGGCTTCGTTGACCCCATCAACGGCTGCAACGAAGAGCCCGCCTTTCTGTGGGGCAGCCTGTTTCTGAGTATGGGTGGACCGGGCCAGGAGTGGTTGGGCGGCGAGCGAGGTCGCAGGGCGGCACAGAGACTTGAACTGAGGTCCATCCAAGCTTACAGCGATTTAGAAGGCGACTTGCAGGCCCTCCATACGCTCCCCACTGCTCTGGCAGACTACAGAGGCCTCCGACTTTCTGCGCAGGGCCTGGCCCCTGGCCTGCAGGGTCAAGATCAGCCTGGAGCCTCCAGGGGTCTCCTATATGGCTTCAACACCGGGCCGATGGAAAACCCAGCACGGAGGAAGCTCCTGGAGCTTCTGGCCCAGGCAGCGAAAGCCATCGGCCTGCAGAGGCACGCGGTACTGGGGCCCAGTGGCTACCAACTTCCCCTGTTCACCTCCACAGATGCCCAGGGGTTGCTTGGGGCGGACGGTCGCTATTACATACTGGATGTGTTCCGTACCATGCCTGCTGATGCAAACTTCCACATAGCTGAAGGGGAGGAGGGCAAGGAGGATGGCGTTCCCAGACGTTTCCCCCATGGTCTGTGTCGTCTACGGCCGGAGCTAGTCAAGGCCTTCATCCAACACAAGTGAGTGCTGAGCTGTTCCTGCGTGTTTGAGAGCTGCAGTTGAACGGTGCATCTGTTTTTATGGATTCTGGAAATCGGATCATTCTCTGTCTCTTTGCTGCTTCTTTGTTTCAGGCATTCCCAGTTCACCAAGCGTGTGAGGGAACGGATGGAGGAGAATGGTGGAGTGGAGGAGTGTGTAAAAGCGGGTAAGGAAATGTGCTGCTGTTGTGTCCCAGCTTCAAGCCCGGGTGTTATTATGACTAGTGGAATAACAGCTGATCCAGTTTAAGCCAGTCACACACCGTGCCATTTTAGATATATAGAGTTTGTTGTTTGCTGTCAGTTTACGCTGCATGGCTGGGTCTGACCACCGCTCGAGGCAAGTGTGCTCACTGCCCCCTAGTGTGTGGGTGTTTCACTGCACGGATGGGTTAAATGGGTGGACAGATTTTGCTGCGTGCAAGCACAAATGGTCACATTGTTCTAAATTCGAATTCTGTTTGTATTGTTAGCATTAGCATTTAGCTAGCCCAACTCACTTACTGAGATGAATCGTCTTCATCGAGTGATAGTACTGTAATGGTCACTTTAAGGCTAGGTGCAGTGCGCATGTGCGTGGGGGAAGAGCCATTGTGAATAATGGAGAGAGGGACGAGGGAGATAATGTGCGTATGGTGAACTGTACTAGGTTGTAGCCTGGGTTCTCCAACTAGTGTTATCCGGGAACTTGTGACGAGCAAAGTCTCTCATTGCTTACGATACCAGGTATCCACCTCTCCAAGAGAGCACCTACCTAACACGCTACTTCCATTCGTTACAGTACATACATTGCAGGTTGGTGGGCACACGGTGGGCAATTTTAAATTTAGCTTGAGGTTATTTCATGCAGTGGACTGTGAACAGGTCCGTTATGAATAACAGGCTTCCGTTCCAACTCCAAAGCATTTCTATAGAGCTCATAACATGAAGATGACTTGTTGTGTGCTGGAGGTTAGAGAACCAGCCTTGTGACGGAAGGGTCCCTGGTTTGATTCCATGAACTGATAGGATATGACTGAAGTGCCCACCTAACCTCCACCAGCTCCCCCGGTGCCAAAGATAGGTCTGACCACTGCTCGAGGCAAGTGTGCTCACTGCCCCCTAGTGTCTGGGTGTTTCACTGCACGGATGAGTTAAATGTGGTGGGCAGATTCCGCTGTGTGCTAGTACAAATAGTCAAATCGTTTTAAATTCCTCTTATTGTTAGCATTAGCCTTTTAGCTAGCACAACTCGCTTACTGAGATGAATCGTCTTCATCCAGTGCAGCCCCAGTAACTAGCTCAGTGTTAAAGTTTGGTGGTGGGCCAGCTGTGTACTAACCAAGCGACCTTGTGTCATTACAGGTGACTCTCGAGGGACTGAAGCAGTGAGAGCAGCTTGTAAAGATGTTGGCTCGGTCAGTGACATCATTTTCGAGATGCGTTTCAACCCCAACGTACTGTCTCCAGGCAAGCACACCCCAGCACCCAAACATCGTGACCACATCTGCACCCCAGCTAGGGTTGCCACCTCTCAGAAATGAAAATAATAGACGGGGCGTAGTCATGCGTGAGTGACATGTGTTCCCGTATTGGTTTAATATGGGATGCAACATTTAATTGGCAAATAAAGGACGATTCCGTATTTTACGGGACGGGTGGCAACCCTAACCCCAACACATCACTAATCACTAATCAGTAACTTCACCTGTAGCTCCATAATGTATAACAGCTCCCTCTCTGTGCAGGTGTGCAGTTTCCCAGTTCAGAGAGTTCAGCTGTATCCCTGCAGGAGACGCTACTGAAAGAGGCTGCTGCATTCATTGTCAATGACCAGATACCAGCCTTTGTGAGTGCCACCCTGTTTACTGTACCTCCCATGCCTTTCCTACTCTGGGCACTTTCATAGGCATGGTTTAAAGCATGCCTGATACACAGGTCTAACTCTTTATGTGGGCTTACTGATAGGTCACTGACTGTCTGCAAGGCCCTGAGATTCCCATTGATGGAGCTACGCTACGGCATGCCCTGCATCAGAAAGGCATAAACCTGCGCTACCTGGGCCACTTGATATCTTTCATCCGCGAGTCAGAGCACAGGGACCGGCTGAGGCATATCACGGTAAAAAGCCGGCAGGGCACGCAGAAATCTGGTAGGCCGGTGTTTGAGGTTATGTACGGTGTCCTCATTATGGTTTCTTGTTCTCGTTCTGCCAGAGACTGGCATACGGAGAGATCGTTGTGCGCTGTGCTCGAAGGATCTTCAACGGTTACATACCGGTACTGCTTTGCTCTTCTGTAATATATTCAGGAGCCCACGTTATCCGCCAGTGTAAACCATTTTCATCTATCTCATCCCCTTTGCCTTTCTGACTTTTCCAAGGGGAAGGTTGGACACAGCCAGCCTGTCCTGGCAGCCTGCAAGCCCCTTCCCTCCATACTACATCTACACAGCTTGTTTGGTACACTGCCACGTATCAATCCAGCCACAAACGGGGAGGAGTCTAAGAAGCGCTCCAGGAGGCGTGGCCATAAAGGTGGAGGAACTGCTGACAGTATTGCATGGGGGAACCTCAGCGGAAACGAGCTGTGGAGCCTGATTTGCCAGGATGCTCTAGAGACCTATGGCCTTCAACAAGGACTGGGGTGAGACATACAATACTTATCTATACCATGTCCCTTCATCGTATGCGTACAGCCTAGTTGGTTGGGAAAGGCGGAGTAGTTCTGCACTAGTAGTTACGTAAAATGTTTATTGCAGGTCGAATGTTGACTACTTGGTTGAGCAGTATGGAATCCAGCGGGTATCCTTGTTACGAGAGATCTGTCTGAAGACTGGCATACAGGTACTACGAGCACACGCAATGGAAGAGACACCTAGGTTTGCTTACCCTACGTTCACACTAGCGGGCGACAGAGCGAGGAGTGACGAGTCATTTCCTGTAGGCACTGCGACCGAGCCAGATTTTTTTTAGCTTTATGCAAATGAATTATGATGTGGTGAAGTGACATTGTAAACAATTGACTCCAACAGTCAACCAATCGTAGACACGGGGGTCCGATGCCCCCAGTTTCTGCTCTCTGAACTTTTTATCAAATAACTATACTGTATTTTTCTCCCGTTTCATCGCCGACTAACTCATCCCGCAGCTTTCGAGATATCGACTCCGTTCCGACTCCAGATTGTCCGGTATGATACGCTGATGTGGGCTTGTATACAGCTTTTTGATCGGACGCACGGATTCCGAGTAGGAAGGAATTTTCCCGGAATTTTTTCCCATAGAGAATGAATAGGATCAAAAAACACATGCCTATCTAACCTGCTTCCGCTCAACCTAGAGACTCCAAATCGGATACACTGGCTCGGGACACAGGAATTCAGAGTTGGATTGACCCGCACTCGTCGGCGTTTCTCTTTTTGCTCTGCATCCCTCGTTCCCCAATAGAGTCCAGTAATTTTGGCCCCTATAAAGGCCTGGCATTGTTTTGTTCGGCCTAGAGGCGCTAAACTTCACAAACACACTAAGGGCAGGTCCCCAGGCACTAATCCACAGCCATACTGACCCGCACTCCTCTGTCTGTCGTTTATTCATCCCTCCTTCCTCCTATAGAGTCCCAGTCATTTTTGACCCAAACCGAACCCGGCTGTTTCGTTCACCCGAGAGGCACGAAATGTCACATACTCACTAAGGGGAGGTCCCCAAGCACTAACCCACAGCTATACTGACCCATACTCGTGTCCTCCCACAATATATGAGCCCACGCCCCCACTAGCCCTTCATCACCCCCTGCGTTAGCCCCCAGCTACCACCATAGAGTCCTAGTCATTTTTGACCCAAATGAGCAGTAATGCTTTCGTTCGTCTGAGACCCATCAAACTTCACGTACTCACTAAGGGCAGGCCCCCAGACGCTAACCCTCAGTCATATTGACCGGCACTCGTTTACTCATCCTTCGTTCCTCACTGAGCAAGCTGCGCAACCATCGTTCAACCATCCTTCAGGAAATGCACTGTTCTAGTTGTTTCTACCACCATTTGGTTCTAGTTCTCAGCAGTGTGATAGTAACTGTGGAGGAGAAGCTCAAAACCACTGTCTCTGGATAGCTCAAGACACTGGATAGCTAGCTCGGTTAGCCAGTTTGCTAACCAGTCAGTAAAGCTAACCACGAACAGAAGCAGTCAGGTTTCTATATAAATTCATTTAGGTAGGTTTCCTGGCCCTTGTACACAGCCAGACACAACAACGTGCATCCTCGAACACGCCCACTCGGGGCGACGTAAGCAGCTTGTCGCCCACTAGTGTGAACACAGGGTTAGAAGCAGTTTCTTGCACCATATCCTACACACCTAAGGTTTAGTATTTTAGTAGATGTTTAGTTTAAGTTCACCAGCTGTGCAGTTACTACATTGCCTTCTAACTGGTCATTTCCGGCATGTTTGTGTCCCACAGCTGCGGCTAAGAGACTATGTCCTCGACAACCGTAACAAAGCCCCAATCACTCCGGACGATGTACTCAACCTCTTGCCTGTGGTAAAGCACATCACCATGCCAGCGACCGATGCGTCGAAAGCGTTCCAGGCAGCCCAGAACAGCCTTCAGAAAGGTTACCTTTTTCTTTATTTGGTATTACATCATAATTCCTGAGGCTTCCTGAAGACGAGATAGCTCACTGCTGGCCTTCTCTTCCTGTAGGGTTGCTGGAGCAGGCGTATGACCAGCTTAAAGAGGCTGCGTACCTTTTCGGCCGTGTGTGTGACAGTCTTCACCCTGAGGCTTGCCGCTGTCTCAGTACACTGGCAAAAGTGGCCTATCTGCAAGGTCACCCTGCTGAGGTGGGTGGTGTGATCTGTCAGTGGAGTGTCTGTCAGGGCCAGCAGTTTATTAAAAGGAATTGTCAGTCATGGTCTAATCTTTCACCTTCTCTTTCAAGGCTCGCAGTGTGCAGTTGAGGGTAGTGGTTATCAGTGAGAGGGTGCTGGGCTTTGACCACCCACATACCATTCAGCAATATGTAAGTAGCATACACTGTGTGTGTGTGTGTGTGTGTGTGTGTGTGTGTATATATATATATTACTCACCTGTGGCTGCATTGAACCTAATAGCATGTCATACCTCCACAAGCACCAATAACATCGAATAGTCCCGCTGTTTAAGGTGGTAGTAACTTCAGGCTCCTGCAGATGGCGCTGCGTGAGGATGATGTCGCTATAAATCCCTGCGGGGTGTGAGTGACGGGATCCATAGTTTGGGAGGAGGTGCTACAGTGCAGGGAATGTCTCGTTCCATGTGTGGAAAATGGCTCCAGAGCAGATGTTAATGATTGGCTAAAAGGAGGGGCTGCATGTGGGCGTGGCCAAAGACCATAGTGTGAAGGAAGTAGCTGAATCTGCAGGTGTATGGAAGCGTACGGTCATACGGGTCTACCAGCAGTGGATACAATCCCAGCCTACAGGGAATTCTCCTCGGAATGGGGCCAGGGAAGGGATATACATATATTTATGATGAAACAAAAAAAAAATATTTTAACTATTAAAATAAATGAATACAATGTCCCTTCATCATTTGCATATTTTAACAAAACACACTGCACACAACCCAAGTTGAATGGCCAGCTCCCAAAGAAAGTTCCCTGTATTAATAACTCTTATTGCATGTATTAATCTTCTTACCGTCTCAGTTCATGCCTTGGGTATAAATATATCTAACATAATCCTTGGGAATATCTGAGGTCAGCATACATATTTAATTGTAGGACTGTTTATTGAACAAATGT
>JAMWET010005027.1:0-10000 GCA_024036415.1 Prochilodus magdalenae
ACACTGTCTCTCTTTAGTACTGCAGATAGCTAAAACACTGTCTCTCTTAGCTCAGAGCTAAAACACTGTCCTCTCTTAGCTCAGAGAGCTAAAACACTGTCTCTCTTAGCTCAGAGCTAAAACACTGTCTTCTCTTAGCTCAGAGCTAAAAACACTGTCTCTCTTAGCTCAGAGCTAAAACACTGTCTCTCTTAGCTCAGAGCTAAAACACTGTCTCTCTTAGCTCAGAGCTAAACACTGTCTCTCTTAGCTCAGAGCTAAAACACTGTCTCTCTTAGCTCAGAGCTAAAACACTGTCTCTCTTAGCTCAGAGCTAAAACACTGTCTCTCTTAGCTCAGAGCTAAAACACTGCCTCTCTTAGCTCAGAGCTAAAACACTGTCTCTCTTAGCTCAGAACTAAAACACTGTCTCTCTTAGCTCAGAGCTAAAACACTGTCTCTCTTAGCTCAGAACTAAAACACTGTCTCTCTTAGCTCAGAGCTAAAACACTGTCTCTCTTAGCTCAGAGCTAAAACACTGTCTCTCTTAGCTCAGAGCTAAAACACTGTCTCTCTTAGCTCAGAGCAAAAACAAACACAGTCTCTTTTAGCTCAGAGCTAAAACACTGTCTCTCTTAGCTCAGAGCTAAAACACTGTCTCTCTTAGCTCAGAGCTAAAACACTGTCTCTTTTAGCTCAGAGCTAAAACACTGTCTCTCTTAGCTCAGAGCTAAAACACTGTCTCTCTTAGCTCAGAGCTAAAACACTGTCTCTCTTAGCTTAGAGCTAAAACACTGTCTCTCTTAGCTCAGAGCTAAAACACTGCCTCTCTTAGCTCAGAGCTAAACACACAGCCTCTCTTAGCTCAGAGCTAAAACACTGTCTCTCTTAGCTTAGAGCTAAAACACTGTCTCTCTTAGCTCAGAGCTAAACACTGTCTCTCTTAGCTCAGAGCTACAAACACTGTCTCTCTTAGCTCATCAGCAACTAAAACACTGTCTCTCTCTAGGTAGCTCAGAGCTAAAACACTGTCTCTCTTAGCTTAGAGCTAAAACACTGTCTCTCTTTAGCTCAGAAGCTAAAACACTGTCCTCTCTTAGCTCGAGCTAAAACACTAGTCTCTCTCTTAGCTCAGAGCTAAAAACACAGTCTTCTTAGCCTCAACACAAAAACAACTGTCTCTCTTAGCTCAGAGCTAAAACACTGTCTCTCTTAGCTCAGAGCTAAAACACTGTCTTCATATCTTAGCTCAGAGCTAAACACACACTGTCTCTCTTAGCTCAGAGCTAAAACACTGCCTCTCTTAGCTCAGAGCTAAAACACTGTCTCTCTTAGCTCAGAGCTAAAACACTGTCTCTCTTAGCTCAGAGCTAAAACACTGTTCTCTCTAGCTCAGAGCTAAAAAGCTTCTCTCTTCTTAGTAGAAAACACTGTCTCTCTTAGCTTAGAGCTAAAACACTGTCTCTCTTAGCTCAGAGCTAAAACACTGCCTCTCTTAGCTCAGAGCTAAACACACAGCCTCTCTTAGCTCAGAGCTAAAACACTGTCTCTCTTAGCTTAGAGCTAAAACACTGTCTCTCTTAGCTCAGAGCTAAACACTGTCTCTCTTAGCTCAGGGCTAAAAAAAAACTGTCTCTCTTAGCTCAGAGCTAAAACACTGTCTCTCTTAGCTCAGAGCTTAAACACTGTCTCTCTTAGCTTAGAGCTAAAACACTGTCTCTCTTAGCTCAGAGCTAAAACACAGTCTCTCTCAGCTCAGAGCTAAACACTGTCTCTCTTAGCTCAGAGCTAAAACACTGTCTCTCTTAGCTCAGAGCTAAAACACTGTCTCTCTTAGCTCAGAGCTAAAACACTGTCTCTCTTAGCTCAGAGCTAAAACACAGTCTCTCTTAGCTCAGAGCTAAAACACAGTCTCTCTTAGCTCAGAGCTAAAACACTGTCTCTCTTAGCTCAGAGCTAAAACACTGTCTCTCTTAGCTCAGAGCTAAAACACTGTCTCTCTTAGCTCAGAGCTAAAACACTGTCTCTCTTAGCTCAGAGCTAAAACACTGTCTCTCTTAGCTCAGAGCTAAAACACTGTCTCTCTTAGCTCAGAGTTAAAACACTGTCTCTCTTAGCTCAGAGCTAAAACACTGTCTCTCTTAGCTCAGGGCTAAAACACTGTCTCTCTTAGCTCAGAGCTAAAACACTGCCTCTCTTAGCTCAGAGCTACAAACACTGTCTCTCTTAGCTCAGAGCTAAAACACTGTCTCTCTTAGCTCAGAGCTAAAACACTGCCTCTCTTAGCTCAGAGCTAAAACACTGTCTCTCTTAGCTCAGAGCTAAACACAGTCTCTCTTAGCTCAGAGCTAAAACACTGTCTCTCTTAGCTCAGAGCTAAACACACAGCCTCTCTTAGCTCAGAGCTAAAACACTGTCTCTCTTAGCTCAGAGCTAAAACACTGTCTCTCTTAGCTCAGAGCTAAAACACTGTCTCTCTTAGCTCAGAGCTAAAACACTGTCTCTCTTAGCTCAGAGCTAAAACACTGTCTCTCTTAGCTCAGAGCTAAAACACTGTCTCTCTTAGCTCAGAGCTAAAACACTGCCTCTCTTAGCTCAGAGCTAAAACACTGTCTCTCTTAGCTCAGAGCTAAAACACTTCCTCTCTTAGCTCAGAGCTAAAACACTGTCTCTCTTAGCTCAGAGCTAAAACACTGTCTCTCTTAGCTCAGAGCTAAAACACTGTCTCTCTTAGCTCAGGGCTAAAACACTGTCTCTCTTAGCTCAGAGCTAAAACACTGTCTCTCTTAGCTCAGAGCTAAAACACTGTCTCTCTTAGCTAAAAACACTGTCTCTCTTAGCTCAGAGCTAAAACACTGTCTCTCTTAGCTCAGAGCTAAAAACACTGTCTCTCTTAGCTCAGAGCTAAAACACTGTCTCTCTTAGCTCAGAGCTAAAACACTGTCTCTCTTAGCTCAGAGCTAAAACACTGCCTCTCTTAGCTCAGAGCTACAAACGCTGTCTCTCTTAGCTCAGAGCTAAAAAACAGTCTCTCTTAGCTCAGAGCTAAAACACTGCCTCTCTTAGCTCAGAGCTAAAACACTGTCTCTCTTAGCTCAGAGCTAAAACACTGTCTCTCTTAGCTCAGAGCTAAAACACTGTCTCTCTTAGCTCAGAGCTAAAACACTGTCTCTCTTAGCTCAGAGCTAAAACACTGTCTCTCTTAGCTCAGAGCTAAAACACTGCCTCTCTTAGCTCAGAGCTAAAACACTGCCTCTCTTAGCTCAGAGCTAAAACACTGCCTCTCTTAGCTCAGAGCTAAAACACTGTCTCTCTTAGCTCAGAGCTAAACACTGTCTCTCTTAGCTCAGAGCTAAAACACTGTCTCTCTTAGCTCAGAGCTAAAACACAGTCTCTCTTAGCTCAGAGTTAAAACACTGTCTCTCTTAGCTCAGAGCTACAAACACTGTCTCTCTCAGAGCTAAACACTGCCTCTCTTAGCTCAGAGCTAAAACACTGTCTCTCTTAGCTCAGAGCTAAAACACTGCCTCTCTTAGCTCAGAGCTAAAACACTGCCTCTCTTAGCTCAGAGCTAAAACACTGCCTCTCTTAGCTCAGAGCTAAAACACTGTCTCTCTTAGCTCAGAGCTAAAACACAGCCTCTCTTAGCTCAGAGCTAAAACACTGCCTCTCTTAGCTCAGAGCTAAAACACTGTCTCTCTTAGCTCAGAGCTAAAACACTGTCTCTCTTAGCTCAGAGCTAAACACACAGCCTCTCTTAGCTCAGAGCTAAAACACTGCCTCTCTTAGCTCAGAGCTAAAACACTGTCTCTCTTAGCTCAGAGCTAAAACACTGCCTCTCTTAGCTCAGAGCTAAAACACTGTCTCTCTTAGCTCAGAACTAAAACACAGCCTCTCTTAGCTCAGAGCTAAAACACAGCCTCTCTTAGCTCAGAGCTAAAACACTGTCTCTCTTAGCTCAGAGCTAAAACACTGCCTCTTTTAGCTCATAGCTAAAATACTGTCTCTCTTACCTCAGGGCTAAAACACTGTCTCTCTTACCTCAGAGTTAAAACACTGTCTCTCTTAGCTCAGGGCTAAAACACTGTCTCTCTTAGCTCAGGGCTAAAACACTGTCTCTCTTAGCTCAGAGCTAAAACACTGTCTCTCTTAGCTCAGAGCTAAAACACTGTCTCTCTTAGCTCAGAGCTAAAACACTGTCTCTCTTAGCTCAGAGCTAAAACACTGTCTCTCTTAGCTCAGAGCTAAAACACTGCCTCTCTTAGCTCAGAGCTAAAACACAGTCTCTCTTAGCTCAGAGCTAAAACACTGTCTCTCTTAGCTCAGAGCTACACACTGTCTTTCTTAGCTCAGAGCTAAAACACTGCCTCTCTTAGCTCAGAGCTAAAAACACTGCCTCTCTTAGCTCAGAGCTAAAACACTGTCTCTCTTAGCTCAGCCTTTCTTAGCTAAAAACACACTGTCTCTCTTCTCAGGAGCTTGTGCCTCTTTTAGCTCAGAGCTAAAACACTGTCTCTCTTAGCTCAGAGCTAAAACACTGTCTCTCTTAGCTCAGAGCTAAAAAACACTGTCTCTCTTAGCTCAGAGCTAAAAAACACTGTCTCTGTCTCAGGGCTAAAACACTGTCTCTAGAGCTTAGAGCTAAAACACTGTCTCTCTTACCTCAGAGCTAAAACACTGTCTCTCTTAGCTCAGAGCTAAAACACTGTCTCTCTTAGCTCAGAGTTAAAACACTGTCTCTCTTAGCTCAGAGCTAAAACACTGTCTCTCTTAGCTCAGAGCTAAAACACTGTCTCTCTTAGCTCAGAGCTAAAACACTGTCTCTCTTAGCTCAGAGCTAAAACACTGTCTCTCTTAGCTCAGAGCTAAAACACTGCCTCTCTTAGCTCAGAGCTAAAAACACTGCCTCTCTTAGCTCAGAGCTAAAACACTGTCTCTCTTAGCTCAGGGCTAAAACACTGCCTCTCTTAGCTCAGAGCTAAAACACTGCCTCTCTTAGCTCAGAGCTAAAACACTGTCTCTCTTAGCTCAGAACTAAAACACTGTCTCTCTTAGCTCAGAGCTAAAACACTGTCTCTCTTAGCTCAGAGCTAAACACACAGCCTCTCTTAGCTTAGAGCTAAAACACTGTCTCTCTTAGCTCAGAGCTAAACACACAGCCTCTCTTAGCTCAGAGCTAAAACACTGTCTCTCTTAGCTCAGAGCTAAAACACTGTCTCTCTTAGCTCAGAGCTAAAACACTGTCTCTCTTAGCTCAGAGCTAAAACACTGTCTCTCTTAGCTCAGAGCTAAAACACTGCCTCTCTTAGCTCAGAGCTAAAACACTGCCTCTCTTAGCTCAGAGCTAAAACACTGTCTCTCTTAGCTCAGAGCTAAAACACTGTCTCTCTTAGCTCAGAGCTAAAACACTGTCTCTCTTAGCTCAGAGCTAAAACACTGTCTCTCTTAGCTCAGAGCTAAAACACTGCCTCTCTTAGCTCAGAGCTAAAACACTGTCTCTCTTAGCTCAGAGCTAAAACACTGCCTCTCTTAGCTCAGAGCTAAAACACTGCCTCTCTTAGCTCAGAGCTAAAACACTGTCTCTCTTAGCTCAGAGCTAAAACACTGTCTCTCTTAGCTCAGAGCTAAAACACTGTCTCAGAGCTCTGCCTCTCTTAGCTCAGAGCTAAAACACTGCCTCTCTTAGCTCAGAGCTAAAAACACGTGCACTACTACCTCATTGCTAAAACACTGGCATCCTTAGCTCATTGCCAAAAACACTGTCTCTCTTAGCTCAGAGCTAAAACACTGCCTCTCTTAGCTCAGAGCTAAAACACTGTCTCTCTTAGCTCAGAACTAAAACACTGTCTCTCTTAGCTCAGAGCTAAAACACTGTCTCTCTTAGCTCAGAGCTAAAACACTGTCTCTCTTAGCTCAGAGCTAAAACACTGTCTCTCTTAGCTCAGAGCTAAAACACTGTCTCTCTCTTAGCTCAGAGCTAAAACACTGTCTCTCTTAGCTCAGAGCTAAAACACTGTCTCTCTTAGCTCAGAGCTAAAACACTGTCTCTCTTAGCTCAGAGCTAAAACACTGTCTCTCTTAGCTCAGAGCTAAAACACTGTCTCTCTTAGCTCAGAACTAAAACACAGCGTCTCTTAGCTCAAAGCTAAACACAGCCTCTCTTAGCTCAGAGCTAAAACACTGTCTCTCTTAGCTCAGAGCTAAAACACTGTATCTCTTAGCTCAGAGCTACAAACACTGTCTCTCTTAGCTCAGAAATAAAGCACTGTCTCTCTTAGCTCAGAGCTAAAACACTGTCTCTCTTAGCTCAGAGCTTAAACACTGTCTCTCTTAGCTTAGAGCTAAAACACTGTCTCTCTTAGCTCAGAGCTAAAACACTGCCTCTCTTAGCTCAGAGCTAAACACACAGCCTCTCTTAGCTCAGAGCTAAAACACTGTCTCTCTTAGCTCAGAGCTAAAACACTGTCTCTCTTAGCTCAGAGCTAAAACACTGTCTCTCTTAGCTCAGAGCTAAAAAACTGTCTCTCTTAGCTCAGAGCTAAAACACTGTCTCTCTTAGCTCAGAGCTAAAACACTGTCTCTCTTAGCTCAGAGCTAAAACACTGCCTCTCTTAGCTCAGAGCTAAAACACTGCCTCTCTTAGCTCAGAGCTAAAACACACTGCCTCTCTTAGCTAAGAGCTAAAACACTGTCTCTCTTAGCTCAGAGCTAAAACACTGTCTCTCTTAGCTCAGAGCTAAAACACTGTCTCTCTTAGCTCAGAGCTAAAACACTGTCTCTCTTAGCTCAGAGCTAAAACACTGTCTCTCTTAGCTCAGAGCTAAAACACTGCCTCTCTTAGCTCAGAGCTAAAACACAGTCTCTCTTAGCTCAGAGCTAAAACACTGCCTCTCTTAGCTCAGAGCTAAAACACTGTCTCTCTTAGCTCAGAGCTAAAACACTGTCTCTCTTAGCTCAGAGCTAAAACACTGTCTCTCTTAGCTCAGAGCTAAACACACAGCCTCTCTTAGCTCAGAGCTAAAACACTGTCTCTCTTAGCTCAGAGCTAAAACACTGCCTCTCTTAGCTCAGAGCTAAAACACTGTCTCTCTTAGCTCAGAGCTAAAACACTGTCTCTCTTAGCTCAGAGCTAAAACACTGTCTCTCTTAGCTCAGAGCTAAAACACTGCCTCTCTTAGCTCAGAGCTAAAACACTGTCTCTCTTAGCTCAGAGCTAAAACACTGTCTCTCTTAGCTCAGAGCTAAAACACTGTCTCTCTTAGCTCAGAGCTAAAAACACTGTCTCTCTTAGCTCAGAGCTAAAACACTGTCTCTCTTAGCTCAGAGCTAAAACACTGTCTCTCTTAGCTCAGAGCTAAAACACTGTCTCTCTTAGCTCAGAGCTAAAACACTGCCTCTCTTAGCTCAGAGCTAAAACACTGTCTCTCTTAGCTCAGAGCTAAAACACTGCCTCTCTTAGCTCAGAGCTAAAACACTGTCTCTCTTAGCTCAGAGCTAAAACACTGCCTCTCTTAGCTCAGAGCTAAAACACTGCCTCTCTTATCTCAGAGCTAAAACACTGTCTCTCTTAGCTCAGAGCTAAAACACTGCCTCTCTTCGCTCAGAGCTAAAACACTGTCTCTCTTAGCTCAGAGCTAAAACACTGCCTCTCTTAGCTCAGAGCTAAAACACTGTCTCTCTTAGCTCAGAGCTAAAACACTGTCTCTCTTAGCTCAGAGCTACACACTGTCTCTCTTAGCTCAGAGCTAAAACACTGCCTCTCTTAGCTCAGAGCTAAAAACACTGCCTCTCTTAGCTCAGAGCTAAAACACTGTCTCTCTTAGCTCAGAGCTAAACACACAGCCTCTCTTAGCTCAGAGCTAAACACACAGCCTCTCTTAGCTCAGAGCTAAAACACTGTCTCTCTTAGCTTAGAGCTAAAACACTGTCTCTCTTAGCTCAGAGCTAAACACTGTCTCTCTTAGCTCAGGGCTAAAAAAAAACTGTCTCTCTTAGCTCAGAACTAAAACACTGTCTCTCTTAGCTCAGAGCTAAAACACTGTCTCTCTTAGCTCAGAGCTAAAACACTGTCTCTCTTAGCTCAGAGCTAAAACACTGTCTCTCTTAGCTCAGAGCTAAAACACTGCCTCTCTTAGCTCAGAGCTAAAACACTGTCTCTCTTAGCTCAGAGCTAAAACACTGCCTCTCTTAGCTCAGAGCTAAAACACTGCCTCTCTTAGCTCAGAGCTAAAACACTGCCTCTCTTAGCTCAGAGCTAAAACACTGCCTCTCTTAGCTCAGAGCTAAAACACTGTCTCTCTTAGCTCAGAGCTAAAACACTGCCTCTCTTAGCTCAGAGCTAAAACACTGCCTCTCTTAGCTCAGAGCTAAAACACTGCCTCTCTTAGCTCAGAGCTAAAACACTGTCTCTCTTAGCTCAGAGCTAAAACACTGTCTCTCTTAGCTCAGAACTAAAACACAGCCTCTCTTAGCTCAGAGCTAAAACACTGTCTCTCTTAGCTCAGAGCTAAAACACTGTCTCTCTTAGCTCAGAGCTAAAACACTGCCTCTCTTAGCTCAGAGCTAAAACACTGCCTCTCTTAGCTCAGAGCTAAAACACTGCCTCTCTTAGCTCAGAGCTCTGTCTCTCTTAGCTCAGAGCTAAAACACTGTCTCTCTTAGCTCAGAGCTAAAACACTGTCTCTCTTAGCTCAGAGCTAAACACACAGCCTCTCTTAGCTCAGAGCTAAAACACTGTCTCTCTTAGCTCAGAGCTAAAACACTGTCTCTCTTAGCTCAGAACTAAAACACTGTCTCTCTTAGCTCAGGGCTAAAATACTGTCTCTCTTAGCTCAGAGTTAAAACACTGTCTCTCTTAGTTTAGAACTAAAACACTGTCTCTCTTAGCTCAGGGCTAAAATACTGTCTCTCTTAGCTCAGAGTTAAAACACTGTCTCTCTTAGCTCAGGGCTAAAACACTGTCTCTCTTAGCTCAGGGCTAAAACACTGTCTCTCTTAGCTCAGGGCTAAAACACTGTCTCTCTTAGCTCAGAGCTAAAACACTGTCTCTCTTAGCTCAGAGCTAAAACACTGTCTCTCTTAGCTCAGAGCTAAAACACAGCCTCTCTTAGCTCAGAGCTAAAACACAGCCTCTCTTAGCTCAGAGCTAAAACACTGTCTCTCTTAGCTCAGAGCTAAAACACTGTCTCTCTTAGCTCAGAGCTAAAACACTGTCTCTCTTAGCTCAGGGCTAAAACACTGTCTCACTTACCACATAACTAAAAACACTGTCTCTCTTAGCTCAGGGCTAAAACACTGTCTCTCTTAGCTCAGAGCTAAAACACTGTCTCTCTTAGCTCAGGGCTAAAACACTGTCTCTCTTAGCTCAGGGCTAAAACACTGTCTCTCTTAGCTCAGTGCTACAAAAAAGTCAACAGTTGCGACAAACAAAAAACACTGTCTCTCTTAGCTCAGAGCTAAAACACTGTCTCTCTTAGCTCAGAGCTAAAACACTGCCTCTCTTAGCTCAGAACTAAAACACTGCCTCTCTTAGCTCAGAGCTAAAACACAGTCTCTTTTAGCTCAGAGCTAAAACACAGTCTCTTTTAGCTCAGAGCTAAAACACTGTCTCTCTTAGCTCAGAGCTAAAACACTGTCTCTCTTAGCTCAGAGCTAAAACACTGTCTCTCTTAGCTCAGAGCTAAAACACTGTCTCTCTTAGCTCAGAGCTAAAACACTGCCTCTCTTAGCTCAGAGCTAAAACACTGTCTCTCTTAGCTCAGAGCTACAAACACTGTCTCTCTTAGCTCAGAGCTAAACACTGTCTCTCTTAGCTCAGAGCTACAAACGCTGCCTCTCTTAGCTCAGAGCTAAAACACAGTCTCTCTTAGCTCAGAGCTAAAACACTGTCTCTCTTAGCTCAGAGCTAAAACACTGTCTCTCTTAGCTCAGAGCTAAACACTGTCTCTCTTAGCTCAGAGCTAAAACACTGTCTCTTTTAGGTCAGAACTAAAACACTGTCTCTCTTAGCTCAGAACTAAAA
>JAMWET010005027.1:15000-42500 GCA_024036415.1 Prochilodus magdalenae
AATGTGTCTACCACACCTCACCCACCTGTGAAGTTAACACCTGCGCTATGGGGCCGTGAGCACTCTTACCTGGAAAGGTGATCAAACCTGTCACTTCCACCAGATGGGAGTAACGTCTCAGTTCTGTCTCCACCAATCCTACCACACATCTAAACACAATCCAAACCTTAAAGAATTTGAAAATGGATTTATTTATGATTTTTTTGTTTAAAGTTGAATAAGCGGGTAGGCCTGTCCTGCTGGAGAGGTTAGTTACTTCATAGCGTTCCATGTTATTTTAAACTCTTTAAATGTTTTTTATTGTTTCAATAGAAATATAAAATAAAATATAGACGTATAGAAGTTACTATGAACCTAAATTCCTGTGTTCTGTATGTCTTATTATTCCATAAATCCATACAGCAGACCACCACTATGAATAGACCACAGTCCTTTGTCATATTCAGCAAGTCATTATGGATATTCAGATGCTCAGAAATTTGTTCCATCACTGTGTTGTGCTCGACTGTGTTCATGTGGTCAACACTGAAATTCAGGCCAGTGGATTTACTGATTGGGAGATTAATGAGCTCAGTAGTAATGAAACCTGTGAGTGGAATATGATCAGTCGAGTACAGATGGTCCAGACCTTCTGATTTAATAGGCATGTTTAGGAAGATCCTGATCCACTCTTCACCCCTGGTCTGAACACTACATATATAATATAATATGTTTAATTAATATATAATTAAAATATATAATCTGTAAAACCGAGTCCCCTGTGACTGAAATGTACCTAGTAGCCTGTAACCCCTCCACCTCCACCAGTAACAGCTGGTACTGGATTGGGGAAGTACTGGACAAGGTTCTGGATGTAGACCAGTCAGTCTGGGGTTTAAACTGCAGATCTTCTGTTCAGTGGATCATCACCATCCTCATCATAATCCTCATCCTCACTGGGTATAACTGGAACTTTATATAATCAGTCATAACAGAATCTGAGAGACTGGCGTTCACTAACACTAACACTAACACACACACACATTAAGACAAACACAGTTTATTTAGAAGCCGTTTATTTACAGTGGATATAAAAGTAGAAAATATTACATCAGAGCATCTCAGAACAAGTCTAAATCCAGTATAAACACAGAAACAGTGTGCGATAAACGCGTCCCTCTACCTGACACAATGCCATAGTAGGGGGCGCTCTTTATGGGAAGTGTTGGCTAATTGGTCCAGAGAGCCTTATTTACACATGCGCCAATTTACACCAATTTACATATTTACACATGCGCCAATTTACACCAATTTACATATTTACACATGCGCACTCACTCGGAGAGGAAATCTCTACTGGCTAGAGGCTGAAGATTAAGTGACTGTGGAGTCATATACATCTTACCTCAGTCACATCCTGTCTCGGCTGTGGGTAACACCACTACCTGCCAGGGAGCCACCACCACATGTGGGAGACTGGGGTTTGAATCCCGGTGGTCTGGGTGACTATGCTGTGCTACACCAATAAGAGTCCTTGAGCAGGTATAATTAGTATAATCAGTATAATTAATAATGTCCTTCATAATAAACACACACACACACTAACACAACCAAACACTAACACTCATAATACACACACACACACTAACACAACCAAACACTAACACTCATAATACACACACACACACACACACACTAACACAACCAAACACTAACACTCATAATACACACACACACACTAACACAACCAAACACTAACACTCATAATACACACACACACACACTAACACAACCAAACACTAACACTCATAATACACACACACACACTAACACAACCAAACACTAACACTCATAATACACACACACACACACACACACACACACACACACACTAACACAACCAAACACTAACACTCATAATACACACACACACACACACACTAACACAACCAAACACTAACACTCATAATACACACACACACACACACTAACACAACCAAAAACTAACACTCATAATAACACACACACATACACAACCAAACACTAACACTCATAATACACACACACACACTAACACAACCAAACACTAACACTCATAATAACACACACACTAACACAACCAAACACTAACACTCATAATACACACACACACACACACTAACACAACCAAACACTAACACTCATAATAACACACACACATACACAACCAAACACTAACACTCATAATACACACACACTAACACAACCAAACACTAACACTCATAATACACACACACACATACACAACCAAACACTAACACTCATAATACACACACACACACTAACACAACCAAACACTAACACTCATAATACACACACACACACACACTAACACAACCAAACACTAACACTCATAATACACACACACACACACTAACACAACCAAACACTAACACTCATAGTAACACACACCTGTGTGACCTCACTGCACTGAGAGACAGTCCTAGTCTACACCTCCTGCTGGTGTTTATCAGATACACAGTCCTGAACTCTGGGCTGCTGCAGACCCTTCACCCCCACCAACGTCCTGTGTCCCTGGGGCAAGGTGTTCAGACAGAAGTGGAAGTGCTGAGATCTTATAGATCGCTTTGGCAACATGGTAACAGCAGAAACATCTTAATATCAGTAATAACTCCTTTTCTGGGGAGGGTAGATTAGACGTGAAACATTCCCAACACAGAAACCAATAGGAGAAATTCTCCTCACAGTGTAAACCGCACACTGTAACATTACTGAGCTCTGACTTTAAGCTGTGTTAGTGAGTGGGTGGTCTCAGATGAGGACCACCACACTGAAAATAATTAGCTTATTAAAATGACAGTTTTGTTATCTCAACAAGGGAGAGAGAGAGAGAGAGAGAGAGAGAGAGAGAGAGAGAGAGAGAGAGAGAGACAGAGAGACACACGGACACAGACACAGACACAGGGACTAAGGATGATCTCTCAGACGGTCTCCAGGTCAGTATGTTATGGTGCCAGTTTCTGCTTTTCTGCTGCACCATTATTACCCAGTTCCTCCATCGGGACTCTGATCTGGAAGTGGTTAGCGTCTCCGTTCCCTTCAGGTCTCTTCTGGAGCTTTTGAATTTCACTCCTCTGCTGATAAACCATCCTCACTGCTACAGCAAACGCAGGTAGAAGTACAGCCACTGCCACAACCGCCACAGCCAGCGCAGGAACCACCCATCCAGGTACGGCAGCTTCCTGATCTGGACACACACAATCTACAACAGACACACACACACACACACACACACACACACACACACACAGACACATCAATGAAAAAACAATAACACTATTTATGCGCAATACAGAACAACAAACTAACCAGCCCCCTGAACTAACCAGCCCTGTATAATCAGACGTACCAGACGGAGCACTGCGGCGGAACCGAGTCGGGTTACGGATCTGATCCTGTTCTTCAGAACCTCCATCTGATAAGAACATCACATCATCATCACAGTGCAAGACCTGAACCTGATTAAACACAGTTCAGCAGGTCCAGCAGAACCTGATTTAGGGTAGAACCTCCTCTGGGCAGTTCAGCGTCTCCACTCCCCTGTAGAGATGTCCAGCTACACCTCCTGATAGACTCTGATCTTACTACACTGGTGGAGGACAGTGGATCAGAACCGAGTCTTGCAGTGTGATGATGATGTAATGACTGATCTCCTAACAGACTAATGAATATGGAGCACTGGAGAGGCTGAGCTACACAGAGGATCTGATACCCTGAAGATCTGAACACCCAGTAATGAGCTTCATTAAAGCAGCAGCAGCTTATTACAGTCTGATTTCTGATTGGACGTTTAAACTATGGAGAGAGAGCGCGCTAATGACTGGCTCTGCTGCTGAGCTGTACACAGTGACACCAGAGCTGTTCTGCTCTCCTCATGATAAGACACGGTACTGACCAGTATCAGCATGGGAGCGTTACAGACTCAACAGTCCATCTACTGCACGTAGAGTCTGAGACTGATCACAGAAATAAAGCTACTTTAGGAAAGAGGAGATCTAGAAAAGAGGGAGATTGTAATGCTGGACCCTGTAAAGGTTCTAGAGTCACTCCTGGATCGTCCTACAGCCCTGCTGTACCTGGTTGGACCTCACTGTGGGCCGGAACCGACCGAATCTACTAACCAGTTAAAGCAGTGAGGGGTTAGAGTGCAGTCAGTTCGGTACCACTACACTGAGGTACAGTCTGTGATTGGACTGATAGAAGAAGAAGGGACTTCCTAACCTGTAAGACAGGACTACAGTCCTACCTTGGACGGTCACTGTGTAGACGTGAAGGGCGTCTTGATTGATCCTGTCCATCACAGTATAAACTCCACTGTCAGACAGAGACACTTCTCTCAGCTCCAGAGCCGATAACAGTGACGTTCTCCGGGTGTACTCAGGTGTACACCGCGTAAAGCGTCCGTCTACTGAACAGATCAGACCACTGGATGGCCTCGCTGGGTCTGTACTGTTATAAAGCACCTCCACCTCCTCTGGTATCTCCAGGTTCAGCACCAGAGCTTCACCAGGCTTTATCTGAACTGGAATGTTCAAGGCTGAGGAGAAACACAATCAGGAGCTTCATTAGTTTACTGGAAATATGAACCAGTAGGGTTCTACCAGTAGCTAGTCCTTTAAGAACCCAGACGGACACTCACCCTCGATCTGCAGATGAACATCACAGAGGTCTTCACCATCACAGTCACACGTGTACCGGGCTCTCTTACTGAAATCAGCTGCAGTGATGGTGAGAGAGAAGTTCCCCTTCAGGTACTGATCACGGATCATCTGATATCCCTCCTTCACAGATCGACAGGACGTCTGATCACACTCAGCCAGAACCTCAGTGGGTTTATGGATCATAGTCCATCTGACCACACCAGAACATCTCTCAGAGCAGGGCAGAGTAGCAGACTCATGGAGCTTCACCTTCACTGGAACAACTGAGTCAGACCCTGAAAGAGAGGAGAAAAGAATGTTGCACTAAATATTCTCACCAG
The DNA here is from genome assembly GCA_024036415.1 of Prochilodus magdalenae. Taxonomy (NCBI): domain Eukaryota; kingdom Metazoa; phylum Chordata; class Actinopteri; order Characiformes; family Prochilodontidae; genus Prochilodus; species Prochilodus magdalenae. The sequence goes on from JAMWET010005027.1 coordinate 20,021, forward strand.
TTTGACAGCAGTAAATTAAAATAAATCACATTCCAGCCATTCCCACAGGTCCCCCACAGGACCCCCGCAGGACCCCCACAGGACCCCCGCAGAGCAGGTATGATCATTCTCAGCACTGCAGTGACACTGACGTGGTGGTGTGTTAGTGTGTGGTGCTGGAGTGAGTGGATCAGACACAGTCCTCTTCTGTGTAAGGTGGTAGTACCTTCAGGACCCTGCAGATGGCGCTGCACCAGGAGGATGGAGCTATAAATCCCTGTGGGGGGTGAGTGACGGGATCCATAGATTGGGAAGAGGTGCTACAGTGCAGGGAGTGTCTCGTTCCATGTGTGAAAAAAGGGTGGTGCAGTCCTTACCTGTAATTAACACAGCGGTGATCAAGATCAGGACTCGACAAACAGAACCGCACAGCTGCATGACTGACCTGGAGAGAGAGAGAGAGAGAGAGAGAGAGAGAGAGAGAGAGAGAGAGAGAGAGAGAGAGACAGAGACAGAGACAAAGACAAAGAGAGGGAGACAGATTAGATCAATCTGGTGTGACCCGTGTGTGTGTGTGTGTGTGTGTGTGTGTGTGTGAGTGTGTATATGTGTGTGTGTGTGTGTGTGTGTGTGTGTATGTGTGTGTGTGTGTGTGTGTATGTATGTGTGTATATATGTGTGTGTGTGTGTGTGTGTGTGTGTGTAGCAGAAAAAAAAACACTGGGGAAAATTCCGTTTCCCTCCTAGAAACAATGCCATTCCTGCCTGGGTCAGTGGGAACTGAGAATGAACACTTACTGACGGGTGCAGCAGCTTTCCCTACACACGGCTGAGCTTCCTAACGGAAGGGCACGTCTCTCTCACGGCCCGTGTGCGTGTAATCTCAGTGACGTGATGGCAGTCCAGGTATTCTGACCTGCTCCATCTCCTCCACCCAGACAGCGTGTTCATCATCTTTACTTTCAGTACCCATCAAACGATTCACCATGCAGCCCTAACCTCTCCGTACCTGCACTGGCGTACACGGAATATCAGACGCTGCCATTCAGCACACTCTCCCTTATCGGTGAACTTCTCAAAACCGTATAAGGGGGCGTGTACAAGGAGGTAAACAACACTCCACAGGCAAATGCACAACACGTACATCACAGCAAAGAACTGATGGGTGCAGTGATGGAAAAACCAAACACTGTACTCTGAACTCTAAAGTGTTCTGATGAGGGTCTGATTCCTATTTGCATATTGTTTGTGCTGAGCAGTTTGATGCGCCTCGGCGTCTGATCACAGAGCTCGAAGATGCTATAGATATATTTAGGGTGGGTATATTTACGGTGGAAATGCCAAACAGATATTTTCACCATACCCAACACACAATATTCAGACACACAGACACATCCCACCGGAAAACACCGAACACGATATCTACAAAACATTCACATCTAGGTTCACCACTGAAGGAAGCTGAGAGACACGGGGGGACGATGTCTCAGGGAAAGGGGAGGAGCTTCTGAAGAAGAGAACCCATGAAACCGAATTCTGCTCGTCATTCAGTCAGACGTCCAACACTGCTCCAAACGAGGAGCTGACTTTCGTTTAGACATAACGGCTGTGAAGGAGAAACGGAGCGGAGACGTCTGTTTATTATAACTCCGTTATTTTAGAACCTAAATTACAGATCTGTTTATTTATTCGTCTACAGCTGAGATTATCTTTATTTAAAGATCAGTACAGTCACTAATACGCCTGCTGATAAACCAGAGATAATTATTCCAGCGTGGGTATTTGCATATAGCCTTCATATACAAAAACATGACATCCCTGTCAAACAAACCTCTAGGCATCATCGATATAAATAACCTTCACTTTAAATTAAACCTTTCTTCTTCTTATTCTCGACTAACATCCTTTTCCTAAAGCCCTCGTTTCCTCCGTACTAAACTCCATCAGGTCCTTCGCCTAAAGGCTAGTTACAGCTTTAGTGATGTCTGTGTGTCGCTCGGACTGTTTGTCGGTGCATGGTGACGGCTGCATGGGTTCTCTCTGGCGGACGCAGGTGCTGGCGATGTTTTAGGGACAGGTGGGCTTGAACGTTTTGGTGCCCCGTGTTTGACTCTCCGGATGTTCTATGTAGTGGAACCGCTTGAGGTGGGGGAACAGATCTGATGTGTTACCGCAGCTAGTCCGCACCACTCTCCGGCACAGTGTGCAGCAAGCTGAAACCTGAAGTTCATCAGACCTTCGAAAGAAGAACCACACCACTGAATTAGTCCTGCCTCTCTTATCAACTATGTCTTCTGTCTTTAAGCTTGTGGAAGCTTATTCACTCACTGGTGTGTTGCCGTCAGGGGCGCTCATTTTACATCTCAAATGTCCCGCGCTGGAGCCTAGCCTAGCCTAGCCTAGCCTAGCCTAGCCTAGCCGGCTGCGTGCCTGTGATTGCGTCATCACGCACTGACATAGCCTGGCTAGGGAGGCCGATTGTGTTCAGCTGTGCTGGAATGCAGCGGACTGACGGCGCCCTGTAAAAAATGCTCTGGAAATAATACATATCGAAACACAGCAAAAGTGACATCACCGTTATTGAAACATTTCTTATCGCGGTAAATACCGATATCGAATTATTGTCCAGACCTAGGTCTACCGTTCTTCTCTTCATCTATAATGATGTAAATATGGACTAATCTGGTTTTATTTAGCAGCTCATTATTTATGAGAGATGAAAGGCGAAGGCTCCTCCTACTGAAGAAGCTGTTAGAAGTGAAATTAAAAGGACAGGCTATAAATACGAGCTGCTGTCCGACGCTACAGCCTGTAACTAAATCAGACTCCAGATCAGATCGATCATCATATGCCCCGCCCCTTTAGCTGACTTCAGCTCTGCTGACTTTCTAAATGAGGAGATCAGATCTGAACCGTGTGCAGACTGATTTACTGAGTACTAGATAATGTACATGGAGAATATAAAATCTTACTGCTGGTGTTTAAACCTTCACGCACCTCTCAGGTGTTCTACATCCCCTTTAAGATCATCCAGTGCTGGATTTCTCCATAATCCAGGTAGCAATGCGCCAACACGAAACACCTGGCCGAATACCGAACACAGTTTTTCACAGCTACTGGATTTGGGCCACATCTGGTAGAGACATGGCACTGCTGGACCACTGTCGGCACCGGCAACCATCTGTGAGCCAAAGGTGGCCTTCATATTAACACCATACGTCCAGCACAGGTACAGCAGAGCTGCCTAGTTTTGGCTGAGGCGTGGCCCTAATGCGGAGCATGGTATCGAATACTAGAAGCTGAGTAAAGCTCTGGGTCCTGTCTACATCCAGGAACTAGAATTTTTTTATTATTCAGCCTTTTCACTTACACATAATTTTGGTTGGCATATATTTGGTACATCCCTAATTCCTAATTCTGCGCCTGGCTGCCTACGTGTGGTGGTGTCATAAGACGCAATGCATCAGGAGAGCAACCCGGCAGACACTGCAGACACGCAAGACCCAAACGCCAGTGTCACAGTTCTTCATACCCCAGTCATCTCCTGAGACTGATACCGTACGGGACATTATGATTTCCTATCTGGTAGTGCTTTCACCAGATGTCAGTGCATGGGCACAGCTCATTTTAGAGTATTGTGGTTTGATTGATTTAGGATGTTTTTTTTTTTAAGTCGAATTAATGATCATTTATTTAATGTACAGCAGTATTAGCCAATAAAAATATTATATGAAGCCATTTACAAATCATACAAAATGTTAGTAAATAAACACATAATTAAATAAAATATAAATAAATACAATAGTTAAGAAAAAAAAAAAAAAAAAAAAAAAAAAAATATATATATATATATATATATATATATATATATATATATATATATATATATATATATATATATATATATATACACACACACACATACATACATATAGATATATTAGTGTGGTTTAACTGTTTGGATGGCTGGACTTCCTTTCAAGGCAGCAGACAAATACTGTTCAATTTAATTATCAGCTTGTCATCCCACCCCTCCCCTCTAGGTAACTGCAGACCCAGGTATACGAAGTGGGATATATTTATATTTATATAATTATATTTACATATCCATAGATAGTGACTCGCTGTATGTATAGTTCTATAGCCTATACCTTAATAGTTAATAATACTGCTGCCGTTACTGAACGTCCCATTTAGGTTTCTCATACTGCACAACACTGTTTTATTTTTATTTTTGTATTATTATTCGTATCTGTGCTGTTTGTTTTTGTGAAACCACTACTGGCTGCTAAATTTCCCTCGGGATCAATAAAGTATCTATCTATCTATCTATCTATCTATCTATCTATCTATCTATCTATCTATCTATCTACCTCAACTACAACAGTGCTGACTGAGCACATAACGGAATCAAAGGGTTCTACCGGATTCAGGAACTGTAATGACTGTAGGGAGAACAGAGGCAGTGCTTAAAGACATCCTTGCTCCAAAGGCACTGAGTGACCTTCTAATGGACCCAACATCAGATAAACCCCGCCCATCCTCCATTCAGAGGGGGGCACCCAATAAAGACAACAGGAAGACGTTTCCCCTTGCTGTTCAACACTTCAGTCCAGGACTCTCCCTTAATCCAGCCATCACCCGGCTAACGGAACCCTGGACTGTACGCAGATCTGACTTCATCAGCCTGGGGGAGGCGTGTCCCAAACACCTCAAAGCTGTGTTAAAGCTCAGTGAGGACTCAACTGAGGAAGATGGAGACACTGTGGAGTTATCCTCTCTCTCTTTGAGGAAGTTGTAAAGAAGCTGGAGAGTGGTGAAGCCACCTGTGTTGAGTTGGATTCCGTTATGGAGAACTTCAAGCAAAAAGCTCACACAGAGACCAGCTGACCAGTTCTGTGGCTACTTATCCATAGTGAGCTGCAGCGTCTCTGTCCACGTGATGCAGACATGGCCAGGACAGACCTTACAGCACTCTCATATGTTCCGAAATGGTCCGACTTTTCAGAAGACCACTGGCTGTTCACACTGCAACCTCTCTCTCTGCACCATGGCACCTTGACCTTCAGTGACATTGAGAGGGTGACCACCAAGCTCCACCTCATCCATAAAGTCAACATGGATGAGCTTAATGATGAATGCTCCACAGTAAAAACCCATCCCTAAGAGGCTCAGATAAGATACTGAAGATGAATGGAAGTCCAGAGGTGTGGCTGCCCAGGTGGGACGCTCTCTTTTAAGTAGCTGACCTGCCTATCATCAGCCACATCCTGAGCATCCCAGCCTCCACTGGACATGTGGAAAGGTGATTTTCCAGAATGGCCACCAAATGGAGTGACTGCAGGAACAGGTGCTCCATGGAGCTCATGAGAAGGGAACTTGAGCTGTCCTGTTCAGAGTTTTACAAGTGCGCTTAGAAAGGCAGAGTTGGTCAGTGCTGCGGGGAGGAACAGGAAGCACACCTGGAGACAGAAGTAGCAGGTTCTGATGAACGCAGGACTGTGGAGGGATGGAGGGACGTTTCGCACCTTTTTTTCTCACTGAATAAGCTGAAAAGTTTACAAGTGTTTGTTGTCCTGTTGTTCTGAGTCGGGCCCGCGGTGGTTATTTTCATTTCCGACCACCCAAGTCACTGCCTGCTCTCACTGCCACCGAACGGGCGTGCTAAAACACGAAGCCACAGATATCTGTCTGAGTGTGTACAGACTGCAGTCTAGCACTTAGCACATTTTAATCTAGTACCTCACTAGAACGATAAGCTATCTAGCGTAGATAGGCCAGGCTAGCAGATGGAACCGCTAACTGTTTGCTAACAGGCTAAGGAAGCTAGCGAGCTACTTTAGAGTGACAGTCAGTCAAACGGTTCACTCGCAGCTCCTCACAGAATTAACCCACCAACTTACTCGAAGCTGTAGTAGAAATCTCCGAATCTGAGTAATCCAAGGGTGTTTGGGCAAACAGGAAGGGTTTTAAAATCACTTTCGATGAACGTGGGTCAGCAGGACACTCACGCTTGTGCGTATATCGTCTTCACGTTATGTAAACAGCGGCTTGTTGCCCCGCCCACCCCCAACCGGAACTCCCATGGCTCTAGCCATTAGACTGTCCCACTTCTTTGTCAGACAAACAACTACATGAAATATGCTTTATCATAAAAATGGTACAGTGAGAATTTAGAATAAATAAGAAAATATAATATATATATAATAAATAAGACGTTCAGAACATGCTGAGTAATTCAGATATTGTTTTTAATGATACACGTTACATTGAGGAGATGTAGTAACGGAGATGTAAGTAAGCTGTAAGCTGGGACTCATATTTACCAGGGAAAATATTTCCCTACTGCAGCCTCCATGGTAAAACAATCAGACATATCTATTCTCAATATAATATCATCATTTTATTAAATACCCTTCACCATGTCATTCCAAACTATTCCTGGAGTGGCAGCAGCTGAAGAGTAAGCCTTAAATACATTTCATCAGAAAAGTTACATAAAGTTTTCCTCTTGTGAGTTATGTTTTGATACAATACTGCTGCAGGGGTAACATTTATCAGTGATTTTGTATGTATGTATTTGTTTGACCTTGTTTTTCAAAACATATTCATAAGAGAGGGTCGACACTTTGTTCCAGTCGATGACAAATTTTGCGGCCTATTGAAACAGTACTGTAGGTATACAGCTTGGGATTTACAAACCTGGAATATATCTATTGTTAAATTATTATTAAAGTAGTAAAGGTGCCAGATATAGCTAGCGTTATTTCTATTGTGGTATTTCTTAGCAGAGTGAGAATACCCATAGCAATAGCTTCCTGTACTGCAGTATGCTCTTTTAGGCTAATCTCACTGGTAATCTCTATTAAAGTAGAATATCAGAGTGAGAACAGAGCTGATCATTTTTATTTAGCAGTTAACTCACTAATTTAATACTATATACATATATATATATATACTGTGTATATATAAGAACCCAGAAAAGTAAAAGTAGTAAAGGCTTATAAAAGGGAGAGGAAGGGAGAGAAAGAAGCTGAAGCTGGAGGTCAGTGACGGAGGATGACCTGGTCCGGTTTGTATACTGTCAGTTAAAGTGACAGGACTGATCTGACATGGCAGGTCTAGTTTGTATACGGGTCTTGCCCCATATTTCCCCCGTGCCCCTGCTGCTGTTAATTACCGTGTTTGGCCACCAGGCCCATTTCCCCACTGTCTTTTCCATTACTGTGGAGTCACCTGTGTTTTCCATTACTGTGGAGTCACCTGTGTTTTCCATTACTGTGGAGTCACCTGTGTTTTCCATCGGATGATTTCAATAATTTACATAAAAGACGTTTCATTTCATTAGAATCATTTACGAGACGCTTGAACAGATGTGTAGAAATTACACCAGGTGTTGAGCCATCTTGTTTTTGATAGCGAAGGGCACAGGATCACGGTGAATAATGGATAGTTGCCAGAGGTGGGAGTAAGTCTCAAGTAAGTCCCAAGAAAATTCATGCTATACGCCAAGCCAGTCTCAAGTGAAGTCATATGGAGTTCTGATGCTCCGACTGCAGGTTCCACATGTAAATCAGTTTTCAATAAACACCGTTTCATTTCTACTTCTCAAGTCACAGGCGTTTCTGATATGACCAGGTGGGATTGTCCTAGCAGCCCAAGAGCAGAGCACAAGAAGAGTGAAGCGTCTCAAACATTTACATTTACATTTAAGGTATTTAGCAGATGCTCTTATCCAGAGTGACTTACAACCGTGCTGTTCCGTTGGATAATATTCCAGCTAGTACAGGAAGTTTTAGAGCCTAGAACTTTATTATAAAGATTAACTAGGGTTTTCTATTGTATGGTTACCTGTGTTGAATACCTGTAATTCCAAAGGCATGATGTGAAAGTATGTAGAGTAACTCCAAGTCCTGCAGTAACGGACACTGTCATTGGTTTCAGTTCACTCATAATACAGATTAGCACCACTATAAGCGCATGTTCATATTGTGGTCACACTCAGCAGTGAGTTTATACCTCCAGGCAGCTGCTCACTCCAGTCTCAGTCTCAGATTTACCTGTCTGTGAGGCTTATATCAGCACATAGACCAGATTCACCAGCAGGTGTCGCCAGAGAAACTAACACTACATGATAAGCTTGGGGACAATATACATATTACCATCCATCAGTGCTCCATTAAATTAGATAATAAGTCAGAAATCAAGAAATCAGACCTGCTTCTACACATAACTGACACACAACACAGTCCTGTTACATTACACTGTATTTATGTTCATTTGTATTTAATGTAATGTTATATAATGATGTATATAATGATGTAATACATAACATCATACTTTAACTTCCTGTGGGATTTCCCTAAGGTTCTTTTCACTGAACCCCTGCTCTAGTACAGTGTTTCTGCTCCTGGGGAATCCAGCCCATTGGCTCTTTACCAAACCCTTTATAAACTCATTCCCTGGATCAGGAATGTTAGACCAGAGGCCGAGCCAAACTCTGCAGGGTGCTGGTGATTTTCAGCAGCTACCTACAGATTTTCAGATCATTTTGGCATCATTGCCCACTCCGCTTTATTGCAGCTAAAATTTCTATCTGTTCAGACAAAGCACATGTTAAATACAACTCGTGTTTTATTACAGAACACCGTACATCAAATAACATTATTTCCTGGGCTGTTTTTACTGTGATGGCGACAAACGTTTCTTAATGCAGGCAGGGTTCATGTAGTCTCGGAGCGAGTCTACACAAGGTAAAACCACCACCATCTGCAAAACACAGGAACGTAAAGACAACAATAACACAACCAGATTTGTAAATATTGATACTACTATTACTATAACTAACGATAATAACATATCATCACTGTCTGAAGACAAACTGGTATCTCCACAATGTAAGTTTACAGGGAGAGCTTCACTCCATCACTTCTATTTTAATACAAAGAGGTTTTATTCTAATCAGGTTTGGAGCGTTCCTATTGGACCACTCATCTTGAAATGTTCACACCATGTAAAGTATAGCAAATTATGGAGAAAGCTATATAATCACAAAGAATGGAGATGCTGAACATATTCCTTCAAGTGTCCTTCATGTGTCCAGGATACAAAGACCTACAGGTTCCCTGGCCTGCTCCTGGAGCACCCTGATAGCCCTTTTCAACTGAATATACCCCTGGCTCTATTCAGAGAACCAGCCAAGATGGCGGAGCATATAGATTACCTGTGAGTGTTTGTTTTTCTCACGTCCTGTCTTGTCTTGCCGTCTGTTTGTCTTTTTCTCATGTCTCTTCCATGTGCTTCTGTTTATTTTGGTTATTGATCCTCCTGTCTCCACCCCCTTGTCAGGCCCCTCACCTGTCCCTAGTTTGTAGCTACGCCCCTTCCCAGGAGTTCCTCGTTAGTCCTTGTTGTTTTATACTCCCTGTGGTTCCCATTGTTCCCGCTTGGTGTTTTGTCTCCATGTCCTTTGTTTTTGTTACCCTGTTCCACGTCAGTGTATTAGTGTCTTTGGTTTTGTTTTATTTTGGCCCTATTAAAGACTTGCATTTACATCCTGCCTCCTCATCCTGCCCGTGTTACAGAGCTGTTATTCCAGATGTTTGTTTATATCCAGAAAGCAGCACAAATTAAGCACTGGAGATAAGAAGACGTAGAAGAGGTTCTGCAGCAGACCACTGGGTGGTGCCATTGTTGACTTCTCTTTCCCCAACAACTGACACGCCTACGGATGTCTTCCAGGTTCATGCTGAAGAACCTACTATTCCCTGGAATCAGCTGGGAACCTGTTTATTTCTGGTGGAAATGTGCTGAATAGTTCAGAAACTGGTCCACGTTGGTGGAAAAGGGCTATAAGTGTCCTGGCCACTGCTCTAACATGAAGTAGTCAACTCTGGATAAGCCTTCAGACCACTGTAAAGACAACGTTCAAAAAGTAGCACTGACTTAAACTCTAACCTTCCTGGAGAAAGACCATTAGAACCAATAAGATTAAAGCTGGGTTAATGGTCAGTTCTTTCTTGGGTGTTGCTGTCACCACTCTGGCTGGATAAACATTACTCACACACCTAATGTTCCCTCCAACATCGCACCAGTAGGCTAACAGTTCACATTAACACTAACACACACACACACTAACACACATTAAGAGTTTATTCAGAAGCTGTTTATTTATGGAGGATATAACAGCAGAAAATATCACAGTGCAGACAGTACAGTATTACTGAGGAAAGATGTAGAACTGTAACAAGGGTCTCCTGTTTCATACACACACACACACACACACACACACACACACACACACACACACACACACCTTCAGTTCAGTTCCATATAAACAGGTTAGAATATCCACACAGTCATTAACACCAATTACAGAAATGGTGTAACAGGAGGCACTTGTTTTAGTCATACGCATTTCCTTTGATCTCAGAACAGATATACAGTATAATTAATAATGACCTTCATAATAAACACACACACTCTAACACACACACACACATGAGTATAATCATCTCACAAGAACACAGGAAGCTGTTTAAGGGGTGGAAGTATCTAACAGTGTTCAGGTGAAACGGCTTTGAACTGAATCAGATACGTCATGTACTCCACTTGTGGAGAGAGACCCCACTGTATAGGCGGTTATGGGTATAATTAATTTATCAATTATTTCAGTAATTAATTAATTATTAGGATATTAGAGGCCATAGTTTAGCTAAAATTAGGCACAATAACAATAATTGCCCTCTGATCCAATCTCAGGGTGAGAGCTCATTCATGAGACATCCAGTGATCTGCATGCTTGTCACAACATTGAGTCATATATCCAGACTAGTTTTAATAAAAGCAACTTATTCATAGAGCATTAACAACAAAATAGATAAAACATTAATAATAAGTTGAATGAAAATATGCGTAACAGGAGGTCCAGATTCATCACATTCACTTAAACACGAGTTAACTGAAACGCAGAGGAAGCTATTCTGTGGAGAATGAGCAGAACAGGAGCATAAATCTGAATGCACCTATTAATCTAAGATCATATTATCAAAAAGTAGGACATCAATAAGGGGGAGGAGCCAAGGACTAGACCACAGCAGTGCATTTTGGGTGTGTCACCTTACTGCTCAGAAGCTCAGAACGTGTACCGCTGGTCTGGGTGCAGTCTGGCCTGGTCTTGTAGCATGGTCGGGGAGGTGGTTCACTGACCCATGCGGTTGGGCTGGCAGTGATGGCACCTCATGCTCCACTGACTGGGGCGCTCGTTGGTCTGCAGTCTTCCCTGTGAAGTGGGCCGGCATGCAGCCTTCCTCCGCTTCAAGTTGGGCACGTCTCCAGTCACGTGTTCTGACGTCCAACAGTCTGCTTCTGGCTGAGTCAGCTTCTAGGGGACCCATCTTCCTTTGGTCATCTTCTTAGCTCTGCTTGGAGTGGAGTGCAGGAGCGTTGCGTGAGAGTGTGTGGTCTTCAGCTTTCCTGAGATCAGAGTGAGCCCATGAGGGAGTGAAGTGAGCCTCAGGCAGAACGCAAAGAGAACTTCTGGATGAGAACTCAAAGGGAAATGGGGAAGAACCCAGGAGAGAACTCAAAGAGCACCCAAAGGATGCCCAGGAGGAGACTCCAAAGAGAACTCAAAAGAGAACTACTCTTCTGTGTGCAATCTGAGGCCCCTAGAGGCAAAACTAGGAGGGGCCAATCATGGTCATGAATATGCACTTAGTCTGCTCATTCTTCCACAGGAGTTTTAAATATCCTCATACGTTTGAGAATTTCAAGGCATGGTTATATCAATACTAAAACAAGCATTTCATGCGTATAATGAACACATATTCAACCAACATATAGAAAAAATATAAAAAGAGTTTATCTAAAATCGTATACATTTTATATACCCTTGGGTTAATAAGTATACACACTTTATTAAGGGTTTCAAACAGATTTACCCTTTTACAATCCTACTGCTAAAAGAATACATGGGAATAAAGCACAGCATTCAGCAACATTTAGAGAGAGAGAGAGAGAGAGAGAGAGAGAGAGAGAGAGAGAGAGAGAGAGAGAGAGAGAGAGAGAGAGAGAGAGAGAGAGAAGATTAAGAATGATCTCTCAGGCTGCTGAGAGAACCTGATCATCGTTGGGAGGTTGTAGTCCTTGACGTTCTTCAGCATCTTGTTTACTTTCAGGACTCTTCTGAAGCTGCTGACCATTTCTCTTCTGCCGCTTTACAAACAGCCCAGCCAATACCGCTACCACTACCGCTACCACTACCACTACCGCTACCACTCCCACTCCTACTCCTGACCTCTCTTTCACTACCTCTCCCACTCCCTGCCCAGGAGTCACCGATCCAGACTGAGCAGCTTTCTTGTTTTCCCTCCCGCACGGCCGGCAATCTACAAAACACACACACACACACACACACACACACACACACACACACACACACACACACAGATACACACACAGACACACACACAGATACACACACAGACACACACACAGACACACACACAGACACACACAGACACACACACAGACACACACACACACACCATGAGCTTCATTCTCAGTGTTCAGCTGTGAGAAGGTCTGTTCCTCTCACCCTCCTGTCTTAACTCAGCTCTACACACTCAGTGTTCTCTCTAGATCCATATGAGGAACCCGATCCTTCTACTCCAGCAGGACTGAGGATCATACACACACACTGAGCCCTAGCTCTACATCCTGAATCAGAGTTTAATTAATAAACACAGAGAGATAAACTCATACACAGACTGTAAACGTCTCCGTCTACATCAGGTTCAGAACACCTGAGCTCTGGAGCTCAGACTAAACACTCTGTATATGACCATCCAGGTGTCCAGTCCTCAGACAGGTCATGTACAGTATATACAGTAGGTTAGATTTACAGGAGAGCTCAATATGTATCCTGGGGGGCTACACACCCCCTATACCTGACACACACAGAGGAGATGAACCAGGAGTGTTACACAGTTATAGCACCTGAACTGAGCTGTGCAGCCCTTAATAGGAAACAGTTGTATGTGGAAGTGGGGTCTGAGGGGTGAAGTTCATGGGTGCTGACTTGTGGTTCTTCAGCCTTTGGCTTTAAAGGTTCTCCAGACACCTTGAATCTGTTGATGCTGTGATCCACTGTACAGGGCGGACCGCTCCCTGTTTGTGTTCCTAAAGGACTCTGCCCTTCCCTTTACACCCAGGCACGACTGCACCACCTGTTTAAGACTGTATACACATTTCCCTTTCCTTTATTTTATTTATTTGGTGCAGGGGACTAAGGTGCTCAGGGCCTGGAATATGGTGCTACACCACTGAACACGGCCCCTGTTGTACTCTACTGAACCAGCTGTAGTGTAGCACAGTCTGACTCACTGTGTGATCAGTACAGGAGGAGGTAATACATACCAGAAGGAGCACTGCGGCGGCGCCGAGAGGGGTTAGTCTTGTTTTCTTTAGGTCCATCACCTGATAAAAACACCACAGCAGGAACACAGTGTGAGACTCTACACTGAACATAAACTACAGATCAGCAGCTCCAGCAGAACCCACTGATCTAGGACCTGATTAAACCTCCTCTGGAAAGTTCAGCATCCCCGCTCTTCTGTAGAAATGTAAATCAGCTCATCCAAACAACCGACCATCACACAGATGGAGAAACAGACCTGAGCCGTGTAGCGTGATGCTGCTGTAATGACTGAGGTGATGTAAAGCTAAAGGAGCGCTGGAGAGGCTGATCTACACAGAGGATCTAACACACTGAACACCTGAACCACCAACATCATCACAGGAATGAGGATACAATATTACTGTGACCTCACAGTATTCATACCTTCTAGTTTATCTGATAAACAGCAGGGGGCGCTCTCAGTATTCATACCTTCCAGTTTATCTGATAAACAGCAGGGGGCGCTCTCACAGTATTCATACCTTCTAGTTTATCTGATAAACAGCAGGGGGCGCTCTCTCAGTATTCATACCTTCTAGTTTATCTGATAAACAGCAGGGGGCGCTCTCTCAGTATTCATACCTTCTAGTTTATCTGATAAACAGCAGGGGGCGCTCTCAGTATTCATACCTTCTAGTTTATCTGATAAACAGCAGGGGGCGCTCTCTCAGTATTCATACCTTCTAGTTTATCTGATAAACAGCAGGGGGCTCTCTCTCAGTATTCATACCTTCTAGTTTATCTGATAAATAGCAGGGGGCGCTTTCTCAGTATTCATACCTTCTAGTTTATCTGATAAACAGCAGGGGGCGCTCTCTCAGTATTTATATCTTCTAGTTTATCTGATAAACAGCAGGGGGCGCTCTCTCAGTATTTATATCTTCTAGTTTATCTGATAAACAGCAGGGGGCTCTCTCAGTATTCATACCTTCTAGTTTATCTGATAAACAGCAGGGGGCGCTCTCTCAGTATTCATACCTTCTAGTTTATCTGATAAACAGCAGGGGGCGCTCTCAGTATTCATACCTTCTAGTTTATCTGATAAACAGCAGGGGGCGCTCTCTCAGTATTCATACCTTCTAGTTTATCTGATAAACAGCAGGGGGCGCTCTCTCAGTATTTATACATTCTGGTTTATCTGATAAACAGCAGGGGGCGCTCTCAGTATTCAGACCTTCTAGTTTATCTGATAAACAGCAGGGGGCGCTCTCTCAGTATTCATACCTTCTAGTTTATCTGATAAACAGCAGGGGGCTCTCTCAGTATTCATACCTTCTAGTTTATCTGATAAACAGCAGGGGGCGCTCTCTCAGTATTCATACCTTCTAGTTTATCTGATAAACAGCAGGGGGCGCTCTCAGTATTCATACCTTCTAGTTTATCTGATAAACAGCAGGGGGCGCTCTCTCAGTATTCATACCTTCTAGTTTATCTGATAAACAGCAGGGGGCGCTCTCTCAGTATTTATACATTCTGGTTTATCTGATAAACAGCAGGGGGCGCTCTCAGTATTCAGACCTTCTAGTTTATCTGATAAACAGCAGGGGGCGCTCTCTCAGTATTCATACCTTCTAGTTTATCTGATAAACAGCAGGGGGCGCTCTCTCAGTATTCATACCTTCTAGTTTATCTGATAAACAGCAGGGGGCGCTCTCTCAGTATTCATACCTTCTGGTTTATCTGATAAACAGCAGGGGGCGCTCTCTCAGTATTCATACCTTCTGGTTTATCTGATAAACAGCAGGGGGCGCTCTCACAGTATTCATACCTTCTAGTTTATCTGATAAACAGCAGGGGGCGCTCTCAGTATTCATACCTTCTGGATAACCTTCATTTGATTACATGTTAATGCTTCAGCTGTGTACATGCGGTCAGTTACTCAGTAACAGACACAGCAACTTATCATCAGAACAGCACTTTGATGGTTGTTGCTGGGTAACCCCTGTGTTAGTGATCCAGATCCACAGTGGAGACTGCAGGTGAACACTATTACACTCTACTGTATATACTGTACATCTGCACTCCTGGACACTCCACTTTACTGTACCTAAATACCAGCAGATGCAGATGTTTGTGATGTTAACTCAGCCGTTATCTGCTGGTATCTGTGCCTCCTTTCATATTCATGCACATTTTCATATTATTAGTCTTTTATCTCTGCGAGGTTCACGTATTTTTCTACAGGTCTACAGTTTTATCTGTATTTCCTGTTTTTATTTATTGCCTCCTTGTGAAGAGAGATATTTATTCATCAATAGTGAACTGTACTATGTATAGTTTATAGTTAATAGTTAATCATATTGCTGAGCCCATATTGCTGTCTGTCTGTCTGTCTGTCTGTCTCTCACATAGGTGGTGGCTACAATCATGAACAATCCAGCTCTTAGGTGTGACAGTCAGTGAAGAACACAGATAAACACTTACCCTTCATCTGAAGATCCACATCACAGACCTCACTACGATCACAGGTACAGGTGTACAATCCCCTCTTACTGAGATCAGCGTCAGTGATGGTGAGAGAGAGATCTCCCTTCAGGTACTGATCATGGATCATCTGATATCCCTCCTTCACTGATCTGCAGGACGTCTGATCACACTCAGCCAGAACCTCAGTGGATCTACTGAACTCAGACCATCTGACCACACCAGAACATCTCTTAGAGCAGGGCAGAGTAGCAGAGTAATGGCGCTTCACTCTGACTGAGGGATCAGCTGATTCAGACCCTGAAAACAGAATCAGACACAGACAGCTCATCACTGATTAAAGTTATAACACTTTAAACAGGGGTTCATCTTTATCAATCAGAGCTAACACTGTAAATACCACTAACACCTTAAAACACAGCTAAACACAGACAACACTTGAAGAACCACTAACACTAACCCTTAAATCACCAATACAACACTCATATAGAGCTACACACCTAACACAAATCACTGCCTATGATTTACACAACCAATATAATCACACTTAAATCACCCCAACACTTAACACTGCTAACACTTTAAACATCACTAATGCTTTAAACACCCTTAATGCTTAAACTACTCCTAACATCTAATACTTAAATCACCACTAACATTTTAAATGGTTTATCTGCTTGCAAACGGGTTTCCAGGATGTGGATGCACGTTAAACAACGCGTCTGATGCGTGAACTGCTTGGAGGGAAGCGCTTTGTGTGAACCATCGCCCTTAGTAGTGATGACCCCACGTGCTACCGCTGCACTACACCTGAGGCGAGCCCAAGGGGGGTGGGTGGGGGGTGATTTGTGAAGGTGAGTGTGAAAAGGGCGGGAAGCTCAAACAAAGAATACGCCAATGAGGCGTGCTCAAACGGGAGCAGGGAGTATTTATGAAAAAACGGAAACAACCAGAAAAGGGATTGTTTCTTTTCTGGGTCTTCACGTGTCTCTCTCTTTGTTATCTCTAGTTCAGTTTGGCCCACGTTTTCTTATTTATTTATTTATTTATTTATTTATTTTTGTTTTCTTTTTTTCTATGCGTGCGTCTTGTCTCTTTTTCTTCTCTTGTCTCTTCTGATGGCAGCAGGCAGCCCTGTACAGTCCACATGTACTGATAAAGCCTAAAACTAGATTTTGACACCGTCTGTAATTCTAGACATTAATACTAGACTGCATCTTCCATGATATCCTGGTTCTCAGCCTGTTCTCTTCAGCAGCTCACGGTTCCAGAAACAGCCACATCACTGAGGGAGAAGGAGCAGACATCTCTACTTTTCAGAACTGAGGACATGGTGTGAGATCACCCAGTGTGGCGCTAGATGATCTTCCAGAGAGCAGTTTTAGTGACACTGGGCCTCTTTCACCGGTCCGTTTATTCTTCTGTTCGTACTGAGAAAGGTCCTAACTAAGAAAAGTCTACATCAGATTCATCCTGTCCTCTTTAACCACAGAACTGTTCACCTCCTCTGCTCTGGAGTCTGGAGGAACCGATCCAGATAAGAGTCTCCATAAAAACAATAAAAGCTGATTTAAATAAGAAATTGCTGGTGAATGAAGAACACTGACACTAAAGCAGTGTGTGAAACGCTAATGAACACAGAAAGCAGTGAGGGGTTAAGTTAAAGCCTGTGTCGAAGTGAAAAGAGTCCAAACACATGGTTCTTTGATGATGCATGACGGTTTACCTCATCCGCATTATTGCTTCTTTGAAATATGATCATTTGAATGTTGATGTCTCCAATACATTTGAAGGAAGTTGGGACAGAGGGTAAAAGTAGACGGTGTCTAGACAGCAGGACATGCCACTCCAGATGTGTTTAACATTAATGATGTTCATGTTCCCCAACAGCTCCTCCTTCTCAGAGACTCCGGGATTTTAAACTTACAATCTGGATCATCCTGTCTTCATCCATCATTTCTATAACAGTCTGATACAAAATAATATATATAATACATCACATCTGTCCGTCCTAAATATCCTACCTCCGGCCCTATAAACATGGTGCTGTGTCCTCAAACACAGTCCCTGTCCTATTACCTACCCAGCAAACTCAGACTCTGAGTAGTCGGTACAGTACAGTATCCGCTATAGAGTGGAGTGTAGAACTTACCAGGTGGAGCTCTGTAGCAGCAGGTAATGGAGCCATCACCATCTGATAAAACATCACAACATGATCACAGTGTTAGACTCAGATAAACAATAGATCAGTACAGCTACACCTCCTGATAGTCTCACTCTGATCTCACTACACGGGTGGAGGATATTCTAGAAGATTATAGGTCACAGTAAATAAACTAGGACTAGAAATAAATCTCTCAATGGGTTCTACTCTAAATGGGTGATTTGAACTCCAGCTAGCTAGAACCGAGCCTGTGCTGGACTGAGCTAGGTCTTCTCTCCTGTATTCCTGATTTTCCTTCCTGGAATTTCCAGGAGGTGAGAGGATCAGTTCACTCTGATGGAACACGTTCTAATATACTGGGTCACAGTTCTCCTCTTTAACGACATGACCTGAACACCACCTGCAAACTATCACACAGACCTTAACACCAGTTAATGACTCCTACTTCATTCACACAGACGACAGACTAACGAGTAGACCTCACTCTGAGCTCTGTTCCTCCTGAAGAAGCCATGAAGAAGAACGACTGGAGTGACATGTCTCTTCTAGAACTTTCTAGATGAGTAATAATAAATAACGAGGCTCAGTTCTCAGTCCAGCACTGATCACGCTCACTGTTAACGCTGTGGTGGTAAGTCCGGATCAGGAATCAGGAAAGGCATTCTCGCAATGGCCAGGGATGTTTGAGGTTAACCAGCCCCCCAGTGGAAACCGTGTTAAATCCTCCAGACCACTAAAAGCTACACAGATGAGAACCCATGCTGCTAGCCTAGCCGCTCTGTACACACTCATACGGGGTGGCTACAATCATGTACAGTCCAGCTCTTAGGTGTGACAGTCAGTGAGGAACACAGATAAACACTTACGCTCCACCTGAAGCTCCACGTCACAGTGATCAGAGCGATTGCCACAGGTACAGGTGTACCGGGTTTTCTTACTGAGATCAGCTGCAGGGATGGTGAGAGAGAGATTTCCATTCAGGTACTGATCACGGATCATCTGATATCCCTCCTTCACTGATCTACAGGACGTCTGATTACACTCAGCCAGAGCCTCAGTGGGGTTACTGAACTCAGTCCATCTGACCTCACCAGGACATCTCTCAGAGCAGGTCAGAGTAGCAGACTCCTGGAGCTTCCCCTTCTCTATATCAGCTGATTCAGAGCCTGTAAACAGAATCAGACACAGACAGTTCATCACTGATTAAAGTTAAAGCTGGACGTCTGAATCATTCATTAATTATTATCTCTGGATAAAGAAGCAGAGCATGTATCTGATACGTTCTGAAGGTACAGCTGAGGAAGAGGAGCACTGCTGAGCAGGGGGCTGCTTTATGTGGAGTACTGGATCTGTATCTGTGACTGTGTACTGGTGTTGGATCTAACACTTAAATCAGCTAACACTTTAAACATGGTTTACTCTATAAATACTGCTAACATGTAAATCATCACTGCAAACTCTAATAACAGTTAAACACTGCTAACTTTAAGCACATCTACCACTTAACACAGCTAACGCTTGCAACACTGCAAAACACAGCTTACACATAAATCACCGCTTCTGCTTAAACCACTGCTAATGCTTTAAACACCACTAACACTTACATTCACCCCAACACTTTAAAGCGTTAGTGCTGGTTCCAGCATAGCGGTGTTTAAAGTGTTAGCAGTGATTAAACACAGCTAATGTGCAAACCACCACTGACACTTGAACCACTGCTAACACTCAAATTCAAATTCTGCTGTGTCTAAACATCACTAATGTTTCAGCTACCACTAAGACTACGACCACTGCTAACGTGTTAAACACCGCTAAACACCGCTTGAACCAGCATTAATGCTTCAGCCACCACTAACAAATTAACAACCACCAATGCTTAAAATCCACCAACGATTAAACCACCGATAAGGCTTACAGCGCACTGATACCTAAACCACCTCTAACACTTAAACCACCTCTAACGATTAAAACACCACTACCACAAACACAGCCTCCTAAACAAATGTCGTCCACTCGTTTACGTCTGGTTTTATTTATATATGAAGAGGTCGAAATTATTTCTCCACGTACCACAGCTTTGAGTGAAAAAGAAATCAACTGAGTCTGAAATTTTAACTGTAAAGGATTCCCTCAAGAGGAGGAGGGGGTTCAGACGCCACTGAGGAGGATTTTTATAATACAGGACAAACTTCATATCCATCCGAAGTGGGAGCATGGTCAGATAGAACTATGGATAGGTAATCTATATGGGTAGCTGAGTCCAAAAGCTCGCTATTAAAAAAAAGTAGTCAATACGATTGTAGGATCGATGTACGGGAGAAAAGAAAGAGAAGGCTTTAAGTGAGGGATGAGCTACACGCCAGGGATCTACACAGCCACTGTCCTTCATAAATAAAGACAAAGATCGAGATCTCGTTTAGAGATTGAGGCTGACTTTGTGTTAGACCGATCCACAGTTGGATCCCTGACCCAGTTTAGACCCCACCCAAAAGTAAGTTTGTGTGTATGCAGGATTGTGAGAATAGATAATAGCCCAATCATAGAGTTTTTATCATCCCAGATTGGAGCATAGACATTAACTAACAGCACTGGCACCTGGAACAGAGTGCCTACAACAATGACATATCTACCGGTTTGGTCTGAAATTATGTTGGCTGGAATAAACTGAATCTTATTATTTATTAAAATAGCGACCCCTCCAGCCTGTGTGTTATAACTAGAGTGGAAAGCTTGATTAACTCAAGACTTTCGCAATCTAGTATGTTCTAATTTAGCTAAGTGACTTTCTTGTAAAAACAATGTCCGCATTTAACATCTTAAGATGGGAGAAGACTTTAACTGTTTTAATCCGGGACTGCAAACCTTTAACATTCCATCAAATTAATCTAAGAACATTTTGCTGGCCAATATCTTTCCTTATCATAGACATACTCCAAATATGTAATTAGGAAATAATTAAATCGTTCCACTAGAGGGACCTGTAAAAACAAAGCAAAACAGAGCATTTAAAAAAAAAACAAAAAAAAACACAGGGGAGGGGAATACCCTAAATAATCCCCCCAAAAAAGGAGAAGACCAACCCATAATCCATTCCCAACCTGAAGATAGAGTAACACTTCCAGTGAAGGTATATCTTACCTACTGAACTACCGAGTTCACTCTTAACTCTCGGCTCCCCAAGACAACCAGAAAGCCGAAGTAGGAGAAATAAAGCTAAACAAAGCGGTCAAAAGCAACTGTCAATGACTGACGTCGCCCCTAAAGTGGGGCCGGGTAGTGGACTATTTTTGGGGCAGTCGTGGGCTAGAACCAGCCTTGTGACCGGAGGGTTGCCGGTTCAATTCCCTGAACTGACAGTAACGACTGAGGTGCCCTTGAGCAAGGCACCTAACCCCCAACTGCTATTTGCACGATCGGCTGTGTTGGATTCACCTAGACGGGGGTACTCGTTAGCTGGGTTGAGGTAGCCACTGGGACCGGAGTAGCAGCCTCAGAACGTTGAGAACTTACCCTAGCAGTAGGGTTGGAGAAATTGGGTTTAGAACCCGACCTCAAAAGAGACCTTATGGCAGAAGTGAGAGCACAATAGGCCGTCTGCTTCTCGTTAATTTAGCTGTGCCCTGGGGAGCCGGAGTTCAACACGTTTGCCTGAGCCGCCATTACAACCGGAAGTCCATCTACATACAGGATTAACATTTTTCCATTTCTGTACCTCCAGAGGTTAGACTAGGTAAGTAAAAGCCTGAGTTTCACTCTCATTACTCTTTTAGACCGTACAGGTAAAGACTAGTCACAGGTAAGTATATACATATGAAATACACTGGTGATGTGTAGCTCTACATCATCACACCCCGTATGAGAAAGGAGAAAGTTAGGGGAACAGACATAAAAGAACAGACCCATATGAGAAAGGAGAAAGTTAGGGGAACAGACATAAAAGAACAGACCCATATGAGAAAGGAGAAAGTGAGGAGAGCGAGGAGTAAACCTGATTCAAAGCTTTGAAGCGCTTTTTCACTGTGGTTACCAGAAGAGACCTCTAGGGGGAGCTAATGCTATGTGTATGGCTCAGAGGAGTGATGCTCCATGTTATGGTGAGTCTAGTGAGGGTGGAGTAAACTAGATGAACAAGAAATGCTCTCTAACTTTTTCACTGAGCTACATGACCGACAGTGCTTCAACACTAACACATTAACCTGCTGATTCAACCAAACACTGAGTCTAATACGTCCGGAGGAATCACCAAGGGAGTCATAGGGAGGTCATACGCCTGTTGGGCTGCTTTATAAACTCTACTGATCTGAACTGATTTTTGTGGTGAAGCTGTTTCATGCACAGTCATCTCAGGGAGTCAGTGTACACACTGTCTTAACCTCTCCCCAGTACCCCAGTATCACCAGTATCCCAGTATCACAGTATCACCAGGTTCACCAATATCCCTGTCTCACCAGTAT
>JAMWET010005027.1:52500-64862 GCA_024036415.1 Prochilodus magdalenae
CCGCGAGAGCTAAGGGACTGTCTACAAATTACACTACGCAGTAAATACGCATGTGAAGATCAACTGGGAAAAGCACCTCGCTGTCCATTGTACTATAAATGAGCTTTCTTAGCCACAAGAGTCTTATTGATCTGTTAACAAATTTGTTTATTAGTACAGTATTCACCAAAGCTGCTCCTGTATATGACTAGTACATTACATATTTCATACATATTTAATATTTCACATTTCATATTTCATTAATGATGTAGCTGTCTCTCCTTTCCCACTGATCCAAAATCTGTGTACCATCTTCGATCCAACCGTCTCATTTAGTGCCCATATCAACTCTGTAGTCAAGACATTTTCCATCGGCACAACATCGGCAAAAGCAGGCGATGTCTCTCTCAGTCTGCCGCAGAAACCCTTATCCATGCTTTAATTTCCAGCCGTTTGGACTACTGTAACTGCCCTCTAGCTGGCGTCAACTCTTCTTCCATTTCCAAACTCCAGATAATCCAAAATGCTGCTGCCTGTCTCCTCACCCACACCCGCTCACACCACCATATTACACCCTTTCTCCAGCATCTTCACTGACTTCCTGTACAATACTGCACACAGTTCAAAGCTCGTCTGCTCACTCACAAAGACCAACCTTGCTCCTTCTTACTGAAGGAGCAGTAAGAATATTTGACTGAATATTTTCCAGACTTGCTCCTCGACTCTGGAACTCTCTCCCACCACTGGTCAAGCAGTCCAATGCACTCTCTGCATATAAATCTAATCTTAAAACACATCTTTTGACACTAACTTATTTTGAAGAGACTAAACATCTCTTCAGAATGCTCATATTGTATATTTGTATGTCTTGTTGTTATTGATGCTATGTTTTCTTTGTTGTATGATACCTGTGTTTTTTTTAGTGGACTAACCATTGAAAGGCATTTTGGGTTTATAAAAAGCACTATATAAGAATATGTATACGTATAAGCATACGTTTTCTCCTCGCTTTTATAACCTGTGGTTAACAGCTCTTCTGTAACTCTTAATCTATTTATTATTTTAATGTATGTCTTCTACTGTGAAACATGTATAGTACTGTGACATTGCTATTTCCTTCGGGATCAATAAAGTCTTATCTTAATTACAAAGCTCACAATTATTTGAAGTACATGGCAGAGTTGTTTGCTAAAGTGTGGGTGCCTCAGTTACAATAGCTTTAAAAAACTAAACAAAATTAAACATATCAAGTACATAAAATTATTTTAAACACTATTGGTACTCTTGACTCCTGCTGATCTGTTGTCAGAGAGTTTTGTGAATACAATTCAATAGCTTTTGCAAGAGTAATTATATCACTTCACAACACAACATACTACACCTGTTATATTGGTGTCATTAACCCCTTGTTGTCTGCAGTGAGAGTTTTTTGGGAATTAATTTCAATAGCTTTTAAAAGTGTTATATACACTATAGTATTGCACTTCAAATCAAGTTGTACTAAGTCAAGTATCACCTAGACAACATACTACACCTCTTACCCTGACGTGTTTAACCCCTTGTTGTATGTAGTGGAAGGTTTTTGTGAATTAATTTCAATAGCTTTTGAACGTATGGTTATATAACTTCAAAACAAGTTGTACTAAATCAGTTACCACCTAGACAACATACTACACCTGTTATATTAGTATCATTAACCCCTTGTTGTCTGCAGTCAAAGGTTTTTGGAAATTAATTTCAATAGCTTTTGAATGTTAAATGAGAATGCTTCAAAACAAGGAGTACTGAATCAAGTACCGCCTAGACAATATACTACACCTCTCATCCTGGCATAATCTAGGTGGTACTTGATTCAGTACAACTTGTTTTGAAGTGTATAACTATATGTTCAAAAGCTATTGAAAAGAATTCCCAAAAACCTTGTACTACAGACAAGAAGGGGTTAAACACATCAGGGTAAAAGGTGTAGTATGTTGTCTAGGTGGCACTTGATTCAGTACAACTTGTTTTGAAGTGCTATAGTAACACTTTTAAAAGCTATTGAAAGTAATTCCCAAAAAACTCTCACCCCAGGCAACAAGGGGTCAATGATACCAATATAACGGGTGTAGTATGTTGTTTAGGTGGTATTTGATTCAGTACAGCTTGTTTTGAAGCATTATCCTTGAACGTTCATAAACTATTGAAATAAATTCACAAAAACCTTTTACCACAGACCAGCAAGGGTTAATAATACCAATATAATAGGTGTACTATGTAATGTGGACAGCACTTGATCGCCTACAATTTGTTTTATAATGATGTTATTAATGAACAATAAGTTCAAAAGTTACTGAAATTAATCCATGAAGATCTTTTACTACAGACTAGCAGGGGTTAAAGCTACCTGTATAAAAGGTGTAGTACATCATAAGCATCGCACTAGATTACATACAACTTATTTCTGAGTAATACTGCTAACTGTTAAAAAGCTATTGAAATGAATTTACAAAACTCTTTGACTAAAGCAGGGGTTAAAGTTACCAAAAAGTCTGGAGTTAAAGTTATGTTATGTTCTTGTTTTGTTTATGTTTTAAAGTTATTGTAATTCAAGGCATCCACATTTTTGCATACAAATTTTTTTTCTGAAAAACTGATTTTAAGGTTCTTCATGTGTGATCTGCTAAAATCCTGCTATGGCTCAGAAAGCTCATCTGAAGTGTGAGGTGCCTTTCCCAGTTGATCTTCACCTGCGTGTTTACTGCGTAGTGTAATTTGTAGACGGTCCCTTAGCCCTCGCGGCGCCCACAGCAGCCTGTACAAATCTATGTGTTTCGTGGTTTTTAAAAGGCAAACATTTCCGATATAAATGATGTTGTAGCTGCTTGTCCTGGATGTCAGCAACAACAATTCGTAAGTTTTAGCCCTTTAGCACGAGCCGTTCGAAAGTTATTGAAGAAAGAAATCCGAATATGACAATATGAAACCAACTTCACCGCAGTACTTTACCGCAGTCTCTAGCAAGACACTCGTGATTTTGTTCCGACTTTGGAAATTTGTCTGCGACAGTAAAATCGCTTGGTGTAAGGTCAGCATAAAGCTACTAAGTAAAGCTAGGGTTCAGCTCCCAAACTACCTGGACTTGTACACCTTCCGCTATCCGAGGAGGCTCCTAAAGGACTTCACCTATCCAAGCCACTGTCTGCTCTCACAGCCACCGGTTAGCTCTCACAGCTAAAACACGAAGCCACAGATATCTGTCTGCGTGTGTACAGACTGCAGTCTAGCACTTAGCACATTTTAATCTAGAACCTCACTAGAACGATAAGCTATCTAGCGTAGATAGGCCAGGCGAGTAGATGGAACTCTGCTTGGGACCGCTCGCTGTTAGTTTAGGAGTAACAGTCAGCAAACGGCTCACTCGCAGTTCTTTCACAGAATTAAACGATGCCGGTCCCCTTACCGGTCTACTTACTGTTGTGGTCGATCTTGTCTGCTTACCTGAAGCTGTAGTAGAAATCTGATATTTAAAGGAATCCAAAGGGTGTTCAGGCATACCGGCAGAAAACTTTCCGCAACATCCAACTCTGAGGACGCATGGATCTCGCGTATGTCCTGTTGCGCTTGCGCGAGATCTATGCGTCCTCAAAGTTGGATGTTGTGGAAAGTCTTCCGTCTAAACTAGACTTACCCACTCTTTTTTTAAACTGTCAGACAAACAATTACATGAAATATGTATCAGCATAAAAATGGTACAGTGAGAATTTAGAATAAATAAGAAAACTAAAAATAAATAAATACGATTTTCACAATGTGCTCAATAATTTAGCTATTGTTTTTAAAGATACATATTACATTGAGGAGATGTAGTAACACAAGTAAGCTGTAAGCTGGGATTCTGTTAGTATTTTAGGGTTACAATATTTACCAGGGAAATAATCAGGTAGCGTATTTCCCTACTGCAGCCTCCATGGTAAAACAATCAGACATATCTATTCTCAACATAATATCATAATTTTGTTAAATACCCTTCACCATGTCATTCCAAACAACACCTGGAGTGGCAGCAGCTGAAGAGTAAGCGTTAAATACATTTCATCACAAAAGTTACATAAAGTTTTCCTCTTGTGAGTTATGTTTTGAGACAACACTGCTGCAGGGGTAACATTTATCAGTGATGTTGTATGTTATATGTTTGACCTTGTTTGTCAAAACATATTCATAAGAGAGGGTGGACACTTTTCAAATTTTGCGGCCTATTGAGACAGTACTGTAGGTATACAGCTTGGGATTTACAAACCTGGAATATATCTATTGTTAAATTATTATTAAAGTGGTAAAGGTGCCAGATATAGCTAGCGTTATTTCTATTGTGGTATTTCTTACCCATAGGAATAGCTTCCTGTACTGCAGTATGCTCTTTTAGACTAATCTCACTGGTAATCTCTATTAAAGTAGGACATCAGAGTGAGAACAGAGCTGACCGTTTTTATTTAGCAGTTAACTCACTAATTTAATACTATATACATATATATATATATACATACTGTGTATATATAAGAACCCAGAAAAGTAAAAGTAGTAAAGGCTTATGAAAGGAGAGAAAGAAGCTGAAGAAGAAGCTGAAGCTGGATGACCTGGTCAGTGACGGACTGATGAAAGTGACTGGTCTGGTTTGTATACTGTCTAGTATAAAGTGGACCCCATATTTTGATCTGACCTGCTGCTGGGTCGTGTTTGTATACCAGGTCTTGCCCCATATTTCTTTTCCATTACGTGGCCACCTGCTGCTGTTAATTACCGTGTTTGGCCACCAGGCCCATTTCCCCACTGTCTTTTCCATTGCTGTGGAGTCAGCTGTGTTTTCCATCGGATGATTTCAATAATTTACATAAAAGACGTTTCACTTCATTAGAATCATTAGAATCACTTGAGCAGATGTGTAGAAATTACACCAGGTGTTGAGCCATCTTGTTTTTGATAGCGAAGGGCACGGGATCACGGTGAATAATGGATAGTTGCCAGAGGTGGAGTAGGTCTCAAATAAGTCCCAAGACAATTCAAACAAGCCAAGTCAAGTCCTGCTATACGCCGAGCCAGTCTCAAGTGAAGTCATATGGAGTTCTGATGCTCCGACTGCAGGTTCCACATGTAAATCAGTTTTCAATAAACACCGTTTCATTTCTACTTCTCAAGTCACAGGCGTTTCTGATATGACCAGGTGGGATTGTCCTAGCAGCACAAGAGCAGAGCACAAGAAGAGTGAACCGTCTCAAACAATCCTAAACCATCACATGACCTACAGGTAGTCCAGGTCTGTTTCCATGGTGAGGTCTGATGATGCAGCTGGGATCCTCCTCACATGTGACAGACCAACTCCTCCATGTCGACAGGAATGGACACATAGCTGAGACCCTCAGTCAAGCATTCTCCAGAGAGTTCTCCACTGCTCTAGAGTCCAGGGGCGGAGCTTTACACCACTGCGTTCCACGCTCTGCACTGCGCTTGGTGATGTAAGGCTGGGATGCAGCTGCTCGCCATGGAAACCCATTCCAAGAAGCTCTACACACTGTTCCTAAGCTGATCTGAAGGACACATGACGTTTGGAGGTCTGTAGTGATGGACTCTGTAGAAAGTTGGTGACCCTCAGCATCCTCATACAATGACGGAATGTGGTTCATTCTCTCACCACTGCCTGTAGGAGCAGTCTGCATGTCTAGGTGCTGGGTGTTATACACCTGTGACCATGGAAGTGAGTGGAACACCTGAGTTCAATGATTTGGATGGGGGAGTGAATACTTTTGGCAAAATAGTGTATCTGTGCTGTATACAACACAAGCATACAAAAAAAAGGTTCTACATGGTTCCGCTTTACTACCCGCTTCCTCAGTCCTCATATTCAAACATCTGATTATATCCACTGAGCATATCCAGCTGAATCAATAATACCGGGTTTGTACATTTAGGAATTCACACCTGAACCTCCTGGAGATGGTCTGTACTGGGCTGTACAGTGGACCTCCTGGTGGAGGTGTGGGTATTTCCGGTACCATATTTACTACAGGAGAGTTTAAACAAGCTCCTTACCTTTACTCCTTTACTCCTCTCTGCTCCCCGCCTTTACGCCTTTACTCCTTTACTCCTCTCCGCTCCTCTCGCGTTTACTCCTCTCCGATCCTCTCGCGTTTACTCCTCTCCGATCCTCTCGCGTTTACTCCTCTCTGCTCCTCGCCTTTACTCCTCTTTACTCCTCTCTGCTCCTCTCCTTTACTCTTTTACTCCTCTCCCCTTTACTCCTCTCTTCTTTGCTCATCTCCTTTACTCCTCTCCTTTACTCCTCTCTGCTCCTCTCCACTTTACTCCCATTCCTTCATTTATGAGCTCGGAGGTTCTCACTTCCTACAGGGAATTCTCCTCGGAATTGTGCCAGTAAAAGCATCCACCAAATCTGGACCACCTGACCAATCCTCTGATGTGTCTCCATCCAGAGACGTGTCCTGTACATGCCCAATCCAGCCCCAGCTGTTACACGGTGCTAGGTACGGTTCCGTCACAGGGAACCCGCTGTTTATCTGGAGAGATGATCTAACCAGGGTCCTCCACTGCTTACAGAAACGTCACTCCAGAACAGATACGATGGGATGAGCTGCAGCGGAGCTGAAACACACTGAACTGAACCCAGAGTCGGAATGTGAGCGAGTTACTCACCTGGAGCAGGAAGCAGCTAATGCACCTGGCCGAACCAGGTGACCCCGTCTGCTGTGCAGCGTTAAAAACGAGACCACTGTGTGTTCAGAAAGTCAAACCGAGGGGTCTCTGATATTTAGTGAGGGTGGTCTCTCAGAGACCTGTCCCCACAGCTGGAGCTATCTATCTATCTATCTATCTATCTGTCTGTCTGTCTCTCTGTTACAGTTCCGTATTGCTGTTCTGTGTAATTTAATTTACCAGATCGTATTAAATCAATCAGATTTTAATGTTAGTGTAAAGTGTCGCCCGCACCGTGGTCCTCCCGCCACCAGAGGGAGGCCACGCTCTAACACTCGCAGTAACATGGCTGATTGATGGATAAATGGATGAAGCAGCTGTCCAGAGAGGACTCTCTCCCTGTAAGGACAGTTACCCAGTTTCAATATTAAACATTTTAAAATGTGATTTTAAATCTTTGGAAGTGAAAATAATTCATCTGAATCTACCCTGAACTGGGTAGACACATGCTGTATGAGGAAAATCTAAAATAGGAAATCATAACATTTAATTCCAGAGCTTCTGCAGAGAAAACGTCCTCACTGGATCATTCTAGACCCCCGTATACCTGAGAACTCGTATACCTGAGAACTCGTATACCTGAGAACTCGTATACCTGAGATCAGTACAGGAGACTTTACAGTGACCCTACGTTCTAGAGTTAGGTGGGGTCAGTCATTCCCTGAGTGGAGAGCTCAGGAACCCTTACCAGCTGGCCAGGAACTCAGTGCTCCTCTGCTAGCTGGACTCCTGAACAGGAAGACGAGGAACCCTCTCAGTGGAACCTGACCCAACAGCACCGTCACCTGCTGTAGAACCCAGTGCCGGGACGGTGTGTGTGTGACACGCCCACTTTACCTTTATTAATGACGTCACAGACGTTTATTGCTCGTATCGCATGGAGCCCTTTTTTCTGGTTTCTCTTCAAAACTTACCGGCTGCGTTCGGGTGCTGTGCCCGCCGCCTGTAGCCTTGCTACCGGTGCACAGAACCATATTTTATTCACAGTAGAACGTAGAACACATATCAGAGGCGGAGAGAGACATCTGAACATTCCACCAACATCACTAAGTCATTAACACATCTGAAAGAAGCTGGACAGGAGAAACAGAAGTCTAGAAAAGTCAGTGGTGCTAATAACCAGCTGGAGGGTCAGTATGTCACATGACCCGGTATAAAGAGAGGACGTTAGAGCGGCAGCGTCTCTCAGAAGATAAGACGGACAGAGGTTCACCAATCTATTTTACAATATGATACTGTAGAATATTTTACTGTGATTTTGCAGAACATAAAATCCCAATAATAACTGTAAAATATACAGTATCATTCTGTACATATACAGCTAATTAAAAACAGTATTACTGTTAAATTACACCAAATTACTGGCAACTAAAAATGCCAGTAGGATACTGTAAATTAACAGTATAATTATTATACTATAACTGTAAAAAAGCAGCAGGTTCTAGTATATTTACAATACAATGAATATGTTTATATCTAAAGAGCATGTGAAATGTATACAGTAATACCAGAAATGATTTAATTTCATGTGAAGTATGAAATTAATTTAAATGAAGTATTAACTACAAACCCCTAATACCAAGATAATGACTCCTACTACACACAGTTTTGATTTTGCTTAATTTACTGCAGAAGCATAACTTTACAAATACAAGTCTTACAGCTTCCGGAATGAAAAGCTGTTCCTCAGTCTGTTCGGAGCGTTAAGTGTAAAACGAACAGACTGAGGAGCAGCTTCATTCCAGAAGCTGTAAGACTTCTAAACGCCACTTAGTGGAACCACTGCACCGACACTCTCTTTTTTTAATATATATTTTTATATATTTATGTATATTTTATTTATTTAAGTTCTGCTGTCTGGGTGAAACTGGGTCCTTGGGTACCACAATTTCGTTCCACCCCATGTACCACATGTGATGTGAATGACAATAAAGTCTCCTAGAATCCTTGAAGCAAATTAAATTTGCATGCCAGAGATACACTGTAAATATCCCCACTGTGGGACTAATAAAAGATTTTCTTATCTTATCTCTTACCCACCGCAAAACACAAATATTCCATTTTCTACCATCAATGTAAAAAGTCTTCTGTCAAAACAAGAACAAACACAAACTGCTTAAACTGTTCAACTTCTTGGAGTATCAAGAGAACTTTCAAAGAAAGGTCAACTTGCTCTATGTTCTGCAAAAATACCAAAACAGTGCAGTGTAGAGTGTAGCGTGCAGACAACCCGTGTGTAAAACATAAAACAATACTAACCTACATGAACTGTAAAATTATATATATATATATAAACAAGCAAACAAACACAGACCAGCTCTGCACAAACAGCACAAACTCTTCCTAAAGAGAAAGCCACTCAGTCCATCAGTTTCCCGAGCAGAGTGCAGATGTGGATTCATTCCAGATCGTTTCTTTTCCTGCTTTCTGGCACCAACCTTTGATCCAGTTCCTGGGTTAATACCCATGATTCATCTGCAAAATAAACCAAATCTTTCAGTAATGTTAAATATGGGTTTGTTAAAGAGAAAAAGTGGCAGATCTGATCTGACACACTCAGAACTGTGTCACATTTATAGAAATGAAATATTGTACCAGTTCAAACGTTTAATATGAACATAGCCCCAGAGCTTAGTGTGATATTCAGTGACATATGGAAGTGTTTTGCTGTGCACAGTATTGTGTTCATTGGATTATTTTACTTGTGGTTTGGGCCATTTTGCACTTACATCATGAATATTAATGGTCAGGAAAACTTGCTATAAGACTTTAGCTCTGAGTTTGTGTCTTGTCCCAGACTGTTATGAAGCCCTTCCCCAAAGCTGCACCACACACCTCTTACAATATTTTTGTTACCTTTGAATGAACTCCATAGTAGACGCTGCTCTCTCCTGATACTCCAGGTTTAAGGTGTAACAGACGGCAAATAAAGCAGCAAGGCCTTCAACAAACATGTCTGAACTTGACCCCAGGACAAGCTCGCCTTCCACTGACTGCATCCACTTCTCTGGGTTCATTTTATCACCTGCAGAAATTTCAAGAAAGCACAAATCTGTTATGTACTACAACAACACCAACACCACTACCACCACCACCACCAATCAACAACATTATGTTATAAAATAAAGCAAATATATACAGACAAACTGGGAGGAAGACAAGACAGTGACAGATTCAAGGAAAACATGCCAATTGCAAATTTACCCAACCAACTGGACAGGACTAAGATTTTCAAAACTATCGGGTTATATACATTTTAGACACTGTCTACTGAAGCCCCAAACTTAAAATCAAAGCAAAAAGGGAGAGACATACAAGTACAGATAGTAACAAGGCAAGAGAGTGAAAGGGCATGTGTGCAACAGAATTTTAAAAGACCAACTACATGGAATACAATGTTTGCTTTGTTTTCAAAACCTAATTTACTTAATTTTTTAAATTTTCCATGAGGGGAAACCAATGCATTAACATACACCCAACTACCCAGACTGCAGGAGTTTAGCCCTGCCCATTTGCACTGCAGTTATAAGGAACATTTTAGCCTGAATTGCTTTTTGAAGAAGGCATGATAAAAAGCAGCCAATTGGAACAGAGATCATTTACATGCCAGTGTTAAAGGCACAGTAACAAAACAGACTATTGAATTCTAAGGAATAAAGGCGGACACACTGTAGACGTTGGAGGGGGGGAACTAAATACAAGGAAACTTAAGGGGGCTTTAATAACCTTGGATAATCAGGCGGGGGGTAAATCTGGTAATGCAGCTGTTCTTTGGATATCTGCTGCAGTTGCTGCCATCTACAACACAAAAAAGCCACACACATACACAAACAAACAGCAACAAATTAAATTTCAGTATTATGCGAAACAGCAACTAAACAGCCTTAAAGGAGCTTAACAAAGAAATCTGTGCTCATCCTGCACAAATTGGACATTATGAAGTTCATTCAAGCTTGGTTAACAGAGGAAGATACTGAGGAAGACTGTTGAAGCTCATTTTTAAGATTTTTGAGTTACAAAAGTTACTCATAAGCGCTTGAACGTTCGTTTGGAGTTTCTGCTTAGTCATTGCTTAGAGTTTCCAAGATGGCGGATGAACAGTTACTTGATGTAGCAGGTGACCACAGGAGGGAGCTAAAGTACACGCAAAGGGCTCTTAAAGAGAAGCTCCATAGGCTCATTGGTCAGAGAAAAACAAAGATGGCTCAGATTACTGCAAAGGTGAAAGAAATAGGTAACATGAAAAATACTGGGGAGCTTGTCAATAAGGTGGAATCAGAATTACTGCTAGGTTTTATGAGGCTGTATAAGGAATTAATCATGCTCAATAACAGCGTTACGCAGATGTTACCATTGGCTGAAGTGAGCACCGATCAGTTTAACTGGTATGAGCCAAAGTCAACTGTCATTAAAGGGCTTGTGCTTGAGACAAAGCAAGAGTAAAGCTGGTTCCAGTACTAATAGATCTTCAGTTGTGTCGTGTAGGTGAAGGTGTTTGAGAGTCATGAAAGCCCTCGTGATGCCATGAATGAATACGTGACATCCAGATTGCCAAGTCCAGATGTATGCAGTCACACACGAGGGGCAACTATGCCTAGCACTTGCCCTGTACATGAAGTCCACATCCCAGCAGCAAGGGATCAAGATCATGTTCCTGACACCACTACTAGAAACATGGTACAAGCACCTCATGCACATCTTCGTCATCCACCTACAAGCAGAGCCTCGCCTAACGAGCCTCAGGAACCCATGACTACAGGTGACAGGGTTTATGAACTGATGCAACATCAGAACATAATAACTGAGATGTTGGTTAAGCAGCAGGATCTGTCTCTACTACCCAAAAGGGACATCCCTGTCTTCTTCGGTAATCCACTCACATATAGTTCTTTTCTCAGAGCCTTTGACAATGCTATTGACAGCAAGACACAGAACGCTAGAGACAAACTTTTCTTTCTGGAACAGTATACTAGTGGAGAGCCACATGATCTGGTGAAAAGCTGTGAACACATGCCTCCAGAGAAAGGCTACAGGCAAGCTAGGCTATTGCTTCATCAGCAATATGGTGATGAGTTAAAAATAGCAATGGCTTATATTGAGAAAGCCTTGAAGTGGCCACAGATAAAGGCAGATGATGCTCAGGGCTTGAATGTTTATGCTCTTTTCTTGATTGGTTGTAGAAACACCATGCAGGATGTCGACTACATGGATAAAATGCATAACCCCACAAACATGAGAGCCATGCTGTCCAAATTGCCTTACAAGATGAGGGAAAAATGGAGACATGTGGCATTTGAAATCTTAGAAAACAGAAAAAGAAGAGCTAGGTTTGCAGACTTGGTGAATTACATAGAGAGACAAGCCAAGATTGCCATAGATCCTTTATTTGGTGATCTTCATGGAGTCAGTGTTCCAGTTGGACAAAGGGAAAAAGGCACACCTGTCAAAAAGGCCAAAGGAAACACCACAAAGAGTAGCAGTTTTGTTACAAGCATTGACACAGACAAACAGAAATCAGCACAGCCAAACCAAAGTGAAAGGACAGACCAAGACAAATCCAAGCCAGAGGCGTGTGTTTACTAAGAATGACTAGAACAGCACATCTGGTACACAGTCCACTAGTGCTGTAGAACAAG
>JAMWET010005028.1:0-18839 GCA_024036415.1 Prochilodus magdalenae
CCCCAGCCTTTATTACCTTCTCCTCCTTCCCTTTCCCCCCTTCCTCACTCTCCTCTTTCCCTTCCTCTTCCTATTTTAATCTATCTCCCTTCCATTCTTCTTTCGAACATAAATTGTCCCGTCAGGGAATCGTCCTCGCTCTGTGAAATCACACATCAAAAAACTGAATACAACAAACCTGTATTGACAAGTGGCCTCATTTTTGACGTTTGTTCCTTGTCTTTGTCTGCAAAGCAGCCAGGGTCCGGCGAGAGCAGCGCCGCGCCTCTGCAGCTTCCGCTATTATTTGGAAAAGAGTCGAACCCCGCCGAGATCCACCAGCACCCATTTTTGATTGAACCGCGTGTGCCGAACGCCAAGAGTCTAACAGGCCGTGCTGATGGGCAGTAGGCTGGTTTTTATATGCATGGAGAAGTTCTGTAGGAGCCGTTTGCTTTTGTTTAAATAAATAATATAAATAACTAATCCCTAAATAATAATGACAACTGAGCTCAAAGGAGACTTATCTTTTCGCTTTTTTAGGAAGCAGTAAGTTTTGTTATAGCTGTATGTGTAGAAAATGAAAATTCTCTAATCGATATTATGTTGGTCTAGATATATATATATATAATTGAATTATTGCCATCGTGTCAAAATAACAAAGCCTGGGCCATGAACATCCCCAGAGGCTCACACTGGTATGGATATAATATCTCACTTCTATCAAACTCCCCACAACCCAAACCCCCATCAACCAGCGCTGGTTTTATTTCGCCCATCATCGCTGGGGTCCAAAGAAACAAGTGCCTCCGAAATGGCAAACTTTACCACAATGAGGGCATACCCCCTAGGTTAATTTTAATGGAAAAGTCTATGGAAACCAGGACTTTTACCAAAGTAGTTCTGGGTCAGTTCTGTTGGTGCCATATCACCATGGGGGATTCTCAACACAGTGTTAACAAGCAGCTTCTGTGTGTTGAGATAATGCAGAGAAAGTTACAAATCCACAAGCCTGGGAGATACATGTGTTTCATTGGACAGCTGTTAATAAAATATCCTAACGTCATAAGACAAAAGCTTTGGAAATTATTTTGTTTGATGGAAAACAAATAATATTTCCTGTAGGACAAACATTTTAGTATCTTCTCTATTTTGATTTTCTTTGTGTAATAAAATAATAACACCAAGGAATAAGATATTTACAAACAATAACACTTATCACCAGAAGAGTACTCGCACAAATTGCCTTCAGTGTGACGAAGTCCCAGCGTTTGTGCACGCCAAGGGTGGCAACTGTTTTGTCACACGACTCACACAAAAAAATCCAGGAAGGGGCCCTGGTGTCCACTACAAGCTCCATCCCCTACCGCACCATCTGCCAGAAACTGCGGTAGGGTGGAGGTGGAGTGACGCCAGGCCTTCTGGACGTTTTGACAACAAACCGTTGCTCTTGGTGCTGACCACGGTGCCTCCACACACGGATTCGTTTGGGCGTCTCCACCCAAGACTAAAGCGGGACTCGTTCACCTGAAGATGACCCCGCTGCCATTCTGAAGTCACTCCATGACAGTCTGGGTACGACAACCACTGCAGTCTTTGGTGACGGTGACGTGGTTGTTAAAGGGACCGTCCGTGGTAACGGTCTGTGTGGTGCCGGCGTTCTGCCAATGTGCTGCACTAGGGACAGGAATGACTCCTGGAGGGGTTATCAGTTTTATTGTGGGTGAGGTACAGTGCTGAGGCTCTGATGTGATTGAGTTGTGCCCAACCTACCCACCAAGTTTGCTTCCTGTCGGTTGATTGATTCTGGGTGCAGCTATTTGTGCAGTTGATTCTTGTGATGAGTGGTATAAACAGTATATACATATAATATTACTGTTTAGTTTGAGGTATATGTTGATGCCTAACCATATTTTTGATATCTCCATCTGCCTCACACGATCACGCACTCACTCTCCACAGTAACAAAAATAAACAGAAACACACGTGCATTCTCACTATATTGCCCTGTAACAGATGATGCTGTGCTGCTTTTCCAACATCTGTCTCATAAAAGTCATTTCCACTCACTAGCTTTGGATGCGGAGCAGAGCCGTGAAATCGAACGTGGCTCCGTGGATGGGATATTTAGATGAAAGCACACTTAATGGAATTTTACACATTACAGCACTGCTTGCCTTCTTTATGAATTGCCTATTGCTCCCAGCGCTATATGCCTCGTCTAA
This sequence comes from Prochilodus magdalenae, assembly GCA_024036415.1. Classification (NCBI taxonomy): domain Eukaryota; kingdom Metazoa; phylum Chordata; class Actinopteri; order Characiformes; family Prochilodontidae; genus Prochilodus; species Prochilodus magdalenae. The sequence continues at coordinate 2,205 of JAMWET010005028.1, forward strand.
ATGACGACTGCAGTGACGTCATTAGGGCTAACCTGGTAAAGGTTATTAATGAGCGTAATAAAAGAAGAAGATTACTCCATATAAACTAATGGAAAATAAACAAAAAAAAAAAAAAAAAAAAAACAAAAAACACTCTGTCGTGATGAGAGTTTTGTTCCTTGCTAAGTTTACAGGCGTGAAGATTAACAAATACAGCGTCACTTTAAAGTTGATCTTCGCTTCATGGTTTCACTGTGGTGTGGACATAGCTGAGGTTAACCCCTACCCAGGAGTAATCGCTTCGTACTAGAACATCAGGACATGTATCTATATCCTGGGAACGGGGAACCGATCCTGGACGAATCCTCCCAAAATGGCATATAGTCAAGTGTTTCTACATTGTCGTTTCCTTAATATAACTGACATTACATTTATATACTGTAATACATGATTATTGATTATGAAGTGGCGTTTCCCTCACGGGGATGGCTTGGGAATGTCTACACCTTTATAAGCTGAGTGGTGTTATCTACAGCTCCATACCGAGACGTCTGGCATGTTGGGATAGCAAACCTTGGTGGCAACACCATACGCTACTCTCTGTATGTGTATCTCAATAAATATTGATCATCTATCCGTCTCAAGTTATGGGTGGGGAATTAATTTTCCCAGGGGGTTGTCTCAAGAGACTAACAGTTTTAAAAGACTAAATCGATTTAACTCTGCTATGATGCAATGGAAATGTGGAGGATTTATATCATTTTATGAACTTGGTGATTTGTTCGTTTAGAAAATTATAAAACTATTGCAATGTAGAAAAAAATATCGCATCACAACCTGACATAATATAGCAAGTTTTTTTAAAGGCCATATCAAAAACACACCAGATTCTTTCTGCACCAACTGAGTTCACAGCTTTTACCATTTACCTTTACCTCTGTAAATAGATGTTTTGGAAACGTTTAGTAAAAAGTTGACGTATTTAAGGGCTATATATATATAGGACCAGGCAGAGACTGCGAAGCGTGCCTTGCCCAGAGTCTGGTCTAAATTAATCAGCTATTAGCTCCTGATTTTTTAACCTTCATCATCCTTCTTTCCCAACATCACTGCAATCTCACATCTCCTTCTGTGTGCAATTATTCTATTTAATGATGAGAGTTTTTTATATTTTATAAAATAATATAATTAATTAGACATAATAAAAAAAAAGAAATATATATATATATATATATATATATATATATAGTGTCTTTAGTGTATTAGTATATTAGTATTATATGTAATATATTGTCTCAACTACTACTACTAATAAAAATAACTATATAATATAGTTATACTGTATACTATATATATATTATATACACACATATATATATATTATATATATATATATATATATATATATATATATATAACATTGTCTCAATAATAAAAAAAATATATAACACTAATACTACTACTACTAAAAATGAACTATATAATATAGTTTATACTACTATATTATATATTATATTATATAGTGTATTATATATATATATATATATATATATATATATATATATATATATGGTGTGGTGTGTGTGTGTGTGTGTATATATACACACACATATACATACATACACTACACAATATATATACATACATACACACTACACACATAATAGTGTATATAGTGTATTAGTATATTAGTATTATATGTATATATAATCTCATATATTGTCTCAAATATATATATAGTACTACTACTACTACTACTACTACTACTACTACTACTAATAATAATAATTATAACTATATATAACTATATATTATAGTAACTATATATATATATATATATATATATATATATATATATATATATATATATATATATATATATATATATGTTATATTTAACCGTAAACCTTCATTTTCACTATTAAACTTAATAAACTTTTGGTGATATTAATAAGCATCTTCATCTCTCTGGGTTATATTGCTCTATTGATCTTGAGTGCGATCTTACTACTTCCCTAAACATCCGTCTCCCATTTCCTATGCATCTTTGGGTGTATTTCTCGTCCCCCGCCTCCCTGACACACCGTCCAGCCTCCGATCCCCATCCCCGGGGTGTGTGTGTAGCTGTGTGTGTATTGATCCCCCCACCCTCTCCATAATGAAGTGCTCAGCACAGCTTCATTATGGTGGCCAGCTGCCATTGGCTGGAGGTAATATGAAATTAGGCGGCGTGCAGGCAGCCTGTCAGTATCGATTTCCTTACCCAGATTACTTTGTTACAAAAGAATAGAGCTGTCTGTGCCATAAATTGAACAAGTTTAACTCCTTGTCTCATAAAAATGTACGTGCTGTATCGATTCCGCGCGCGCCTGGGTTTCCATGCAGAAGAAAAGAAACTTGTAAAGTCATCGCAGTCTTGAGAGAATGCGCGCTCTCTCTCTCTCTCTCTCTCATCCTCCTCGAGTCTCTCTCTCGTTCTCTCATCCTCTCTCTCTCGTTCTCTCTCTCTCTCTCTCTTTCTCTCGGGGGATCACGCTCGGCCTACAGCAGGCTAGTTAATGTTATATTGCTGACTTAAGGAAAAGGTAAATGAGTTTGTGTTCCGGGCTGCTTTGTTTTTTTCTGTTCTTTCGGTTCTTTCTTTCCCTCTGCTGTGTATCTGCTTTCTCCTGTACCGCTGTTCCCCAGAGTGACTATTGTATTTGTTTACGGCATCGTATTAAATCCATACAGTGCAACTTCTGCTTACAGTTATAGCTTAGTCAGGGAGGTGCTTGTTCTGTGTCTCTGGTGTGTCTGTCTGTGTGTGTGTGTGGTGTGTCTCTCTCTGTCTGTCTGTCTGTCTGTCTGTGTCTGTGCCCTGTATGCCTGTCTGTGTGTCTGTTGTGTATCCGTCCTGGTGTGTGTGTGTGTGTGTGTGTGTGTGTGTGTCTGTCTGTCTGTCTGTGTCTGTGTGTCGGTGTGTGTGTGTGTGTCCTGCGTGTTTGTTGTGTGTGTTTGGTGTGTGGTGGTGTGTGTGTGTGTCTGTCTGTGTGTGTGTGTGTGTGTGTGTGTGTCTGTCTGTGTGTGTGTGTGTACCATTACGGTGATGAAGCTGACAGCACACTTGGGTGTCATACGAGGGTAAATCTGGGCTGTTCTATTTGTATTGACTGTGAAGGATCCAGAATTCGAGACGTCGGAACCAAAAGGGCATAGGAGGACCGTTAATGAAGTGGAGATATACTCTATATATCAGATGGAATTTCCCTTTACTGTTATAGAGAGACATGGCTTCCCTCTCTCTGCATCTATATAGCTATCTGTCTGTCTATGTATCTATGTGTCTGTCAGTCTATGTATCTGTCTGTCTGTCTGTTTATGTATTTGTGTCTGTCTGTCTGTCTGCTAATCAATCGATCAATTAATATTTATTTGTATAGCGCATTATACAACCAAAGCAGCTTCACAGAAAATCTGTCTATGTATCTGTCTGTCTGTGTAGCTGCCTGTCTGCCTGTCTGCCTGTCTGTCTGTCTGTCTGTCTGTGTAGCTGCCTGTCTGCCTGTCTGCCTGTCTGTCTGTCTGTCTGTCTGTCTGTGTAGCTGGCTGTCTGTCTGTCTGTATATGTAGCTGTCTGTCTGTCTGTCTGTCTGTGTGTATATGTAGCTGTCTGTCTGTCTGTCTGTCTGTCTGTATATGTAGCTGTCTGTCTGTCTGTGTGTGTGTATATGTAGCTGTCTGTCTGTCTGTCTGTGTGTATATGTAGCTGTCTGTCTGTCTGTGTAGCTGTCTGTCTGTCTGTCTGTATATGTAGATGTCTGTCTGTCTGTTTGTCTGTCTGCCTATCTTTATATGTAGCTGTCTGTCTGTCTGTCTGTCTGTCTGTGTAGCTGTCTGTCTGTCTATCTTTATATGTAGTTGTCTATCTTTATATGTAGCTGTCTGTCTGTATATGTAGCTGTCTGTCTGTGTAGCTGTCTGTCTGTCTGTATATGTAGCTGTCTGTCTGTCTGTCTGTGTAGCTGTCTGTCTGTCTATCTTTATATGTAGCTGTCTGTCTGTCTGTCTGTGTAGCTGTCTGTCTGTCTATCTTTATATGTAGCTGTCTGTCTGTGTAGCTGTCTGTCTGTCTGGGTAGCTGTCAATCTGTCTATGTAGCTGTCTGTCTGTCTTTATATGTAGCTGTCTGTCTGTATGTATCTGTCTGTCTGTCTGTCTGTCCATGTAGCTCAGTAAGATGATTTCACCAAAAGCAAAAACCTGGTTCTCCAGCACGCTCAGTGTAGGCACTGTGGCTTTTAGTCTACTGTCTCCTCGACCAAAGAACCCATTTTCTAAACCCCTCAGAACGTCACAGAGGGGATCATCGTGTAATTGTCTGGGAAGCTAATAAATCGGTTAACCTGCCGACGTTCACATAAAAGCAGCTGGGAGAAATGGATGCTCACTTGCTTTTAATCCAGGAGCTTCATCTCGTACGCCACATGGAGTGCGGGAGTACGGTTCCGTAATTGAGATAAAGGGAAGTGACAGAGAGAGAAAATTGAGATAGAGAGAGAGAGAGAGTGAGTGTGTATGTGTGAGAGGGAGGTGTGTGTATCTCAGGCTGGGGTCCTAGAGAGCGTAGGCCTGTTTTAAAGCATCCGGCAGTAAGCAGATGAGTACTTATTCCACACTGTTACTCCTGCTAATTACAGAATGGATCCCAGGTCGAGCGGAAAATGCACACACTGTTTCTACACAAGCAGCAGCGGAAATCACCCAGCGGGGGGGCTGCGCTAAGCTACGCCCATTTGGGGGGGAGAGTGGGGGTCACTGGGCATAGGGCGGGAAGGGGGTAATAAATAGTTGCGTTCGTGCGCGTTTAGCTGTTGTTCCTATTCACAGCCGTGCGTCGGGGTACACCGTTTTCCCTATGTGGGGTTAAGGGTTAATGAAACGTTCCCTCTGTCTCTGCCTCTCTTCCTCTGCCCTCGGCGGAGTGATAAGTAGCTAACCAATGGAGCCTGTAATTACAATCTTACAGAAACCCGGCCCGATCTGTATATAAATCTCACCATCCAATTACAAGATGTAATAATTCTGCACTCAAGCTGGTAATGAGCTCTAATACTGGCGCATGTGATAATCCCCTCTGGATGGCCGGCTTGATCAGATGTTGGCTTTTGTAATTAGACTGCAGAAAAGAAGCAGGAAAATCATTATTTCGTATTCGGGAAAAGGGGTGGGGGGAAATGAGGTTGGTGGGAAGTTAATTTTGCCCCGGTTCTCCGAAGCGTAGACAAGAATATAATGATTTAATCATGATTGTTAGCTATTTTGCAATCAATTTGTAATGATTGTGTCGCAACAGAGGCTTTTGCTGGAGACAGAAAAGACCCGGAAAGAAGTGTGAGGGTGTCACTGATATGGCATGCCGGAGTGTGTGGGTGTGTGTGTTTGGGTGGGGAATAAGGGGTGTCTGTTTAAGCAGTGAAAGTGAAGGCAATTTTAGCTGATGAATAAATAAGGATGAAATGTTTACACCCATTAAAAACCCATACTTTATTTAAATTGTCATAAAATACATGTGTTTTTTTGTCCTGCATAAATAAGAAAAAGCCTGTCCTTCAACTTCCTTGAACATTTCATTAAAAATGCTCCAAAAGTGTTTAAAATAAAATCTATTTTCATTTAAGTGCATTAATACAGGTTATCTCCTTCTCCTGTGAAGTGGCCGTGTTGTAGGTTTTTATTTATCCATCTGTTTAGACTCATTATCAAAAGAACGACTGCTTGGGAAGGAGGATAAAGGTGACCAGGATCAATAACTGATGATAAATTTAGACTGATATGATCAATATTTATTGAGCTACACATACAGAAGTCTGTCTCTCAGTATGGCGTCGGGGCGCCGTGTTTGCTAACCCAACACGCCAGACGTCTCGGTATGGAGCTGTAGAGTCCGTACTCCGTGGCAAAAGTCCCCTTCAACCCAGTGCACTTGGACAGGATTATCACATCACAGTGTTGGATTCCCAGTTTAAAACACTGACCTACCAAGATGAAATATGGTGTTGAAGCCAGGGCTATTGCTGTAAGTGCTGTAAGCTGTGTCAACAGTCCTTAAATATCATCTGTGTCAGTCGTATGCAACAGAAGGTGAAATCATCGTAATCATCAATAAATTTGCTTTCAGAAACTCAAGAAGGCTGAAGTGTATGATGCACACAGGACTTATTAAAATACACTATTACTGTAATGTTTATTTGGTATGGGGATTCAAGGAGACTTTGTCATTCGCATCAGATAGATAGATAGATAGACAGATAGATAGATAAATAGATAGATAGATAGATAGATAGATAGATAGATAGATACTTTATTTACATGTGGTGGAACGAAATTGTAGTACTCAAGGACCCAGTTACACCCAAGCAGGAGTACTTAAATAAATAAAATATACATAAATATATACAAATATATAAAAATATATATTTTTGGTAAATGCAAAAGGAAGACAGGAAGCTCACATTATTGCTGGGAAGCTGTGTATTTTCTAGCAACTGTGTCTCTGTAGCACATCTGTCTTCCAATCATCTTTACAAACTATAAAATGGGTTAATTAATTACTGAGACGGCTCAAACGAGGAAGACAAGAAGCTTAATATCACACTTGGCATTTGGCACTTGGCTATTTTGATACCATGCTTCAGTATGGCTCAAATGCTCAAATTTGGAGTTCATCGTGTACTGAATTACGATAGAATTGGTGTTTTCTTTTTTATTTAGTTTGACAACCAGGTTAAGACTCTAATACTGGCATGGTCGTATTTATTAGCCTATAGCTCAGTGGCTAGGCTAGCGTTCAAGATTGGTTGACACCACAGGGATTCCCAAAGCTTGTATGATGCATTTGTGTAATACAATCTGTTTATACTGATGAACAAAACCAGGATAAACAATACAAACCAAGCATTCTGATAAACCAGTAAGGCTGGAGGATGTAGTGTTGGGCTGCTGATTACTAGCCCAACACAGTAACATATTAAAGGCAAGTCTTGGGCCAAAGTGGTTCTATATAGGAGCCAAACGGTGTTCGTAATAATGTAAGAACCACTTTTGGTTCCTTTAAAGATTCCATCACTGGATGCTCCACCACTTTGTGTGAAGTATGAACATACACCTTATAAACTAAACTAAAGGATCTAGATCGAGTTTCTTCCTAGAACCCCACGTCCAAGTCAAGAACCCGAATCCTTAAAGGAAGCTTTAAACTCAGATTCTGGCACCGATGCGCCCAAAAAACCCAATTTCTTAAACACACTGAACAAACAACGGGAATAAATTGACTCGGAAATGCTCGGAATGGGTCTTCTCCATCTTCTCCCCTAGCGCTTCCTAGTTAGGTTAACTTTTGCGCTCAGTGGGCCACGGAGAAAAAAGAGAGAGATTCTCTTTTGAATATCCCAGTCGAGGCCTGAAATTATGGATTTCTGAATTCAAAGTGTCTCTGCTTTAAAGAGATTTGAAGATGGAGACAGGACAGTGTATTGGCTGGCAGTCTTTGTATATCGCCCCTTCAGAGCCCCACTTGCCAATATATCATAATGAGCGCCAGCATATTGTATAAACAGGCAGAGACTGGAAGCATCGTTACTGCGTGGTGGGCTGCTACATTATTGACAAACCGCTGCTCATGGAAAGCTCTTTTGCTAGGCTACAGGGAGCAAGGAGGGAAACCGTTAGGGCATGGACAAATATTATTAATGACATTGGGAGAATTGTTGTAGTGTCCCAGTGCAGTGCTGCATTCTGGGTATGGTATGATGGAAAAAAAGAAAAATAATAAAGTCAAATAGAATCTTTACGGTGTTAAAGAATGTCACCCTGGAAGAGACGGGGTGCACAGGAGGACCTGTAAACCCTACTTACAAGTCATCTGTTAAAGTGTCTCCTGTCCCCTTCATTCTTTAAAAGCTCTTGTGTGGCTACTAGACTCAAAATTCCAGGTGATTAAACAACATCTATAAGCTGTAAAACTAGAACTATTAGCGGAAGCTTTGTTCTTCCTGTGCTTGTTATCAGTTGCCATGCAAGACAGTATTAAAACCTGCCACAGTTTGTTTTATGGATCTGTTTTGCATATGCATACACAACTTTTACAGATGGAAGTTTTTTCTTTTTGTATAAACCAGTGTTTCTATATTTAGATAATGCATGCTTGAAATAGTTGTATTTGGTTTTTTATGCACTAAGAGGATTCGTGCTATTGTTACATGGTCAAGAACCCTTTTAGGTTATGTATAGAACCATATACAGAACATGATGATCTTGATCACATGAATAAAAAACAATCAGCTTTAGTTGCATAAGTTGATTAATTTTGATCAGCATAATTAATTAATTTACATTTTAATAAACAATGTTAGTACAATAAGAACAATGTAAACTTACAATAACTTGTAATGTAAGTAAAGTATGTTAAATCAACTATTTCAACTAAATTAACCATAGTTTCAAGATTCAAGATTCAAAGCTTTATTGTCATATGCACAGTAAGGAAACTAGTTTCCCTGTACAATGAAATTCTTACTTTGCTGCCCACACTGGATGTCATAGAATAAAAAGTATAAATATAAATAGACAAATAACAAGGATCAAAAATTAAGCATGCAGAGAATATATAAAATAAAGAATTTAGAATTATACAGGCTATATACATTGTGCAGGTATGTGCTACATTAGTTACATTGTAACAGTCTGTAGTAAAGCACTGCGTGTTTGTGCAAAATGAGCTGAAAAATATAACCCATACAAGAACAGTTACATGTGGCAGAAAACGATGTGTGCAGTACTGTATGCAGACACAACCAGTCAAGTACAGTAGTGCAACTATTCATGTGCAGAATGATATGAGTTTAGTGCAATTGTTATAAATACAGTGATGTCTATGAGAGAGGAGAGACATCAGCTCAACTGTTTAAGAGTCTGATGGCTGTGGGAAAGAAAGAGTTCTTTAATCTGGTAGTCCGGCATGTCACGCTTCTGTACCTCCGACCTGAAGGTAGAAGTGTAAATAGTCCATGTTGGGGGTGGGTGGGATCTTTGATGATGGAGGCAGCTCTCCTGTGGACTCTGAGATTGTAGATGCTCTGCAGAGAGGGTTGTGCCATCTTGGTGATTTTGGTAGCAGTCTTTACCACTCTCTGCAGGCGCAAACTGTGACGGTGCATTGTGTTTAGAGGAATGTTGTAAAAATTTAGTTTGGCTCTAGAAACCGCCTAATGCCGAAAGATATTCTATGTTGGACCAACAAAAGTAAAATAGGTGGAGTCAACAAAATTAACTATTAACATTCTGTTTAGAGCAATACTGATGAATTAAATTGGGCCAACATAAGTAAAGTATGATAAATCAACGCAAATATATTACATTATGTTTAGAACATTGTTAGTACGATAAGTTTGACCAACATATGTAACTAGGATCAACACTAGTAAATCAAGTTTAGCTAATCTTAATGAGTCCAAGTTAAAACAGTGACCATGGATAATGTTTGGCCAGTTGTAAAAAAAAATTTAAAAATAAAAAAAATGATGGTGCCTCTACAGAACTGCCTTATGTCTTAAGATATCGTCGCTGTCCAATGAAAAACATGTATCTCCATTTTTGTTGATTTTTACTTTTATGCCTCATTTGATCACATGAGCTGCTGTTTACACTGTAAGGAAATTTCATGAAAAAAGAACCAACAGAAATGGCCTAAAACTGCTTGGAAAGATGTCTGGTTCCATTGACTTCCATTCAAATTAAATGAGGTTTTTGGCCTCTCCAGTGAAGTTACCATTTCGGAGATACCTGTTTTTCCTTGGACAGTGACGATATGTAACTGTTTAGAAAAACTTTCCATAATTCAACTTCCCTAGTTCAACCAAAGAATTACTGGGTACTGAGAACATTTGAATACACTGATTATGTAATGTACTGTATACTGTTTATTTGCTTAATTTAACACATTGAATGTTGCAAAAAATATTCAAACATAAGACACGGCCTGTGTATAAATCTTCTATCCTATATTTAATGTGTATTCAATGCGTTTTTTCTCAGATACTGCCTGTTCTGCGGCGAGTGAGTGCGAGTGCTAGACGAGTGGATTTAAACACCCCAGTCCTGTAAATCTCCCAGCTCATCCCCATGATCTCAGGTGATTTGAGCCGAGCACTTTTATCGATGCCGAATCGACTCCAGTCCTGCTGGGCTCGCTGTATAATTGATACCTTTTGAGGTTAAATCCAGAGACATTTATTTTGAAAGTGAAGGTGTTTTTTATTCTATCAATTATTATAAAACACGATCTGTAAATAGGCAAACGCTTCGGAACGCCCATCCTGTCCGGTTCCGGGGCTGCTGTGATGCGTTCGTATTATTTTTCCCGAAGTGAGCGTGTGCATCATAAGAGCTATGTGTTAAGCTGCTCTACATGCTTTGAGGTGGTCAAGCTGTCTTGCTCTGTCCTGCTCTGTCCTGCTCTGTCCTGCTCTGTCCTGCACTGTCCAGCTCTGTCCTGCTTTAATAAGGGATCCCTTTGGATTTTAATGGTTTCTCCTTCATTTGTTGTTTACAAACTTGTATATTTTACTAGATTCAAAAATCCGGTTGATTAAGCCACATCTACAATACAAGATACAAAACTATAAACTATAACTTTTAACTAGAAGTCTTATTCTCCTTGTGTATGCTATCAGTTGCCATTTAAGACCCTATTAAAAACCTACCCAGCTCATTTCATGGACCTGTTTTCCATATACACACTTTTAATAAAGATGGGTCTTTTGTAAAGATTTTGTAAAGATCTATACTGCATGCTTATATAGCTGTATTTGGTCAAGAACCCTATTTGGTTATAGATAGAACCATGTACAACACCTTCTACAACAAATACACTTTTTATTGTTTATGTTTTGGCATCATTTATTCTTTGAAGATTTTTTTTTAATGTATTAAATAAAGGTTTCTGGTTTCAACTGGATTTTATGAGTTTCCAATATTTTAAATCAAGTTTCTAAATACTTTAGTGGAAATTTAAAATTTGAATCAAGTGAAGTCGATACTGTAAGTACTTCGCAACACACGAATGACTTTATGGTGACGTTTCTGAAACTTGTCCCGGTTATTGTCTTCAAGTACACTTTAAAGGACGTATTGAATGACGGACTCCTGGCAGCATCTATTCACATTGTTTTATTCACCCTCTTCGTGTTGTCTTCCTGTTTGGCCGACCCTCCATCGGGTCTATCCGTCTTCTACTGCACGGTTACCAGCAGAGCCACATCGCTGTTGACTCTACATGTGAGTTGGTAGATTGTAGAAATCCACCTACACCCAGTTCAGTTCAGTTTCAGCCCTGACCCAGTTCAGCTGCGTTAACTCAACTCAAGACCAAAGGAGCTCCCTGAACTGATACGTGCAATGGAAGGTAGACCAGGAGGAAGACAACATTAAGAGGGTGAGCACAGCAACATGCAAATAGACGTTTCCAGGAGCCAATAGGACATAACAATCTGTCAATAGAGACAGAGAGAGAGACAAGGAGATATACAGACAGAAAGGGAGAGAGAGAGAGAGAAAGACAAATAGAGACAATGAGGCAGAGAGGGAAAAGGAAGAGGGAAGATGAGACAGGAAAAGAGGGAGAAAGATGAAAGAAAGAGATGAGCAGATTAAGAGAGACAGATTGAGCGGGCACAAAGACACACAGAAAGAGAAAGTGAGAAAGAGGAAGTGAGAGAAAGGCACACAGACAGACAGAGGAAGTGACAGAGAGGCAGATAGGCACACAGACAGACAGAGGAAGTGTGAGAGAGGCAGACAGAGAGAGGAAGTGTGAGAGAGGCAGACAGGCACACAGACAGGCAGACAGAGGAAGTGAGAGAGAGGCAGGCAGACGGAGACAGACAGGCACACAGGAAGACAGAGGAAGTGAAAGAGAGGCAGACACACAGAAGGAGAAAGTGAAAAAGAGGCAGACAGACAGACAGAGGAAGTGAGAGAGAGAGGCACACAGACAGACAGAGGAAGTGAGAGAGAGGCAGACACACAGACAGAGGAAGCAAGACAGATAGAAAGAAAGGGAGAGAGACAAAAGAGGCAAGCGCAGAGCGAGACAGACAGGCAGAGCGAGCACAAAGACAGAGAGAGAGAGAGAGACAGGCAAAGCAAGCTGAAAGAGAGGTAGAGAGGAGAGAGATGTACAGGGAACTTCCACGACCAAGCTCTACTGTAGCCCCTCTGTCCTTGGTTCTGATGGCCTTCAGCCTCTGGGCCTCGGCTCTTCTGGAACGCCGGGTTCTCCCGGCCGCTCTGCGTCAGGTTCTCTCTCAGCTGGTGAGGTTTATTTAAGCATTCATAAAACATAAGTGGGTCAGATTTAATTACCATGAAGAGGGAAGATGAGACAGGATTAATTATCTTTATGGGATGACACGGTAATATTTTATTCAGGCTGGGTGGGGGACTATCCCGGCCGGCCCGCTGGGGATGGCCCGAGCACATCTATCCCTGCCGGAACACCAGCAGCTCATCCGCTCCCTCTGATTTCCAGCACTGCCCGAGCCACGTGAGCGAATACAGCGATATGATTTATTCATACTGTCGATAAGCCGATACGACGGTGCGGAGTATATCTGTTACACACTGGCCTTTACTGCACACCGCACCACTTCCATTTCTTTTTACTGTCTGTCTTCCTTACTTCCTTTCTTCCTTCCGTTTCTTCCTTCCTTTCTTCCTTTCCTTCTTTCTTCTCCTTCCTCTTTAAGTCCTTGTATGCCTCTCACTCAGTGAAACTGTTTAAGGGGTCATTCCTCTGAGTGCCAGAGAGGCAGCAGAGACTCATCCAGGTAGAAGGAGATGAACTTCCTGTTCTGGAGAACAGTGGGACAAGGAGAGAGCTGGAGAGAGAGAGAAAGACAGGAGGAGAGAGAGATGCTGTGTAGAGTGTTTCAAAGTGTACCTGAAAGCCTGTGAGTGAGATGGACCACTTGGGCCTAGTGCAATCACATACCCTCAGGAATATCTCTCCTACAGTTCAGGCAGAATTCCACCAATATTTCAAAATTCCAGGTAAAAAACCTCAAAAGGATACATACGGTCACAATCAGAGAGGAAACAGAGCAGCGTAATATGATATAACTAAGACCTGTGGAAAAATATGTAAACCTTGCAGAGATAAAAAGGCAGTAAAAAAAAAAACTGTACAGTAAAAAAAAATAAACGTGCTAAAATGCATAAATGTGAAGGGTGCAGTTATCAGCAGATAACGACTGAAATAACAAACATGTGCATATAATGGTATGTACAGTGGGGAAAATAAGTATTTAGTCAGTCACCAATTGTGCAAGTTGTCCCACTTAAAAAGATGAGAGAGGCCTGTAATTGACATCATAGGTAGACCTCAACTATGAGAGACAAAATGTGGAAAAAAATTGCATGCAAAGTCATTTTGTCTGATTTTTAAAAGAATTTATTTCGCAAATAATGGTGGAAAAAATAAAGTATTTGGTCAATAACAAAACAAGCAAGATTTCTGGCTGTTCACAGACCTGTAACCTTCTTTTTTAAGAGGCTCCTCTTTTCCCCACTCATTACCTGTATTAATAGGCACACTGTTTGAAGTCGTTAAACAGTTATATAAAAGACACCTTGCCTACAAAACCTCAAACACTCACACTCCAAAACTCCACTATGGTGAAGACGAAAGAGCTGTAGGAGGGGGGACACCAGAAACCCGAAATTGTAGACCTGCACCAGGCTGGGAAGACTGAATCTGCAATAGGCAAGCAGCTTGATGTGAAGAAATCTACTGTGGGAGCAATAATCAGAAAATGGAAGACCTACAAGACCACTACTAATCTCCCTCAATCTGGGGCTCCACGCAAGATCTCAGCCCGTGGGGTCAAAAATGATCAACCAAGAACGGTAAGGAAAAATCCCAGAACCACAAGGGGGGGATCTAGTGAATGACCTGCCAGGAAGCTGGGACCAACGTTACAAAGGCTACCATCAGCAACACACTACGACGCCAGGGGACTACAGATCTTGCAGTGCCAGACGTGGTCCCCCTGCTTAAGCCAGTCCATATCCAGGCACGTCTGAAGTTTGCTAGAGGAGCATTTGGATGTTCCAGAAGAGTATTGGGAGAATGTCATATGGTCAGATGAAACCAAAGTAGAAACTATTTGGTAAAAACACAACTCGTCGTGTTTGGAGGAAAGTGAATGCGGAGATTGCATCCAAAGAACACCATACCAACTGTGAAGCATGGGGGGTGGCAACATCATGCTTTGGGGCTGTTTCTCTGCAAAGGGACCAGGACGACTGGTCCGTGTACATGAAAGAATGAATGGGGCCATGTATTGTGAGATTTTGGGTGCAAACCTCCTTCCATCAGCAAGGGCAATGAAGATGAAACGTGGCTGGGTCTTTCAGCATGACAATGATCCCAAGCACACTGCCAGGGCAACAAAGGAGTGGCTTCGTAAGAAACATTTCAAAGTCCTGTAGTGGCCTAGCCAGTTATCCCGATCTCAACCCCATCGAAAACCTTTGGAGGGAGTTGAAAAGTCCGTGTTGCCCGCCGACAGCCCCAAAAAACATCACTGCTCTTAGACGGGAGATCTGCATGGAGGAATGGGCCAACATACCAGCAACAGTGTGTGCCAACCTTGTGAAGACTTACAGAAAACGTTTGACCTCTGTCATTGCCAACAAAGGATATACAACAAAGTATTGAGATGAACTTTTGTTATTGACCAAATACTTATTTTCCACCATTATTTGCAAATAAATTCTTTAAAAATCAGACAAAATGACTTTCTCAATTTTTTTCCACATTTTGTCTCTCATAGTTGAGGTCTACCTATGATGTCAATTACAGGCCTCTCTCATCTTTTTAAGTGGGACAACTTGCACAATTGGTGACTGACTAAATACTTATTTTCCCCACTGTAGGTAAAGTGTCTAGACTGTCCAGGAGTGCAGATGTACAGGACGTACAGTAGGGTGTCCAGGAGTGCAGATGTACAGGATATACAGTAGAGTGTCTAGAGTGTCCAGGAGTTTAGATGTGCAGGATATACAGTAGAGTGTCTAGAGTGTCCAGGAGTTTAGATGAACAGGATATACAGTAAAGTGTCTAGAGTGTCCAGGAGTGCAGATGTACAGGATAAACAGTAAAGTGTCTAGAGTGTCCAGGAGTTCAGATGTACAGGATATACAGTAAAGTGTCTAGAGTGTCCAGGAGTGCAGTTGTACAGGATATACAGTAAAGTGTCTAGAGTGTCCAGCAGTTCAGATGAACAGGATATACAGTAAAGTGTCTAGAGTGTCCAGGAGTTAAGATGTACAGGATATACAGAAGAGTGTCCAGGAGTGCATGTGTACAGGAAACACAGTAAAGTGTCTAGAGTGTCCAGGAGTTAAGATGTACAGGATATGCAGTAGAGTGTCCAGAGTGTCCAGGAGTGCATGTGTACAGGAAACACAGTAAAGTGTCTAGAGTGTCCAGGAGTTAAGATGTACAGGATATGCAGTAGAGTGTCCAGAGTGTCCAGGAGTGCATGTGTACAGGAAACACAGTAAAGTGTCTAGTGTGTCCAGGAGTGCAGATGTACAGGATGTACAGTAAAGTGTCTAGTGTGTCCAGGAGTGCAGATGTACAGGATATACAGTAAAGTGTCTAGAGTGTCCAGGAGTGCAGATGTACAGGATATACAGTAAAGTGTCTGGAGTGTCCAGGAGTTCAGATGAACAGGATATACAGTAAAGTGTCCAGGATTTAGATACAGGATGTACAGTAGAGTGTCCAGAGTGTCCAGGAGTGCAGATGTACAGAATATACAGTAAAGTGTCCAGGAGTTTAGATACAGGATGTACAGTAGAGTGTCCAGAGTGTCCAGGAGTGCAGATGTACAGGATATACAGTAAAGTGTCCAGGAGTTTAGATACAGGATGTACAGTAGAGTGTCCAGAGTGTCCAGGAGTGCAGATGTACAGGATATACAGTAAAGTGTCCAGGAGTTTAGATACAGGATGTACAGTAGAGTGTCCAGAGTGTCCAGGAGTGCAGATGTACAGGATATACAGTAAAGTGTAATAGTGCAGGTAAATAAACCTTTGATTTAACAAGAGAGTTTAGTCCTCAGCAGTCTCAGCTGGAAAACTGTCAAAAAGCTGTATGCAAGGGAACTATTCCCGATCAGGCTAAACATTCAGGAGTTGAAATGTTGTTGATTTCTCAAAAACTGCAAGAATCAAGTAGATAATCAAATGAAGAGATTAAAAAAATTATTTTTTAATATATATTTAATCTGTTTATTCAGTAATGACCGGAACGATAATTTTCCTATTCCTCTAGACAGAGTCATCACTCTTAGCTGAACCGGAGCACACTATATGAGTCCACCTCTCTAAACTAAGGCTTGCAGATGTGTCAGTTTTGCTCTTCTTTCAGTCACATGACTTTCCGTTGTGTCTATCATATTTGGAACCAACGCCAGTGGGCATTTGGGAAAATTCCCACTGGCCTGGTACCATTTTGGGACACTTTTGGGACACGTGTGGGAGTTAATGAAGACTGATCGTAACCGCCACACAGACTGGCCTAGAGAGACTTACATCAAAGCGGAGTTC
>JAMWET010005029.1:5000-20000 GCA_024036415.1 Prochilodus magdalenae
ATAAAGGTGGCAATGTATTTAAGGTGGTAGGAGTGAATTTAAGGTGGAATGGAATTTAAGGTGGTAATTTATTTAAGGTGGCAATGTATTTAAGGTGGTAGGAGAAAATTTAAGGTGGAATGGAATTAAAGGTGGCAATGTATTTAAGGTGGTAGGAGTGAATTTAAGGTGGCAGGGAATTTAAGTAGGCAGTTAAGGTGGTAGAACTGAATTTAACGTGGCAGGGAATTAAACGTGACACTTAAGTTAAGGTGCTAATAGTGACTTTAAGGTGGAAAAGAACTTTTTAGGTGGCAGTTAATTTAAGATAGTACAGCTTTTAAACGTTTCAACGTCATGATCTGACCTTTTCAAGCCAACTTAAAGTTCGTTCACGAATTTTCCCTTTCTAGTTTAAAATTGAACTCCTAAATTGCGATACCGATACAGAACAGTCTTTCCAGCCTACTTATCCGGGAGATCCGGGAGTCAGGAGACTGGATAGCTTCAGTGTTGTCTTCAGTGAGATGTATGAGTACAGCTCTACCAATCTTTTTTAATGTGCATGCGGAATCATGCACGGGCACCAGGCTTAGGTTGTCAGTCAGTCTTAGAGTGATGCAGTAGGAGAAGGTGAGGAAGGGGAGTTTAAGGAGGGGTGATTGGAGATAAGGAAGATCAAGGTGGAGGAAGAGAACAGGTGTGTGTGGGGGGGGGTAATTATCACCTTAAGGCGTAAGACGAGGATCGTTTCCATTTAAAGGAGAGAGCGGGGTGGCCACTACTCGCTACATTTTCTGCAACTAAAGGCCATCACACTTTCCCACAACAAAAGCTGCACAATAAACACAGCTAAGACCCTATGACAGTAGCATGCCCTGAGAGGATAACATTAGAAAGGTAGGTGCCGAGTGTTGGGGCCGCGTTCTGTTACTGCTTTATACACCACAAGCAACAGGGTTCTGTTCACTTCAGGCTGAATGAGTTTTGTTGTGACATATCTGCACTTACAGGGGTTGGACAATGAAACTGAAACACCTGGTTTTAGACCACAGTCATTTATTAGTATGGTGTAGGGCCTCCTTTTGCGGCCAATACAGCGTCAGTTGGTCTTGGGAATGACATATACTGCGTCCTGCACAGTGGTCAGAGGGAGTTTAAGCCATTCTTCTTGCAGGATAGTGGCCAGGTCACTACGTGATGCTGGTGGAGGTTCGTCCTTCTTGGTGGTATGCTGACATTACCCTGGATACCGTGGCTCTTGATACATCACAAAGACTTGCTGTCTTGGTCACAGATGCGCCAGCAAGACGTGCACCAACAGTTTGTCCTCTTTTGAACTCTGGTATGTCACCCATAATGCTGTGTGCATTGCAGTATGTTGAGCAGAACTGTGCTCTTACCTGCTAACTGAACCTTCACACTCTGCTCTTACTGGTGCAATGTGCAATTAATGAAGATTGGCCACCAGGCTGGTCCAATTTAGCCATGAGACCTCCCACACTAAAATGACAGGTGTTTCAGTTTCATTGTCCAACCCCTGTACATGCAGATGATCTGAGGATAGCTGGAGGTTTAGGGGCCGGCCTTGTGTTCAGAAGGTCGCTGGTTAGGGTTAGGATCTCTGGGTGCCCGTGAGCAAGGCACCTAACCCCCGACTGTTCCCTGGCCTCTGTGGATAGGGCTGCCCAGCGCTCCGGACAAGCGTCCTCACTTTCCCCACAATGTGTGTATGTGCGTGTTTCACCGCATGAGACGAATTCCTTTGTGTGCAAACACAATTCGCCCTCAACTAGACGTTCTCTTGGGCTTTCTTTTGGGTAAGAAGTCATTTCCTCCCACTTTACATTTATCCAGGAGACGCTATGAGGAGCAGCTTAAGGCTGTGGTCACTCTGGTTAGTACAGCCAAGTTTTGAGCCCTCATGAGTTCTGACATTACCACTATGGGTATGAACGGCTTTGCACGGTTCCCGGAGCAGCACTGCCGCTAATACTGTGGCCGGTATCTCTGCGTGATGTTGTACTCTAAATGAAGCTGCTCAGTCTGTGTAGAGTCATGACAAACACAGGAAGCATCCACGTTTGTGTTCAACACCTTTGAAAAGCTCGATGTGCCCTATACCAACATTAACCAGTGTGTCAGCTGCGGCCACACGTCCAGTTTTAGGCCGGGCGGTCCGGGTTTTCAACTCCCAGGCCTCTGTCCAGCGCAGCACCTGGACGCCTATTGGTCCTCTTTTCGGGATGAGCTGTTTCAAATGTTCCCTCGTCAACAAGATTGTGTGCCATTGGCTCACATCCCAGTCAGAAGACATGCCTTGCATTTCATTGGTTTACCAAGGTCATGTGACATTGTGCAGGTCAGCCTTTTAGTCAATTAGACATTTTTTAAAATGCGTTTTTTAAAATTTCACTCTTAAATTACGATACCAATACAGAACAATCTTTCCGGCCTACTGTTCCGGGAGACAGGCTCACGAATGTCATCCATTCCACCCAAATAGGTGAGTAACACGTCATGTATGTGTTATATAGGTTAGGTTATGATTTTAATTCTGTTCTAGTATCGTCCCCGACCCCCCATCACCCTCTTATGATGTCCTCCTTTTGCGGTTCTGAAACTGGCCGCTCTAGCTGCAGTGGACACTGACACTACTTGGACGCACACCAGAATTCCAGTAATAGATCCCGACTCGTCTCAGTGCCGCACTCGGGAGGCTCCTAGCAGCTTTTCCACACCGCAGTGCCGCTACACTTGTAGGTCAAGTGTAATGGTCCGGGTGAAACACGGTAAGGGGTTTCAGCGGTGACCCCCTGTTCCCAGTGAGTACCCTCTATCAGTGGAGCGGTGACAGCAGTGCTTTTAGACCGGATGGTTCGATGAGAACTTAAGTGAGTTCTTTGTGGGAACTAAACATCAACCGCATCTCGTGTTGGGCTCAGGGGACGGCTACGGGGACGGCCCCGCATCCACAGCACAAAACACTCTCTGTGTGTGCTCAGTGTGTGTAGTAGAGGGGCTCTTCGGCTACGGCAGAGAGGCGTGCGCTGGGGGATGCGTGCATGAAGAAGGTTTTAAAGGGCCCATACCATGGAAACCATAATAAACGAGTTTAGTGTAGTATATAAACACTGTGAACGTTTAGAAACCCACTGGGCACTCATCATACGTGTAGTGGTGTACGGTAACTCAGCTGCTGAAACAGCCCTTTGCGAATTTTCCCTTCCGATGTCTTCAAAACCACCTACGTCACACATCTGCCTATTCAGCCTATAGCTCTTTAGCACTGACTCACTCTGAAGTTATATGGAGTGTTTCAGCTCAAACTGCTATTTGAATGACTAACAATACGGGGCAGCCAGTCAGAGCAGAGCTCATTTACATATAACACTCTTAAAGTCGCAGTAGCAAATCTGCCTTTTGGTTGAGTTACCTTTCACAGTCATTGGATTTCACAGCCGTGTCTTGTCATAAGGAGTGAACCTGCATTTCCAGTATCTGGTACGAGGAATTAATGAAAAGAAACTTAAATAAATTGAATAATTGAAAGTTAGCAGGTACCTTAACCTTTTTCATGAGGAGTATTTGTTTGCTAGGATTAGCTACTATACACTCATCATCAAAAAAACAAAAAAAAAAACAGCTGTAGAAGGAAGATAAAGGTGACCAGGATCAATAACTGATGATAAATTTAGACTGATATGATCAATATTTATTGAGCTACACATACAGAAGTCTGTCTCTCAGTATGGTGGAGTCGGGCCGCCGTGTTCGCTAACCCAACACCCCAGACGTCTCGGTATGGAGCTGTAGAGGTTCCTAATGGTGTCCTGTGATAATCCATCCCATGCAGCTTGAATATTCTCACACAGTTCCTGCAGATGGTGCGGTAGGGGTGGAGGTGGAGTGACGCCAGGCCTTCTGCCTACGTCACATGTGCAGCCCAGTGTGAAGCCTGAATCATTGGCATGTCTCACGATGTCAAACCCACCCACCAAGTTTCATTCCTGTTATTGTAGCTTCCTTTAACTGTTACAGTAACATGAGCAGGTTTTTCTGACCTCACAGTCTGAATGTTGTAAGCTGTGGTTGCTCGTGTAACTGTAGACACTTCTTGGACAGACTGCAGTACAGGTATCATTTCTTGTTAGCTACGAAGAGCTAGCCAAACAAGAGAGCCAGCCAGTCGGTTTAGCTTATTTGGACGTGCAGCACTTTGAGTTGTGTAAAATTAGACATTTCTCGCTAATTCAGTTTGTTTATAAGAGTTCATTGTCAGCTAAAATTTCATGGTTGTGACGACATGATAACAAAAACAGCCACAAATGAGCCCCCCCTTGTGTGTTTAAGGTGGTAGTAACTTTAGGCTCCTGCAGATGGCGCTGCATGAGGAAGACAGAGCTATAAATCCCTGTAGGTGTGAGTGACGGGATCCATAGATTGGGAAGAGGTGCTACAGTGCAGGGAATGTCTCGTTCCATGTGTGGAAAATGGCTCCAGAGCAGATGTTAATGATTGGCTAAAAGGAGGGACTGCATGTGGGCGTGGCCAAAGACCATAGTGTGAAGGAAGTAGCTGAATCTGCAGGTGTATGGAAGCGTACGGTCATACGGGTCTACCAGCAGTGGATACAATCCCAGTCTACAGGGAATTCTCCTCGGAATTGGGCCAGGGAAGGCCTCCATGCTGAAGTAACTGAACACTGATGCGGCCTACTTCACCAGTACATGCCCAATCCAGTCACAGCTGTTATTGGTGTTGGTGGAGGCATTAGACAGTATTAGGTATGTTTCAGTCACAGGGACTCGTACAGAGACGTTCTTGCGTTGTCCGGGCCTTGCTAGTACGTTTCATGCTTCTCTTGGGGATCCCAGAACAAAGATCAGCACCAGCTCATCAGATTAATTTTTTTAGTTTTGAACAAACTGAACAGCCGGTTGATCACTTAGAGAGAGCTAGTCTGGTGAAGATCAAATGTTCTCGTTTTAATGAGCCGTAGAGATTGAGGCTGTCGCTGTCTGTCTGATTAAGACCTCCTTCGTTACGTTCTGTTCTGATGAACGTTCTTACGTCAGCTCCTTCCCCTGAGTGAGCTCCATGCTGCCTGAGCACATCTCTGACGCGTCCTCTCTGAGGAGTTCTGTCTCGCTGCCCTCAGTAACGTGCTCCTCTGTACCGGAGAGGCACCAGTCTGATCTCCAGCAGCGCTGTCACAGAGGAACATGCTGGACTGTGTACAGGAGGGGAGGCGGGGTGGGGAGGGTCTCATCTGAACGTTTACGGAATGGCCTATAGCACAGTGGATGGCCCTAGTTCATGATCTGACCTCACCCTAAATCAGAGAATGAGAGAATAGTCAGCCCACAGCGCCCGACAGTTTGTGGAATGTGAGGAAGGCTGATTGATGGGTAAGTCATGCAGCCTGTGCATCAATACAAGCAAACCTTTATTGCTAGGTTGAGGCAGATAGTAGGACAATATCTGATATCAGCTTATGAGGTATATCGGTTTTCAGACGGGATATAGAACGAGACAATACAGTGTAGATCGATATGCACCCACCAGCCACTTCATTAGGTCCACCTCCTTGCATCTACCCAAACTGTCCACTCTATCAGCTCCACTGAGCATACAGGACACTCTGTAGGTGTACAGGTCCAGACTGTAGTCCATCTGTTTCTCTGTATACTGTATTACCCTGTTCTTCAATGGTCAGGACCCCCACAGGACCACCACAGAGCAGGTAGTGTGTGGGTGGTGGATCATTCTCAGCACTGCAGTGACACCGACTTGGTGTCTGTGTTAGTGTGTGTTTTGTGCTGGTGTGAGTGGATCAGGTGTAGAGCAGTGTTGCTGGACACCTCAGTGTCACTGCTGGACTGAGAATCCTCCAGCAACCACAGCTATCCAGTTCACAGCACCCTGTGGGCTCCAGTGTCCTGTGGGCAGTGGTGTCCTGTGGCCACCAGCGTCCTGTGTCCACTGATGAAGGACTAGAGGACCAACACTGCACTGTGCAGCAGCAGATGAGCTGTCGTCTCTGACTGTCCATCTACAAGGTGGACCAGCAAGGTAGGAGTGTCTAATAGAGTGGACAGTGAGTGGACACAGTGTCTCAACACTCCAGCAGCACTGCTGTGTCTGATCCACTCACACCAGCACCACCCACACTAACACACCACCACCACCACATCAGTGTCACTGCAGTGCTGAGAATGACCACCCCCACATCATACCTGCTCTGTGGTGGTCCTGTGGGGGTCCTGATCAGGCTTGAGTGCACCAGAAGCGGAATGTATTTTACCAGACCTCAATTAATCGTTCTGCTCTAGCCAGAGCTTTGAGGATGGGATTCCTCTTGGCAGGTGAGGGGGATTACCGGACGTCTCCTTCCCTCCTTTCATCCCGTTCCTCCCCTCTGCAGGCTGTTTAGCACCTCCTCTCAGGTCCGGCTGTAGTCCTCCCTGCGCGGTTCTCTTAGTGTGATTTATGTAGCTGGGTTTCTCTCCTGTGATTTACAGCAACGTTAGCGCTGAGGCAGACTTGACGGAAGGCTAGCCGACACGCGCGGCTCCATCTGCCTCCTGTGACTCAGCGCCTCTTAATGCGAGAGAGATTCCCAGAGGCTCTGGCTGTGAACGTGATGCGTATGCATGGCGGAGGCATTTTGTTTTGGGGGGCCGCATGGTGTAAAGTTAATTGAAGGGCACTTCTTACGCGGAGACAGTGTGAGTCACCGGGAGCCATCTGCTGAGCCGTCGGCCTTCGCCATCACTCTCCTAGCAGCGTAACGAGGCATGAACTCGGGGGGCCTCGCTC
Organism: Prochilodus magdalenae; assembly: GCA_024036415.1. NCBI lineage: Eukaryota > Metazoa > Chordata > Actinopteri > Characiformes > Prochilodontidae > Prochilodus > Prochilodus magdalenae. The sequence goes on from JAMWET010005029.1 coordinate 11,802, forward strand.
GCTCACTCGCTCGCTCATCCACACCCACGACTGAGCAGCCTCGCATCCTGTCGGGAACACCTGTTGAAGTGGGAAACCACTGTATGGCCACGGCTCAGACTTCTATCAGCGGTTACAGTGATTTAATGACACTAAATGAAGTGGCCTTCAGGTTAACTCCCTTTGATCTTCTCTCAGTTTTGGCACGTTGCTCACCTCACAGTTGCTCGAGGCAGTGTGATGTTCAGGTGCTGCTATGAACAGAGCAGTCGGAGACTTCACACTACCGTAGCAGCCCATTGTTCCTCTTTAGTAGGATCCATGTGGCGGAATTTGGTCAATGAAATAGCGTCTCTCTGTCCGGGAGCACCAAGCCAGGTGGACTAGCTTTAGGGCTGGCCGTGGTAAACAGAGTGTCGTCAGTGGGAGTTCACCGTTATGATGAACGAGTGAATGAAATGAAACGTCGCAGTTTACGTGTTTAGGTTTACACTCGTCTGTCCTGTAGAGCTTTGAATATGGTGGCGTATCGGATATGTTTCGTCTTAGAGTGAAGTAGCCAAGGGGAACTAACAGCTAGGCTAACCGTATCTCGGGTGAACTGAGCAGCGTTAGCAGCAGCTAGCTCTAAACGGGATACAGTAATAACAGCTCTGAGGTAAATGTGGATGTAGTGGGGTGTGTGTTCATCAGAACGAGCCTCAGAAAGTTAAATATACAGGTCTGAAGATTAATAAAAGATGAACTCGCTTTAGAGGGTCAGTTTTAGAGTGAAATAGCCGAGGGTAGCTAACAGCTAGGCTAACCGTATCTCAGGTGAACTGAGCAGCGTTAGCAGCAGCTAGCTCTAAACAGTGGATACGGTAATAACAGCTCTGAGGTAAATGTGAGGTAACTGGTCATGTGACTGTATTAGTATACTACACTGTAGGTCAGAACTTGTTACTGTACTGTATACCACACACAGGGACGTATACAGTGAGCAGTACATACTACTGTAGTACACAGTGTGCGGTATAGTAGTGTGCCATTTTGAACACAGCAGCTGATCTACCCTACCAGGAAAGGTGATTGTAGTCGGGATAGTGGTGTAGCAAAGGCAAATCCACACTTCAGTCATATGTGGTCATTGATCTAATTGTGCCCTGCCATGGACTACAGGCCTGTCCCGGGTGCGTCCTGCCTTCTTACCCAGTGAGCCCTGGGATAGCCTCCAGGTCCCAAAAGGATCAGAAGCTTAGATGGTGAATGAGTGAATAATTAAATCCCGAATTTATTAACTAAAGATGAATCTCAGTTTTGCCTTGTATATTAAGGACGTCCCCAAGGGGCCAGTTTCCTTTCTCCGCTCATGTTAACTAGGGTAGTTATCTAATCCTAAAGCCTCCTGGAGCTGAACTGTTCTTTATTGGTTAAGGAATTGTAACTTAAATCCTGTAACCTGCAGCCGAAATCTCTTTCTAGACCTACTAGAAGTCCTCGATAGCGACTCTGACTGTCACTGACTGTGTTAGAAATGGATAACAACAGCAGCAGCCGCTCTACGCCAGAGCTTTCACTGTGGATCTGCTGCAGGCTGATGTGTATATACTGATATGTTTGTCACACGCTCAGAGTGAAACCTCTTTCAGGAGTTTGGGTGTCTGAGAGTCTGTGTCTGTTAGTATCGATGGAAAACAGCTGATCATTATGGCCCTTCAGGTCGCAAGTGTTGAACCACACAAAGGCAGGAGCAGCAGGAGCCGCAGGAGCAGCAGCGCTGGGCTCCACTACAAAGCTGCGGTAAAGCACTTTTCAGGCGAGGGATAGAGGGAGATTTCCAAGGCTTTGAAGCTCTCCTGGAGAACCGCTCAGTCTGTCCTTAAGAAGTGGAAGGGTGCGGCACCGCCCACAGTTAGAGCTGCACAGGTTGGTTACTGAGTCTGCTTGATGGAGGAGAGGAGTCTGCTTGAGGAAGGAGTCTGCTGGATGGAAAAGAGGAGTCAGCTTAATGGAGGAGCCTGTCTAATAGAGGAGTCTTTAATAGAGGGATGGAGTCTGTTTGATGGAGGAGTCTTTAAAAGAGGAGAGGAGTCTGTTTGATGGAGGAGTCTTTAATAGAGGAGAGGAGTCTGTTTGATGGAGGAGTCTTTAAAAGAGGAGAGGAGTCTGTTTGATGGAGGAGTCTTTAATAGAGGGGTGGAGTCTGTTTGATGGAGGAGTCTTTAAAAGAGGAGAGGAGTCTGTTTGATGGAGGAGTCTTTAATAGAGGAGAGGAGTCTGTTTGATGGAGGAGTCTTTAATAGAGGAGAGGAGTCTGTTTGATGGAGGAGTCTTTAATAGAGGGGTGGAGTCTGTTTGATGGAGGAGTCTTTAATAGAGGAGAGGAGTCTGTTTGATGGAGGAGTCTTTAATAGAGGAGAGGAGTCTGTTTGATGGAGGAGTCTTTAATAGAGGAGAGGAGTCTGTTTGATGGAGGAGTCTTTAATAGAGGGGTGGAGTCTGTTTGATGGAGGAGTCTTTAATAGAGAGGTGGAGTCTGTGTGATGGAGGAGTCTTTAATAGAGGAGAGGAGTCTGTTTGATGGAGGAGTCTTTAATAGAGGGGTGGAGTCTGTTTGATGGAGGAGTCTTTAATAGAGGGGTGGAGTCTGTTTGATGGAGGAGTCTTTAATAGAGGGGTGGAGTCTGTTTGATGGAGGAGTCTTTAATAGATAGGTGAGGTCTGTTTGATGGAGGAGTCTTTAATAGAGGGGTGGAGTCTGTTTGATGGAGGAGTCTTTAATAGATAGGTGAGGTCTGTTTGATGGAGGAGTCTTTAATAGAGGGGTGGAGTCTGTTTGATGGAGGAGTCTTTAATAGAGGGGTGGAGTCTGTGTGATGGAGGAGTCTTTAATAGAGGGGTGGAGTCTGTTTGATGGAGGAGTCTTTAATAGAGGGGTGGAGTCTGTTTGATGGAAGACTCTTTAATAGAGGGGTGGAGTCTGTTTGATGGAGGAGTCTTTAATAGATAGGTGAGGTCTGTTTGATGGAGGAGTCTTTAATAGAGGGGTGGAGTCTGTTTGATGGAGGAGTCTTTAATAGATAGGTGAGGTCTGTTTGATGGAGGAGTCTTTAATAGAGGGGTGGAGTCTGTTTGATGGAGGAGTCTTTAATAGAGGGGTGGAGTCTGTGTGATGGAGGAGTCTTTAATAGAGGGGTGGAGTCTGTTTGATGGAGGAGTCTTTAATAGAGGGGTGGAGTCTGTTTGATGGAGGAGTCTTTAATAGAGGGATGGAGTCTGTTTGATGGAGGAGTCTTTAATAGAGGGATGGAGTCTGTTTGATGGAGGAGTCTTTAATAGAGGGATGGAGTCTGTTTGATGGAGGAGTCTTTAATAGAGGGGTGGAGTCTGTGTGATGGAGGAGTCTTTAATAGAGGGGTGGAGTCTGTGTGATGGAGGAGTCTTTAATAGAGGGGTGGAGTCTGTTTGATGGAGGAGTCTTTAATAGAGAGGTGGAGTCTGTTTGATGGAGGAGTCTTTAATAGAGGGGTGGAGTCTGTTTGATGGAGGAGTCTTTAATAGAGGAGAGGAGTCTGTTTGATGGAGGAGTCTTTAATAGAGGGGTGGAGTCTGTTTGATGGAGGAGTCTTTAATAGAGGGGTGGAGTCTGTTTGATGGAGTCTTTAATAGAGGGGTGGAGTCTGTTTGATGGAGGAGTCTTTAATAGAGGGGTGGAGTCTGTTTGATGGAGTCTTTAATAGAGGGGTGGAGTCTGTTTGATGGAGGAGTGTTTAATAGAGGGGTGGAGTCTGTTTGATGGAGGAGTCTTTAATAGAGGGGTGGAGTCTGTTTGATGGAGGAGTCTTTAATAGAGGGGTGGAGTCTGTTTGATGGAGGAGTCTTTAATAGAGGGGTGGAGTCTGTTTGATGGAGGAGTCTTTAATAGAGGAGAGGAGTCTGTTTGATGGAGGAGTCTTTAATAGAGGGGTGGAGTCTGTTTGATGGAGGAGTCTTTAATAGAGGGGTGGAGTCTGTTTGATGGAGGAGTCTTTAATAGAGGGGTGGAGTCTGTTTGATGGAGTCTTTAATAGAGGGGTGGAGTCTGTTTGATGGAGGAGTCTTTAATAGAGGGGTGGAGTCTGTTTGATGGAGTCTTTAATAGAGGGGTGGAGTCTGTTTGATGGAGGAGTGTTTAATAGAGGGGTGGAGTCTGTTTGATGGAGGAGTCTTTAATAGAGGGGTGGAGTCTGTTTGATGGAGGAGTCTTTAATAGAGGAGAGGAGTCTGTTTGATGGAGTCTTTAATAGAGGGGTGGAGTCTGTTTGATGGAGGAGTCTTTAATAGAGGAGAGGAGTCTGTTTGATGGAGGAGTCTTTAATAGAGGGATGGAGTCTGTTTGATGGAGGAGTCTTTAATAGAGGAGAGGAGTCTGTTTGATGGAGGAGTCTTTAATAGAGGAGAGGAGTCTGTTTGATGGAGGAGTCTTTAATAGAGGGATGGAGTCTGTTTGATGGAGGAGTCTTTAATAGAGGAGAGGAGTCTGTTTGATGGAGGAGTCTTTAATAGAGGAGAGGAGTCTGTTTGATGGAGGAGTCTTTAATAGAGGGATGGAGTCTGTTTGATGGAGGAGTCTTTAATAGAGGAGAGGAGTCTGTTTGATGGAGGAGTCTTTAATAGAGGAGAGGAGTCTGTTCGATGGAGGAGTCTGTTCTGTGCTCCCTGCTGTGCGGTAAGACGAGACGGCAGGATGGTGTTCTGCTGGTTTGAGCGTGTTGGTGAGATCAGGCAGCACAGCAACATCAGCACCACACAGCAGGTGCAGCTCTCTCTCTCTCGCTCTCTCTCTCGCTCTCTCTCTCGCTCTCTCTCTCTCTCTCTCTCTCTCTCTCTCTCTCTCTCTCTCTCTCTCTCTACCCCTCCATCTCTCTCTCTACCCCTCCATCTCTCTCACTCGACTTCTCTCGCTCTTTACTTTCTCTCTGCCTCTCTCCATCTTTCTCTCTCTGTATTTCTGTCTCTCTGCTTTTTCCTTTCTATTTTCTCTTTTTACGTTTTTCCCTCCCCATCTATGTCTCTCTCTTTCTATGTCTCCCTACCCCTTCCCCCTTTCCTTCTGTTGTAGTGAATCAGCTTCTTCATCTCTGAGCTTATGAAGCTGCTCCTGTGCTGTTCCTGGCTGGATCCTCTGATCCTGCAGCTCCAGCACCTGGCTGAGCTGTCCTCACGCTCGTTCTCTGCGTGTGCCGTCTTTGTTTTAGCTGAGCTGTGATGAAGTGGTGCTAGTTCTGTATGTATCTGTGAGAAATTCCAGTTTTGAAGCACCCCCACACAGCACAGACCCCCACAGGACCACCACAGAGGTACCACTGCAGGTATTATGTGGGTGGTGGATCATTCTCAGCACTGCAGTGACACTGACGTGGTGGTGGTGTGTTAGTGTGGGTGGTGCTGGTGTGAGTGGATCAGACACAGCAGTGCTGCTGGAGTGTTGAGACACTGTGTCCACTCACTGTCCACTCTATTAGACACTCCTACCTTGCTGGTCCACCTTGTAGATGGACAGACAGAGACGATAGCTCATCTGCTGCTGCACAGTGCAGTGTTGGTCATCCTCTAGTCCTTCATCAGTGCCCACGGGATGCTGCCCACGGGATGCTGCCCACGGGATGCTGCCCACGGGATGCTGCCCACGGGATGCTGCCCACGGGATGCTGCCCACGGGATGCTGCCCACGGGATGCTGCCCACGGGACGCTGAATGTCTGAAGGCCATTATTTATGGAATTTGTACACGTCTGACAAGATGAAACGTTCAAACGCCCTTTGCTTAATTTCAAGGTCATCTCAAAACCGTGTGTGTGTGTGTGTGTGTGTGTGTGTGTGTGTGTGTGTGTGTGTGTGTGTGTGTGTGCGCGTGCAGTAATGCTGTCAGCTGTTTGGCTTCTGATTTTGCAGAATGAGCAGACTGAATCTTCGTATTCGTCCGTTCTGTCCCAGGACGGCGCTTGCTGAAGGCTGGATGTTTTCAGTAACCTGAGCGTTCCCGCTGGACCAGCTTAATCCAATAGCCCCCAGCTCACGGTCAGCAGGGACGCCTCCGTATCTGTGACTATGCAGATTTGCGGTTTTGTCTGCTTGGCGTTTTGTGGTCACAGACTGCAAAGTCCAGGCTTTATGGTCTTAGTGGAGGGTGTGATGGGGGGGGGCCCAAAGCTGTTAAAGCCTGAAGCCTCGCCTTGTTCCGAGATCCTTCTCCGTCATCCTCTGACCTTTTTAGAACATTTGAAACGTCTCTGAGATTTACTGATTTGGTTTTAGAGCCGAAGAGCATCTGTTAGTTTTCAGTGAGACTGTTTGTGGTCCTCGCGTATGGCTTGGCTGTTTGCCTGTTGGAGAAATTTGGGCCTGTGGAATTCCCTCTAGCCTGATTAGTGTTTCGCATGCAGTCAGGCATGCTTCGGGATGACCGAATTCCCAGTGGATTTATCGGTTTAATTTGATGGCCGTTTTAAAGGGGCGCTCTGACTGACCTTCATAAACATGATTGTTCATATCCTGGCAGTGCCATGCTCGTCTCTGCAGTGAGATTGTCCCGATTAAAGGAGCAGTATGTAAGATGATGCCATCGCATCATACTCCACACAGCCACTCTTCCTCAATCTTCGCTCCTCCCCTTGTTTGCTTACCAGTGTTCAGCATCAAACCCCCATCCCTTTAACCACCAGGAGCATATCCAGCGCTAGAGAGCAGTGTCCATGCTGGCTTGGTTTGCTCGTATCGTGCTGACAGCTGGCTCATTTCTTTTTCTTCCCCTCATATGGAGACTTAAAGGCATACGCCACATTACAGTTACAGTGTCTCAATATCTCCATTTAAGGTACACTGTTGTATTGTGAGACAGAATGGGCTGGGGCTAGCTGGCTGCTCTACCCTTTCGCTGTACTCTAGAGGTGCTCTACCCTTCGCTGTACTCTAGGGGTGCTCTACCTTTCACTGCACTCTAGAGGTGCTCCACCTTTCGCTGCACTCTAGAGGTGCTCCACCTTTTACTGCACTCTAGAGGTGCTCTACCTTTCACTGCACTCTAGAGGTGCTCTACCTTTCACTGCACTCTAGAGGTGTTCTACCTTTCGCTGCTCTCTAGAGGTGCTCCACCTTTCGCTGCTCTCTAGAGGTGCTCAACCTATCGCTGTACTCTAGAGGTGCTCAACCTTTTACTGCACTCTAGAGGTGCTCTACCCTTCACTGCACTCTAGAGGTGCTCTACCCTTCACTGCACTCTAGAGGTGCTCTACCTTTTACTGCACTCTAGAGGTGCTCTACCCTTCACTGCACTCTAGAGGTGCTCTACCCTTTACTGTACTCTAGAGGTGCTCTACCTTTTACTGCACTCTAGAGGTGCTCTACCCTTCACTGCACTCTAGAGGTGCTCTACCCTTTACTGTACTCTAGAGGTGCTCTACCTTTTACTGCACTCTAGAGGTGCTCTACCTTTTACTGCACTCTAGAGGTGCTCTACCCTTCACTGCACTCTAGAGGTGCTCTACCCTTCACTGCACTCTAGAGGTGCTCTACCTTTTACTGCACTCTAGAGGTGCTCTACCCTTCACTGCACTCTAGAGGTGCTCCGCCTTTCGCTGCACTCTAGAGGTGCTCTGCCTTTCGCTGCACTCTAGCGGTGCTCCGCCTTTCGCTGCACTCTAGAGGTGCTCCACCTTTCGCTGCACTCTAGCGGTGCTCTACCTTTCGCTGCACTCTAGCGGTGCTCCGCCTTTCGCTGCACTCTAGAGGTGCTCTACCTTTCACTGTACTCTAGCGGTGCTCTGCCTTTCACTGTACTCTAGAGGTGCTCTACCTTTCGCTGCACTCTAGCGGTGCTCTGCCTTTCGCTGCACTCTAGCGGTGCTCTGCCTTTCGCTGCACTCTAGCGGTGCTCTACCTTTCACTGCGCTCTAGAGGTGCTCTACCTTTCACTGTGCTCTAGAGGCAGTCTCTTTACTGTGCGGTTAAACTGAGAGTATTCACTGTACAGATATTTACTGAACTCATATGTCCAGATGTGTGTGGTCGTGCGTGACTTGGTTTGGTGCAGCGTGACTCAATATGTCCATGCAGACACCAAAACCTCCACCCCAGAGAATGACTGATCATCCCGAGCGATAACCCCGTTCACCTTTGCTGTAAGCTTTTTGGGCTCTGATTGTGGAATGTCTTGATTTCTGAATGAGCTGATCGATCGGGTGCAGGTTTTTGCCAGTGT
>JAMWET010005030.1:0-40000 GCA_024036415.1 Prochilodus magdalenae
CTACACTTGTCCTATATCTACAACTATGTCCTGTTTCTACACTAGTCTAGTCTGTTTCTACACACACTAGGGTGTTTATTTCTACACTAGTCTATCTCTACAGTAATCTATTTCTACACTAGTTTATTTCTACACTAGTTTATTCTACACTAGTCTATTTCTACACTAGTTTATTTCTACACCAGTCTATTTCTACACTAGTCTATCTCTACAGTAATCTATTTCTACACTAGTTTATTCCCACACTAGTCTATTTCTACACTAGTCTGTTTCTACAGTATTCTATTCTACACTAGTCTATTTCTACACTAGTTTATTTCTACTCTAGTCTATTTCTACACTAGTCTATTCTACACTAGTCTATTTCTACACTAGTCTATTCCTACACTAGTCTGTTTCTACACTAGTCTATATCTACACTTGTCTATATCTACACTAGTCTATTTCTACACTAGTCTATCTTTACAGTAATCTATTTCTACACTAGTTTATTTCTACACTAGTTTATTCTACACTAGTCTATTTCTACACTAGTTTATTTCTACACTAGTCTATTTCTATCCTAGTCTATTTCTACAGTAATCTATTCTACAGTAGTCTATTCTACACTAGTCTATTTCTACACTAGTCTATCTCTACAGTAATCTATTTCTACACTAGTTCATTTCTACACTAGTCTATTCTACACTAGTCTATTTCTACACTAGTCTATTTCTGCATTTGTCTATTTATACAGCAGTCTATTCCTACAGTAGTCTATTTCTACACTAGTCTATTTCTACACTACGCTAATTTCTACAGTAGTCTACAGTAGATGTAAATCAACAAATCAAACTTCATGTAAAGATGTAGGTCACAGTAAGATGGGGAGACCCTGGGGAGAAATGCACAGCGAGCATGGTTCTAAATACAGGCTTCTGGAGGTCATTAGTGATTTTCTAAATAAACAGATCTGATACAATATCTGATCAGGAGTTTGGGAGACATGGTTTCAGTAGTGTAGAGAATAAAACACAACTGAGGACGTCTGGTCCAACACAAACCCAGAACCTGTACCACTAGAGACAATGTGAATTATGTACTGACAGTGGTGTAAACTACAGTGACATTTCAGGAACACGTTTAGATATTCGCTTTATGTAGTTCAGTTTACACTCCTATACAAGATGAAATCTATCGAAGTTGCGAGTTATTAATGCCCCATGTAAATCTACCTTAATGTGCTATAGTAACAGCCTAGGCGGTTCCTTGCTCTACTACTCTGTGGGCAGTGACTGGTTTTGCTTGTATTGACAGAATCTGCAGTCCAATCAGTTTCCTTATGTAACCTGAGAATCGGACACAAGTAGAACGTCTAATGGCGATGGGTTAAACAGTCTGTTTTATTTTTATTCTCACATCTCCTCCTGCTGTTTCCCCTCCTTGCCTACAGAGGGCGTGCCCTCTTGATTTCTAGCCCTTGTAGTCACACCTGATTGTAATCAGCAGCCATCTTGTATATATAAGACTCCATTCTGCTCAGTGTTGTTTGTGAAGTCTTGTGTTGGCGTTTTCTACTCTGGTTATGGCTCTTTGCTTTGGTTTATCATGTCTGAGTTTTGGATTGTGTTCTGGCAAAACTCTTGTTGGATTTTTGGATGGATTGTCTGGTTTTGATCCGGCTTGTTTTGGCTTTGAGTTTTGAGTAATAAATCTGCACTTGACTGCCCACTCAACAAAGAACTTGTGAGCAAAGCTAAAAGTCCAGTAGGCTTTATTAAACAACAGGGCAGTTCAACAAAGCAACAACACATGGCTCAATATGAAAGGGGAAGGGGCAGGCAGAGGTCAGAACCAGGATAAACAAGCAGCGAGGTAGACAAGGGCTAGGCGAGGGGATGGTCGGGGAGGAGAAGCCGGAAAGGAGAAGGTCTAGAACAAAGAGGGACGAAGCCAGAGTCTGAAAACACAAGCAGTTGCTAACAAGGTTGGAAAAACTTCACAACCAGGAAGTGTTTGAATGGGGTTTAGATACAGGGAGCCTGACTGGACACCAGGTGACTGCCCTTAACACCACATCGACTTTGTCAAAGATTGCAATAGTGTTGTGCCAGTCATAGTATCTATCAAATTCCCGAAACCTCAAGGGAAGAAGCCCATCTGGGTAATATGTCACCTCCCTATCCTAATCCAATAATGGGCCCGCCCTCTTGAAATGAATAACAAATGACTCTGAATCCTTTTATTAACCCTTAAATTTCTAATTTACAGCCCCGAAACTTTTAGAGGAAGGCTAATTCGATTTTTTGTCATCGGGAAATGGAACAGTGGTTAAAGCTGCAGTCTGAAAGATACGTTTGTTAAAACTACCGGTATTCCCAAAAGCCCACAGCAGTGTTGTGTACTCTAGACCTAAATCTAAATATCCCACCTCCAGTTTCATTTAGAGCTCTACCTATACATACGCGCAACAGTAGGGCCTTTTGACGAGATAGCACAGTTCATCAGCACAAGATTAACGAAGAGTGACTGAGGTCGAGCCTGAGCTAAGACCAGGATCAACTTTCGCTTGGCTTTTCAGATGACGTGACCTGAAGGAATTTAGGATGGCTGAATTTCCTTTGGTTCTGTTGGACAGGTAGGACGTTATTAGCTAGCTCACTCCTGGGAAAGCAGCCAGATTGTTACCGCGGTTGAACCGAATACTACTTTCTAGATCTGAACGTGTACCTTTATAGTACACCTAGAACCGGAGATCCTGCTGCACGTCCCTTTCACATCCCAGAACAGGCTATTTCCACACCGTGTATTTCTCTTTCTAAGAACGACCTAGTGTGGGAAAAACTAAATTAGGCGAGTTCCTTTTTTAATCTTTGTGTTGATTCAACATGGAACATTTCACACTGACAGCAATGAGTACAACCAGCTCAGCCAGCAAGCTGCCGTTTGATTTGCCGGTCATCCTGCTGGTTTAAACGTCCTCTATGTTTCATCTGCGGTTTTATATCACCTTCCCGTATACATTATCTCACCCTCACACCTCACTAACTTGTGGCCACAACTTACTTACAACTTCATTATCCAGTTCCCATGTATTAAGTTGTGGCCACAACTTAACAGCCTTGTTTCCACAGCTATCTCTTTCACCCATAACTTGATCTTGTTCATAAGCATCCTGTTAGTGTAGCCCCATTGGCAGACGGCTTCACGACGCAGGACTACACACAGACCGTTACAATGACTGCCCTTAACACCACATCAACGTCACCAAAGACTGCAATGGTGTCGCGCCAGACTGTCAGTGATAGTATCAAATAGGGAACCTTAAGGGAAGAAGCCCATCTAGGTAATATGTCACCTCCCTATCCTAACCCAATAATGGGCCCACCCAAATCCCACCTAATCTTGAAACGTGTACATGTAAATGACTCTATATCCTCTTATTAATGCTTAAATTTCTAATTTCTAATTTACTGTCTCCAAAACATTTAGGGGCCTTTTAACGAGATAGCACAAGAAAATGGAAGAGTGACTGAGGTCGAGCCTGAGCTGAGACCAGGATCAGCTGTAGCTTGGCTTTTCAGATGACGTAACAACTCCGTGACCTGAAGGAAGGTAGGTCTGCATTATCTCGCTCTGACACCTCACTAACTTGTGGCCACAACCTAATCACATTAACTTCATTATCCTGTTCCCATGAATTATTAAGTTGTGGCCACAACTTAACTGCCTTGTTTCCACAACTACCTCTTTCACACGCATTATTAAATTGTACAACCTGATGTTGTTCATAAGCATTGTCGTAAGTCATCGCCACCGATTAGCTTGTTTTCACAGAGACATAACTGCATCTCATAACTGATAGTGTTGGTGTTTGGGAGGCGTGTCTAAAATTTCCTTTTGGTGGTATTTTAGAATGATGTGATGTACAGTACGCCGTATATCGTCGCTGTCCAAAGAAAAACAAGTATCTCCAAAATGGCAACTTTACAGGAGAGGCCAAAAACCTCATTTAATTTGAATGGAAGTCAATGGAACCAGACGTCTTTCCAAACACTTTTGGGCTGTTTCTGTGGGTCCAATTATCATGAGATTCTCACACAGTGTAAACGGCAGCAGCTGTGGTCAAATGATGCATAAAAGTCAAAATGGACAAAAATGGAGATACATGTTTTTCATTGGACAGTGACGATATGTATTCAGTCTTTTAGCAGGAATATGATGGATCTGTAGAGGACACCAAAGTGTGCACCATGTGATTGACCTGTGTGCATCTGTAAACCTTTAAGCATGCACTGGAGCGTTACACTGGCTACCTATAATAGATAGTTATAACACAGCCACAGTTGCTTTATTCAAAATATATAATCTAGTCTATTGTTGATGTCCTCATATGTTTGTACAGCCACAGTTACATGAGACAGGAGACTTACATTCAAGGAGACTTTATTGTCATTCACATCACATGTGGTACATGGGGTGGAAGGAAATTGTAGTACTCAGAGACCCAGTTACACCCAGACAGCAGTACTTACATAAGATATACATAAATATAGAAAAATATAGAAAGAAAGAGCAGCAAGGAAACTGAATTGAATTGTGCTTGTGGGATGACAGTGGCTTTTAGAACATGATGACCCCATAGGAAACACTTCCTCAGTTAATTCAGTCCAATTCTACTCATTAACAAAAACCATAACACACCAAGAGGGAGCTGCTGGAATCGAATGAAACTCTCTAGGTGTGAATGTTAATGATATGATATCAATCAGATGATGATGATGATATAAGATGATGATGAAGATGATGATGATGATGATGATGATGATATAAGTAAGATGATGATATATGATGATGATGATGATGATGATGATATAAGTAAGATGATGATATATGATGATGATGATGATGATGATGTTTTAAGATGATGATGATGATGATGATGATGTTTTAAGATGATGATGATGATGATGATGATATAAGATGATGATATATGATGATGATGATGATGATGATGTTTTAAGATGATGATGATGATGATGATGATATAAGATGATGATGATGATATAAGTAAGATGATGATGATGATGATATAAGATGATGATGATGATGATATAAGATGATGATGATGATGATGATGATATAAGATGATGATGATGATGATGATGGTATAAGATGATGATGATGATGGTATAAGATGATGATGATGATGGTATAAGATGATGATGATGATGATGGTATAAGATGATGATGATGATGATATAAGATGATGATGATGATGGTATAAGATGATGATGATGATGATGATGATGGTATAAGATGATGATGATGATGATGGTATAAGATGATGATGATGATAGTATAAGATGATGATGATGATGATATAAGATGATGATGATATAAGATGATGATGATGATGATGATGATATAAGATGATGATGATGATGATGATGGTATAAGATGATGATGATGATGATATAAAATGATGATGATGATATAAGATGATGATGATGATATAAGTAAGTGATATCAGTATTAGAGTGAGAGGATAACGTTATTGGAGGAAACTGTATAAGTGAATGTAGGCCCTGTTGGGACGCCTCTAGCCTGGATACAACATGAGATACGGTTGCCATGGAGGCATACATGTTCTGTATGGCATCCTCCAGCACATTTGCCCACATATGTTGCTACTGGGCCTGTAGATCCGCACACTTGTAGCTTCCTGTAGTCGTTGTCCCAGTTGGTCCCATACCTTTGCCATAATTCTGGTGACTGGGCAGGCCAAGGAGGTATTGCAGTCTGAGAGAAACATTCCTGGGAGACCCTTGCTGTGTGTGGGGGATTATCCTGCTGAAAAATGCCAGTCGGAAGTCCTGGCCCGGAGGATGTCCTGTAAATATCGCTGAGCTGTTATCATCCTTCGTATCACTACTAGGGGAGACCGAGTGTCAAATCCCATGGCTCCCAGGTCTTCACATCAGCTGTTGGGGCAGTGTGTCGCTCCACAGCAAAGGGAGGACTGAAGTGCTCACACAAGGCCTCCATACTCAAACCCAACCCTAGTCGGATCCCAAACAGATCCTGGATTCGTCTCTGAACGCTGCAAACCATCTAAAGACACCCCTGCAAACGAAGGCGACGGTGGCTTGCTGTCTATGGCAGAACATGAACTGGACACTGTGACACTAGATTTCCTTCCACTAAGCATCTGGACAGAGACAAGGGTCCGGGCAGGGACACGAGCTGTGTAATGAAGGTTCCACCTGGGTCTGGATGGCAGACAAGGAAAGTGTGGGGGCTGCTCGTGCTTATCAGTGGATCAAACAATCCTCTCTACTGGTGGTCTGTCTGGGCTGTGTTCTCTCAGATAGCCAGACCACACCTGTAATCATTTACATGTCTGTCTGAGAAGGAACTAGTATTAGTAGAACAGTATTATATTATAATTATTATTGTATATAGCATTATGTTATTATGTCTAGTTTAATAGAGTGTCACTGCTCAACTGATCCACCTCTTGGCTCCATATGTTTTCACTAGTCACAATTTAGATCAAGAATTTATTTTAAAAAGTTAGATTTAACTGAGAGGTTTTAATCTGACCTGATAACATTAGTCAAACTGTAACTCTATTCAAACAGGAGCAATTAAAAATATATTTAGCTCAGCTGATAATTTCAAGGTTGGTGTACGGATCATATTCCCCAGAAATTCCGGCTCAGTGAAGCCTGACGGCTCAGCAAAACGTCTGATATGAGGTGTATGATAAGTGTTGACTGCACTGTGATCAGATTTTTAGTAGGTAGATAGTGTTCAGAGCTCCTTACAACAGCCCGGTTCTGTCCCATTGACTGTTTCACCTTTATTGTCCCCAGACGAAGCCATCGCAATGACACCCCGTCTGATGTGTGTGGCCATCCTGGTCCTGGTGACTCACCTGGGCCTCACCGATGCTGCGGTCCGTGTATGGGGCATGCGAGCCTCTGGCTTGAAAGGCAACCCTGTGGGCCATCCTGACCCCTACCTGAAAGTCTGGTGCGCCTCCAATTTTGGCAGCATGACCGAGTTCTACAAGGACAACGGCAGCCCTGCTTGGAATGTCGAGTTCTACTTTCCCAGCTGCGGAATCAACGACATTGTGAAACTGGAGGTGTGGGACAAGGACCTCAACTACGATGACCACCTGGGTACCTGCACTTCGCGGGTGGTGTCCGGCACTCACTTTAATGTTTACTGTGGTGTGGGCAAAAGCAGCGTGAGTTACAATTATGAGTATGTATAAACGTCACAGGCCTGTCAGCTGTAAGAGCTTCCAACAGCAATTAGATTCCCGTCCCTGCTAAAAGCAGCTTGGACCGGCATGGCGTTCCTGCTGGTCCATCCAGGTCTCTGCTGGTTCTTTAACTTGCCTTGATCTTATAAAAAGACCATTATTAAAGAGATTTCCAGCAAACTTGTGTCCGATTCTCACTTTTTATGCTCACAATTTGGGGAGAAATAGAAAATGTATTGCAGTCTCATCACTGTGGTCAAGCGGGAGAAGAAAAACAAACTGCACGATAGCGCCATGATCATGACTAGACCTGTGGTGGGTAGTTTTGGTCTTTGGTTATGAGCGTAATTGGGAATTTCACCAATTTTTCCAACTTTAACCCTAAATAACTGAGATGTAATGGCTTTTGGGATGGTTTGATGTGAAATCTTTCATTATCATTATTAGAGCACCAGTTCTTTACAGTGGCGGTGATGGGAACCAGACATCCGAAGAGTTTAATGCCTCATATAGTCCCTCGTTAATGCATTGTTTAATTGTCAGAACATCAATAAAATATTACATTAAAAAAAAAATTATTACATGAAATGGTTATGAGCACTGTCTGATGTCTGAAATGATAGACTTTTTAGAGGGTTGTGGTGGTGAGGCTGGGGTGTGAGTAGCAGAAGGGTTTAAGGGGTGGGAGTGGGGTTTAGAGGGTTTTGGTGGTGAGGCTGGGGGGTGAGTAGCACTGGGATTTAGAGGGTTGTGGGTGTGGGGTTGGATGGTGAGTGGCAGTGGGGTTTGCAGGGGTGGGGGTGAGGCTGTGGGGTGAGTAGCAGAGGGGTTTAAGGGTTGGGAGTGGGGTTTAGAGGGTTGTGGTGGTGAGGCTGGAGGGTGAGTGGCGGTGGGGTTTGTAGGGGGTGGTGGAGTTTGTAGCGGGGTGGTGGCATTGGAGGGTGAGTAGCAGAGGGGTTTGAGGGGTGGCAGTGGGGTTTGGAGGGTTGTGGTGGTGAGGCTGGGGGTGAGTAGCAGAGGGGTTTAAGGGTTGGGAGTGGGATTTAGAGGGTTGTGGTGGTGAGGCTGGAGGGTGAGTGGCGGTGGGGTTTGTAGGGGGTGGTGGAGTTTGTAGCGGGGTGGTGGCATTGGAGGGTGAGTAGCAGAGGGGTTTGAGGGGTGGCAGTGGGGTTTAGAGGGTTGTGGTGGTGAGGCTGGAGGGTGAGTGGCGGTGGGGTTTGTAGGGGGTGGTGGAGTTTGTAGCGGGGTGGTGGCATTGGAGGGTGAGTAGCAGAGGGGTTTGAGGGGTGGTGGGGTTGGAGGGTGAGTAGCAGAGGGGTTTGAGGGGTGGTGGGGTTGGAGGGTGAGTAGCAGAGGGGTTTGAGGGGTGGCAGTGGGGTTTGTAGGGTTGTGGTGGTGAGGCTGGAGGGTGAGTGGCGGTGGGGTTTGTAGGGGGTGGTGGAGTTTGTAGAGGGGTGGTGAAGTTTGTAGGGGAGTGGTGGAGTAGGAGGATGGATAGGGTGTTCTATGATGTCTGTCTTCAAGGTCAGCACACACGGCGTTGATTAGTTTTGTCTACGGTGGATCTGCGTGTCTGATGTTTTTCTCCAGAACAGATGCTCCATTTCTCACAAAGCAGAACCAGTAAATCACCACACGCTCCCACACACCCTGTACATCTAGTGTCATACCTGCGTTTACACATTTACTCTAATCTCCACAGAGCCGCTCCGCCATTGGCTGAAGTGTTACCCATTGATAAGCTCAAGGTTGGCCTGAGGAATGGATCTTCTTTAAATTGAGACTGAGCTGAGCACGGTCACCGAGCTCTACGACTCATCCATTCTGTGAAAACTCCAAGACTCCAGGTCTCAGATTCTGATGTAGGTCTCCTGTGGATGCTAGCGGCTTTGATATTTGACACTTAGACAGTGAGCTCTATCACAGGAGGACCACCTGACAGTTCCCTCCTGTGACCCCCAACGCTGCGCACTTTCACCCAGTGTCATTCTCTTGTCCTTCACAGACGAAACCATGGGCTTTTCTCCTCACCTGGTGTACCTCGCCATCCTGGCCCTGGCATCTCACGTGATGGTAAGTGATGCTGCTGTCACTGCGTGGATCCACCGTGGCAACAACCTGCCGAACGATGCTCTGGGGAACCCTCCCGATGCTTATGTCATGGTGTTTTGCGGGGGGTTCGACGGTGGCAAGACACCCACTGCTGAGCAGACCCCCAATCCCACCTGGGGAACAGAGTTCAACTGTGGAATTGGAGCATCCATGAAGTTGGAGGTGTGGGATGAAGACCTCACGAATGACATTCATCTGGGCAACTGCTCAGTCGGCATAAGGAGTGGGTTTTACAGTTATTCCTGCGTCCTGAAAGTAGGAACTCTGGACTTCAGCTACACCGCCGCCTGAACGTCTCTGTGACGTCCTCTGAATGTTGGCTTTGTTGGACTAGTGGTCCCACTGTTTGGTTAATCAGGCTATTGATTAGGACATCTGTGAACACAGCTGCTACTCAACGAGTACTGTGTTAAAGTGTTGCTCAGAATCTGACAACTATTAAAGAAGTTTTCACGAAAATAAAAAACAGTAAACTGCCTCTAATTCAGTGTGTATGTATAAAGAGATACATGTAGTTTTTATAGGGTAGGTTCGACATAGTGAGACATGCCAATGATATGTTTCACCCTCGTCTGTGCATGTGACGTAACCAAGGATGGTCTTATCCCTGTACCTGACCTGTTTCTGGGTTGGTGATGCGTCCTCTGCACATTAACTGAGATCTTACACATCGGCTCCTCCATCTTCAGTTTGAGGAATGAGTAATGAATCTTTCTTTCCATCCGTGTCTTGGAAAAACTGAAGTTCTAGATTCAGAAACATGCTACAGCATTTCTGAGGTATTCTGGGAATGGTTCTACCAGTGAACCAGTGTGCTGCAGCGCCACCTTGAGGCAGACCAGTGCTGCTCTTGTAGACAGAAGCTCACTGGTTGTGGGCGAAGCAGCTACGTGATGATATCTTATCTGAGTCTGAGCGTCTATTTTACTGTATCAGACAGAATAACGTCATAACACGTTGATTTTCAGGGACCCCCCTGTGAGACATTCAGGGGGTCTGTGTTACCCCTCTCACGGACAAGGGTCCGGATCAGGGTGAACTGGAAAGAACAAAGGAATCACACCATGTTTAGTGTGCAGGCTGTTCTGGTCTTGCTTTTAATTGCTTCGCTTTTTGACCCGTACTAGAAGCGCCACCTACTGGGCAGTAGCTGAAACAGCTTATTCTACCCCTTGTTTTGTTCTGAGAGTGCCTTTTATTTTTATGCCGCTACATCTGGAAGGTTAAGAAGGCAGGGTGTTTAACAGGCAGCTCCTTGGCCACCTATATAAAGTATGAATCCTTACTTTTCATATCGAGTAACTTCAATATTTTGTTTTCTAAAGTCATTAAAAGCGTCTGGTGTTTGTACTGAAGGGCGTGTGGTGTTGTTACGAAGGCTACGGGGAAAATGAAAATCCTTTACTCCTAATCCTCACATCGAGGGTCTCTAGTGGTTCGACCCTGTGATTTCACACACTGTCACATGATGGCCATTAAGTGATATGCTTTCAAATGGTTTTTGAAATTTGTTAAACTGAATCACATTAATGAAGCTCAAACGTCCTGAATATATGTGTAACAGTAAGACACCCACTGTTCTATTCATTAGTGCAATCACTAACCCAGTTATCCCTAGGATCCTTCACTCATATATTTAGAATTTCTACATTTCTACTTTCAAAAAACAGAAGTTTAACAGTTTACTGTATGTATGTATGAATGTAGCCCTGTTGGGACGCCTCTAGCCTGGATACAACATGAGATACGGTTGCCATGGAGGCATACATGTTCTGTATGGCATCCTCCAGCACATTTGCCCACATATGTTGCTACTGGGCCTGTAGATCCTGCACACTTTTGTCACGTTGTCCCAGTTGGTCCCATACCTTTGCCATAATTCTGGTGACTGGGCAGGTCAAGGAGGTGTTGCAGTCTGAGAGAAACATTCCTGGGAGACCCTTGCTGTGTGTGGGGGATTATCCTGCTGAAAAATGCCAGTCGGAAGTCCTGGCCCGGAGGATGTCCTGTAAATATCGCTGAGCTGTTATCATCCTTCGTATCACTACTAGGGGAGACCGACTGTCGAATCCCATGGCTCCCAGGTCTTCACATCAGCAGTTGGGGCAGTGTGTCGCTCCACAGCAAAGGGAGGACTGAAGTGCTCACACAAGGCCTCCATACTCAAACCCAACCCTAGTCGGATCCCAAACAGATCCTGGATTCGTCTCTAAACGCTGCAAACCATCTAAAGACACCCCTGCAAACGAAGGCGACGGTGGCTTGCTGTCTATGGCAGGACATGAACTGGACACTGTGACGCTAGATTTCCTTCCACTAAGCGTCTGGACAGAGACAAGAGTCCGGGCAGGAACACGAGCTGTGTGATGAAGGTTCCACCCGGGTCTGGATGGCAGACAAGGAAAGTGTGGGGGCTGCTCATGCTTATCAGTGGATCAAACAATCCTCTCTACTGGTGGTCTGTCTGGGCTGTGTTCTCTCACATAGCCAGACCACACCTGTAATCATTTACACATCTGTCTGAGAGGGAACTATTATTATTATTAGTACAGTATTATATTAATTATTATTGTATATAGCATTATGTTATTATTTCTAGTTTAATAGAGTGTCACTGCTCAACTGATCCACCTCTTGACTCCATATGTTTTCACTAGTCACAATTTAGATCAAGAATTTTTTTTTTTTAAGTTAGATTTAACTGAGATGTTTTAATCTGACCTGATAACATTAGTCAAACTGTAACTTTATTCAAACAGGAGCAATTAAAACTATATTTAGCTCAGCTGATAATTTCAAGGTTGGTGTACGGATCATATTCCCCAGAAATTCCGGCTCAGTGAAGCATTTTCCCATACAAGCTCCACAGAACTCAGGTGAGCTTTACTCTCTGATCAGTTACACGGTTCTTATTGACGTACCTGGAGGTTGGGTGTAGTTTGTACCAGACGTCTGATATGAGGTGTATGATACGTGTTGACTGCATTGTGATCAGATGTTTAGTAGGTAGATTGTGTTCAGAGCTCCTTACAACAGCCCGGTTCTGTCCCATTGACTGTTATACCTTTATTGTCCCCAGACGAAGCCATCGCCATGACCCCCCGTCTGATGTGTGTGGCCATCCTGGTCCTAGTGGCTCACCTGGGGCTCACCGATGCTCTTGTCCATGTGTGGGGCATGCAAGGCCATAGCTTGAAAGGTGACACCGTGGGCAGCCAGGGCCCCTACCTGAAAGTCTGGTGTGGCTCCTCCTTCGGCGGCACTACTGAGTCCAACAAGGACAACAGCAACCCGATATGGACTGCCGAATTCTACTTCCTCGACTGCGGTCGCAGCGAGATCTTGAAGCTGGAGGTGTGGGACAAGGGCCTCAGCTATGACACCCACCTGGGTACCTGCACCTCGGAGGTGGCGTACGGCATTCACGTTGATATTATCTGTACAGTGGCCAAAGGCAGCATGAGTTACAGTTATGAGTTCAAATGAATGTCCAAAGTCTGTCAGCCTTAGGAGCTTCCAACAGCACACTGTCGTCCCTGCTAGGAACCGCTAACCAGCACTAACCAGATTAACCATGCGGGTTAGTACCGGCTTTCCTAACATTATCATTTGACACCAACTACAGACCGACATTAAAGTGATTCTCAGCGAACCTGTGTCTGGTTGTCTGCTCTCCCTTACAGTGTCGGGGGAATGTATCATCACTGGGGTGATTTTAAGGGGAGGGAGAAAATGAAGTTTCATGACTGTGCCAAGATCATGGCTAGACATCATGACTTGTGGCTAGTTTTTGGTCTGTGGTTGTGGATGTTTCCAATGCTTTCCCAAGCTTCGTCTTAAGCTCCAGTAAATAACGGAATGTCATTTGGAGTGGTTTGATGTTTTCATAAATGTTTCATTCTAGGGTACAGAGTTACAGAACCGTTTTCCCACTGTGGGAATATGTACAGGGGTTGGACAGTGAAACTGAAACACCTGTCATTTTAGTGTGGGAGGTCTCATGGCTAAATTGGACCAGCCTGGTGGCCAATCTTCATTAACTGCACATTGCACCAGTAAGAGCAGAGTGTGAAGGTTCAGTTAGCAGGTAAGAGCACAGTTCTGCTCAAAATACTGCAATGCACACAACATTATGGGGGACATACCAGAGTTCAAAAGAGGACAAACTGTTGGTGCACGTCTTGCTGGCGCATCTGTGACCAAGACAGCAAGTCTTTGTGATGTATCAAGAGCCACGGTATCCAGGGTAATGTCAGCATACCACCAAGAAGGACGAACCTCCACCAGCATCACGTAGTGACCTGGCCACTATCCTGCAAGAAGAATGGCTTAAAATCCCTCTGACCACTGTGCAGGACGCAGTATATGTCATTCCCAAGACCAACTGACGCTGTATTGGCCGCAAAAGGAGGCCCTACACCATACTAATAAATGATTGTGGTCTAAAACCAGGTGTTTCAGTTTCATTGTCCAACCCCTGTACATATCTGATCATAGGACGCAGAATACAATAATTCAGAATATGGCTGCTGTAGTATGGGCATAATAACTACATGGTGCTGACAGTATCTGAAGGGCAGGTAGACCCGATCTTAGACTTACCTTACCATAACTGTATTTTGCGTTTCTTTTTCCATTCAGTTTCATTTGAAGCCATTTCTGTTGGTCTGTCCTCATACAGCAGCTGCGGTAAGGGTGAGGTGGAGTCGCAGCCGTTCCCGCCAGAAGTGGGCATGTGCTCCCAGCTGATCATGCACAGGTGTATGGGATCAGAAGGCGGGGCACCGTGCCCTTATAAACTCTCTTCAGTGGCAGGTCATGTGGCTTACAGTTTACTGTGACTGACAGTGTAGGAGGAGTTTACTGTGACTGACTGACAGTGTAGGAGGAGTTTACTGTGACTGACTGACAGTGTAGGAGGAGTTTACTGTGACTGACAGTGTAGGAGGAGTTTACTGTGACTGACTGACAGTGTAGGAGGAGTTTACTGTGACTGACTGACAGTGTAGGAGGAGTTTACTGTGACTGACTGACAGTGTAGGAGGAGTTTACTGTGACTGACAGTGTAGGAGGAGTTTACTGTGACTGACAGTGTAGGAGGAGTTTACTGTGACTGACTGACATTGTAGGAGGAGTTTACTGTGACTGATTGACAGTGTAGGAGGAGTTTACTGTGACTGACAGTGTAGGAGGAGTTTACTGTGACTGACAGTGTAGGAGGAGTTTACTGTGACTGACTGACAGTGTAGGAGGAGTTTACTGTGACTGACTGACAGTGTAGGAGGAGTTTACTGTGACTGACAGTGTAGGAGGAGTTTACTGTGACTGACTGACAGTGTAGGAGGAGTTTACTGTGACTGACAGTGTAGGAAGAGTTTACTGTGACTGACATTGTAGGAGGAGTTTACTGTGACTGACTGACAGTGTAGGAGGAGTTTACTGTGACTGACAGTGTAGGAGGAGTTTACTGTGACTGACTGACAGTGTAGGAGGAGTTTACTGTGACTGACAGTGTAGGAGGAGTTACTGTGACTGACTGACAGTGTAGGAGGAGTTACTGTGACTGACTGACAGTGTAGGAGGAGTTTACTGTGACTGACTGACAGTGTAGGAAGAGTTTACTGTGACTGACATTGTAGGAGGAGTTTACTGTGACTGACTGACAGTGTAGGAGGAGTTTACTGTGACTGACTGATAGTGTAGGAGGAGTTTACTGTGACTGTCTGACAGTGTAGGAGGAGTTTACTGTGATTGACTGACAGTGTAGGAGGAGTTTACTGTGACTTTGTGAATTTGTAAATTTGAATTTTGTGTTTGTAAATTATTGACCTGTTAGCTTTCTAGTTTTCCTCATTCTGTAAAATTATTAGTAACATGCATTTTTGTACTTTGTCCACTTTTTCTAATATTCTACTTAATTTAAGAAGCTGACCCTGCAAGAATCTCATGTCAACTTTTAATTGATTTCTAGCTGAACTGTCTCTATATTGTATATTTCTTGCTGTTATTTTTTTATACTCATTCAATCAGTTCAAGTAGAAAGTGCTGGACTACGCTTTAAAGGCTGCTCAGGTTCATCCATATCAAACACCCTCATATTTCACAGACAAAGCCGGGTGTGGACCGTTAAAACAGGCCTGCCTGTTAATCTGGCCAAAAGTCATTTTCTACATAAACATATCTAAAATACAATACAATGTCTTTATCTGGAACTTGGTAGGAATGTTCCCAGCCTTGTATAGGATAAAACAACACTACTCATTTTTCCAGAGAAGTACATAAATATAAACACCAAACATCGGCCAGCAGGGGGCGCCGTGAGCACGCTCGCTCTACCAGTGGGGGGCGTGTTTATCTGTGACCTCATTTCCCCTCCCCACACAAAGTGGCGGGAAGCTCTGCTTGTGTAGAGGTCCAGGATTGTAACCACACAGCTATCACACACATACACCTCTCCTGTTCGTCTAACGCGCCGGCATGTCTGCCATACTGAACTGTATCGTAGCGGTTTGTCCTGATATGGGAATCGGGATGAAGGGGGATCTGCCCTGGCACCCCGTTAGACTAAGGTAGGAACAGCAGCAGCTGCCCTCCACCCCCTTCTCCTCAGCGCTGACACTGAGAACCTAGCAGGCTCCACTTCGGTCCCTGAACACTTCACTAAAGTCGGGCAGCCTTTAAACACTAGTGCTCATAACCAGCCCCCCGGTTCTCACAGTCAGGAGAACAGTTCTAACGTGTGAGTGTTCTGTTTAGGAACCGAGTGTGATACCGTTAGCCGTATGTGTCCGTGTGTATTGGCGGGTGTTTAGGTTTAAATTGTCCCGCGAGAGCCGAACGTTCCAGATTTTCAAATTAACGGTTTCTGGCCAACCGTCACAGCAGCAGCGTCGATTTAACGTTTAGACGTTTCCAGATTCATATCAGACGGCCTTAACTGGGAGCCCACCGTTTAGAGAACCGGACCACCTTAAACACACACAAACAAACTGTTCTCTCAGCAGCAGAGTCGGAGCTAGAACCTGTCAGTGGGGTGGGAAACTGTTAGGGGTCTGTGGTAATGTTATGCTATTGTTGGAGGCTAACAAGCTAATCTACTGTAGCATTAGCAGGAACTCACTCCTAGCACTTGAATCATTCAACATATAGATGCATAAAATGTGGATGCTTGTATTTCCAGTAAGGAATTCAAACACTTTCAGAAGATGACGATGACTCCTAGTGTAGAAGGTAATATCGTATTCTCTATTTTACCATTTTTATTATTATTAATGTCTGCTTATGGATGAAAACACCATAAATGACATTGTTTGCACTTTGTTTGCTTGTATTCCTCTATGAACTGGCTGTGTGTTGTGTGGAATTGATTTGGTTGGACAGGGAAGAAGAACGTGGTCATAATGGGCAGAAAGACGTGGTTCTCCATACCTCCTCAGAACCGACCTCTCAAGAACAGGATCAATGTGGTGCTCAGCAGAGAGCTTAAGTAAGAAGGTGTATCAGTTAACGCAACCTGCTCAGTAAAGTATAAGTAGTTAGTGCTGGGTCAGAATGGACAATGTAACATAATTTACATATTTAGAAGTCAATAACATTAATTACCATTGCAGTTTGTTATTGTTAGTGTTTTTCCGATTTCTTACTGAACAGTCAGATGAAGGACTGTCAATTTAAAGCATCCCTAAGTGCAATATTACTTCTGCTGCTCCGTTAGTGTCTGTACATGCTCTTCTATTTGTTATGTTATAGGCAATGTCTTATACATGCACATTTATGTATATAGACAAATCTCCTTAATTCATCTCTATTTATTTATTCTGATTAATGTATGTACATACTTCATAGAACACTTTTATATGCACATAGACTATTCTGTTATTTTAATTTGTCATTTTGGGATTAATAGCTCTTCTGTAACCTCTGCCCTTTTTATTGTAATAATGTATGTCTTACTTGTGCAATATGTACAGAACTCTGACACTGCAATTTCCTTCGGGATCAATAAAGTGTTATCTTATCTTATCTTACTACAGTCAGGACCTAATCTAGGCCTTAGGCTAGTCTTACAAACTGTTCAGTCTTTATTATTCAAACCGGTATATAATATGTAATGGATTTGACTGGCCAATTTGAATAAGGAAATAGTGTTACTATCCAATGTAAAACGCATGTCTCCAAAATGGCAAGAAGACAAAAACCTATTTTAACTTTATTGAAAGTCATTGTACACAGGCTTTTTATACAGGCCGTTTTGGGCCATTTCTGTTGGTACATTGGTGATATATTTTTTTACACAGTGTAAAGAGCTGCTGCGGTGTTTAAATAGTGCATCTACAAAATGGAGATACATGTACATCAAAGAATGCCAGGTAGAATAGCATGATGCTTGTAAAGAGGGCTCATTAAAATCTAATTTTGTCTTCCTTCTGATTAGCCTAATGTTTAGCTCCATTTTAGCACCAAAAACTGTTGCCGATATCTTCTTTTGTTGTTACATTAATATAAATGCGATACAGACTTGACGACAACAACTGATGGAGCAACAAGTTCAGCTATTCTTTTCACAGTGAGCGTATGCTGTCATAATACTTCTCCATGTTTTTCGGAATTGGCTGTTGTATGTGGGGATTAATCAGCATGATTATCTAAACATGGATTAATAAAGAAACCGCAGTTGCCCGTGTTAGGTTTTCAGAAGTTGAACAAAGTCCCTGCACACTCTTTTGTTGTCACAGAATTGGCCTTTTCAGTGCTGATATGCAAATGAGCCCTTTAATAAATGACACATTTCCATTGTCTTCCTTTGTGCGCATTATGAACAACCTCAGATTTTGCTGATGTGTTTCTGTGGGCGTTTTGTTGGCAAATACCTTTGGTCAAAATAAAATAGACCAACAATGTTATGTCTGGATGTCTTTTAATATATTTCAAAGCATGTTGCAGTCGCAATGTAGTACTTTGTTCCCATCGTGCAGCATTAACTAGAACATTGTTTTTGGTTTAGGACACCCCCAGAGGGAGCGCATTATCTGGCATCTGACTTCAGCTCAGCGCTCAGCCTGCTGGACACTCCAGAGCTAGCAGCACAAGCTGACCAGATTTGGGTCATTGGTGGGAGCTCGTTGTACAAGGTGAGCAGCTTGTGATAGGTTCTCCATTTCAGGAGTTCTGTCTTTGCCTGCACAGCGTATTGTTTGGTAATCATTACCACAGAATACAGATGAGACTCTCACCGGTCATAAAAGTTTGTTCAAACAGTGTGGTGTGAGCATCACATGATATGATGTTTTCTTGTAGTGCAAAAAGAGGCCTGTCACAGTTATTCAGTCATTGAATTGAACTCATTTATAATTGATTTGAAAAGCTTTAGAAGGCAGCGCCATGTAACATTTGTGCTGTTTCTAAGCATTCGGGAGATACTGATTTATAGGTAACATACATGTGCAAGCAGGGATAACACAATATGAAGTAGGGCTGCCCTCTACAAGTCGACGAGTCAAATCGTCAGTCGAAGACCCTTTAAGTCGACTAAGAACCTTCAAGTCGACTGACAACAGTGAACTTTTTTTTTGTTTTTTTTTGTAAAACAAACCCGCATAAGAATTAAGAGTGTAAAAAGACATTTTGCTAATTATTAAAAGGGGAATAATAAATATATTAATATTATTAATTTTATTATAGTTATAATTTAAGTTCTTATTATAGAATAATATTTAAGTTCTAGCTGGGCTAGGATGAATGCTTGCTAAAAAATTAAATCCACTTGACAGCGTGCGCCGGCGGTTCACTGTTGAAGGAAGCTAAGGCTGAGAAACATGGGTGGAGCGATGTCTTAGAGAAAGTCTGGAAGACCTAAAGTTCCTGTGACTCTGCTGACTTTCTAAATGAGGAGGACATCAGGTCTGAAACGTATGCAAATTGATTTATTGATTACTAGATAATGTATATGGAGAAAAAACATGAACGAATCGTCGGCCAGGACAGGCGAATCCGATTCGACTGGCGAAATTCTTAGTCGGGTACAGCCCTAATATGAAGTGGTGGACGAATCCAAACTTATGCATGAGCATACTCTGAAAACCTTTGGCCCCAGTTAGTTTTATTGGACCTCACAAAGCCAGACATGACTCTGTTAGATGCAATGACTTGAGCATCACAGGAACAATGAGTGACTGGATTGCTCCTTGTCACATGGGATGGGGAAGGTTACCTGCTTGGTCACCCTTACTGTTGCAGAAAAGAAGTATTCTTCCCCAGGGCACCCTCATTAATCTCATCATCAGTCTGGACTTACACTATGAGTAATTACTAAAAGAAGAAGCAGCCCACACATTTGTGATGGTTTGCACTTTGTAATTTTTATTGTGAAGTTGGTGGTCCTGGCTTTGTCATGTCTATTAATTACATATACAATTGAGATGACTGTGTATACTGTGCGTCAGTTCTTTTCAAAAGAGCTTTAGAAGACCATTTCCGGATATTTGCTGTTATATGACTTCTGCTGTTTGTAGTACTGTCTTAACTTGCATTTGACCCCATGTGGTGACGTGCATCATAGAATAATTGAAGGTTATGTTGCTTCAGTTACGCACAGAGATTCCTCCACATTCCCCGAGTCTTTTGATTATATAAGGTTGCATCTGGTGGCATGATGTTCATGATGTGACAAAAACCAGAAACCACACTATTTTAGTTCGCCGACCAAAAACGCAGCTTTGTTTTACTAAAATGTCACATCTAAACTGTATGTTTAAAAAACTATAACTTTGTAACTAGCTATATTTTTAATGAAGATTTGTGATTAATCTTTAAGTGAGAGTTTATGTTCACCCAGGTGTAGTTTTTTATAAATGTTAAGATAAGATAAGTCCACCCCACTGTGGGGAAATTTGCAATGTTATAGCAGCACAGAGGAAAGAACAGAAGTGTCAGGAAATACACAAATAATAAATAAGATCTATATACAAAAAGTACAGAAAGACAGGATTATGCTATTCAGTTTTATTGCACATAGTAGAAAAAGAAATAGACTGAGTTTTATTGAAATGTTGTTTTAATTACAAAGTTTTAATGCATGTTGTTTGAAGTGGGTGTTTTATAAATGCCATATGCTGTGATGTGTAATGTGGTGATTGTTTTTGTTTTTCTTTTTTTGCCACTTTAGCTGGCTAGTAAACAGTGATCCTTACTTTTGTATGATCTGGAATCAATCTGAGATTTAAGTCAGCTTCAGAGAAATCAAACCTTACCCAGCAGTACCTCATTCACATAGGATTCACATGGCCCTGATTCAGACATATGTTTCAGTGGAAGTTAAGACAATTTAGTAGCAGTTAGTACACAGCTCCCTCTACTGACCGAACATTGTTTAAAAAATGACAACACCTGGAAAGAATAAAAGGTGAGCATTTTAGTTTTAATTTGGTAAAATAATGTGATTGTTTAGTGTGCTTACTTTACTGAAAGCACACTAGTATGCTATATTGTCTGTTTGTTTAAAGAAGTTTAGAATAAAATCTGTAGTGCCACAAACAAATAGGCCTACTTATGCATTCTTTGTAATACAGCTTTTCAGTCAGTGTCCTTTAAATTTCGACAATATCTATGATAAGTTTAAGTAATATTTTCCCAACCCTAAAACACTGTTTTGTTGCAGCACAAAAGCACTGTATTCTCATTGGGGTTATATGTGATCCGGTAAACCATGCTAAAGCTCAAACCTAATGCACACATACACCGATCAGCCATAACAACCACGTCAATGTATATACACTCTTTATCCATGTTATCAGCTCCACTGACCATATAGGAGCACCTTGTAATTCTGCAATTACAGACTGTAGTCCATCTGTTTTCTCTGTATACTTTATTTCTCTGTTTTTCAGTAGTCACAACCACCACAGTGCAGTGGTGGAGGGTGGTGGGTCATCCTCAGTACTGCAGTGACTCTGACGTGGTAGTGTATTAGTGTGTGTTGTGCTGGTGTGAGTGGATCAGACACAGCAGAAACTATCCACCACAACAGTTACCAACACTGCACTGTGCAGCAGCAGATGACAGATCGTCTCTGACTGTACATCTACAAGGCGGGGCAAGGTAGGATAGTCTAATTTAGTGGACAGTAAGGGGACACAGTGTTTAAACACTCCAGTAGCACTGCTGTGTCTGTTACACTCACCAGCCCTACACACCACCACCATGACAGTGTTACTGCAGTGCTGAGAATGATCCACCACACACGTAATACCTGCTTTCTGGTGGTCCTGTGAGGGTCCTGGCTATTATATAACAGGGTAAAGAGGGATAACAAAGTATACAGAGAAACAGATGTGTATGTATGTGATTGTAGAGCTACAGAGTGCTCCTATATGGTCAGTGGAGTTGATAAAGTCTACAGTGAACGTAGATACAAGGAGGTGGCTGATGGGTGTACATGTGAGTGCACTCACCATGTTGAGCTTTATATTCCTGCAATATCTGCGCACACCGTCCTCGCTTTACAGCCTGTTTCTGTGGGAACTGCTGCTCAAGGACACTTTTACAAAAGCCAGTTCCTTCATGCCCTCACATCTCCCTCTGTCTGTTCTCTATTGGTCACTGAGTATCTTTCTACCTTTATAAGGTTACTTTTGTGATGCTTTGAGCTGATTGGAAAGTATTTAGCACGTTACTTTTACAGATGTATTTAGACTGTTTCAATCAAAAGATACTGCTTCTTTTTTGGAGTGACTGTTTCTCATTTAGCATTTAGCATGTGTTCATGTGTTGTGCAGACATGGATTGTAATTGTGCCAATGCACAAAAGAAAAAAAAAAAGAATGTGCTTGTGATATTCATAACAATAGTTTCTACATGGTGTTCTTATGAACGTTTGCAAAGGTTTCTTGCGAAGAAACGAGAATGCAAAACTTGCATTGTAATGCATGGTAAGATCATTGAATGTAATTTCTCACAAGGTCGAATTTCTTGCGCTTTCCAACAGGAGGCAATGGAGAGCTCTGGAAAAAAGCGCCTGTTTGTAACAAGGATTCTGCAGCAGTTTGACTGTGACACGTTCATTCCTAAGATCAACCTGGACAAGTACACGCTTCTGTCTGAGTAAGTGGTACAACAGTCCCATGCTAGTAGTGTTAATTGTGTTCTTGTGTGAATTAATTTTTTTCCTTGTGCCCATTTTCTAACCGTTAAAGCACATGAACAACAGAAATACCCCCACCGGCCACTTTGTTAGGTACCTCAGTTTTACCAGCCCTACTGAGCAAATAGGAGCACTTTGTAGTTCTGTAGTTACAGACTGTAGTCCATCTGTTTCACTGTATACTTTATTACACTGTTCTTCAATGGTCAGGACCCCCACAGAGCGGTTATGTGGGTGATGGATCATTCTCAGCACTGCAGTGACACTGACATGGTGGAAGGGGGGCGGGGGAAGACAACAACATAAAAGGATTTGATTGAATGAAAATGAGAAATAATGACTAAATACAACGTATGTTTTCTTTGCCATTCAGTGCAGGTGTACTTAAACAGTTTGAGCTGCAGCGAATCAGCAGTGAAACACTCAAACACGCTTACATGCTGTTGATAAAATTTTAGTTCACTTTCTAGTGTTAAGCTATACATACCAATACAAGTCCTGTAATAATACAGCTCCAGGAGGTCTTGTCATTTTCCAAGGTCTGCAGATTCTAGTTCTAGAAGTCTCCATTAACCAATCCAATCTCTGTGTAAGGGCAGGACAGCATCTACATGTAGAAAAATAATAGTGTTTATAAAATTATGCTAATCATGCAATAATTGGCATGTGAATGAACATATGGGGAAAATGGTTAACTAATTAGTAAGAAAGAATTTATACTAAATAGTTTCGAAGCAACCAATTATGTAAAAAAAATTGCATTATTATGTTACAGAAACTGCTGAGGCTTTAGGGCTATGTTCTCAGTGAAATGTTATGATGGAGCGAACCTGCTCAGCAAATGTTGCTGATTTTTGGCAAAAGCAGGTGGAGGCGGGCCTCTATTTCGAAGGACTGAATTTAGCTGCCAGTTAACAAGTTTTGTTAACACTGACAAGTTCAGTTTTAATTGACACCAGAGAATTGGCGTCTACCCAACACACGGTTTGCGCAGGATATGAAGTCACAAAAATTGGACATGCAAAATATTTCTGATTCACCCGGAGTGGACTGAGAGTAGATTGAGAAAAACCCAATGACCAGAATTAATATTGGGGATATTAATTGTGATTTTCGGGAGGAACAAGTGTAAGGCCCCATGACCTCCACAGCCACAGACTCTCCATCCTGGCCTACAGTTGTGCCCTTTTCTTGGGGTTTATTTTATTTATTTATTTTATTTAATGTCTCTTTGCAGTGATTTTTGCATTACAAATTAATTTGTTGACACGTGTCTGGCTTTGAATTCAACACTGAAAAATAGATTGAAATCAACAGAAGCTCTTGTTGCATGAAAGTGGCATGAGCCATCAGCACAGATTTGCACCTAATGTCAATTTATTGCACTCATCAGTCATGTAGCGAGCACTTGGGGGACCAGTGAAAGCACAACATCATTATAGTCTTTTACTTCTAACTTATCTAAGCAGCCCAAGCCTATGTGAATGGGCACAGACATCTGTCTGTTTAAAACAGGTGTTATTTTAATTATTTTTTTCACTGTCAGGTCAGTGGGCTAGGAAGCCATTTAAATAATTGGACCTTTTTGTATAGCTTGTAGGAAAACCCAGCATGTAAACGTAAAAAAAACACACAAGTTATATAAATCTCTAGATGTGTGCAATACTGTATTTTGCGGTCATGTGCAGGACATTGAAGATCAAGATTTGTCTAATGTGTTTTGTGTATTATGGACCAGCATACTGCCTAACCTGCAACAGGAACATAAAGTGCATTTATACAACACAGGGGCTATTATCAACTAGTCAAACAATTATTTATGTACTAATGGTGAACTGCACTTGCATGGCTGAGTCAGTATTAACTCTTTTTCACTGTTTAATGTACACTCACTTAGGACTTTATTACGTACACCTATCCTCTGTCTGCATTTATTGTCCATGTTATCAGCTCCACTTACCATATAGAAGCACTTTGTAGGTCTACAATTAAAGACTGTAGTCCATCTGTTTCTCTGTATACTTTATTACCCTGTTCCTCAGTGATTAGGACCCCTACAGGACCACCACAGAGCAGGTATTATGTGGGTGGTGGATCATTCTCAGCACTGCAGTGACACTGACATGGTGTTGGTGTCTGTTGCACAGTTATGGATCAGACAGAGCAATGCTGCTGGAGTCCTGCAAGGGTCATAATTATTGACGAATGGGTGGGATAACAAAGTACGTTGAGAAATGGGTGGGTTAAACACCAATTGTTGAGCTACCAAGTCCCCCTAAATAAGAAGTGTATATGATAAATTGAAGAAAGTGTACCTTATAAATTACCAGCAAGTTGGAACAATGTAAATCACAGGAATCTAGGTGTGTGTAATACATGTGTTATTGCATGCTATAAGGCTAATACAGTGTACCCTATTTGAATTACATTGGTAGAAACTGTCTACCATCTATATTAGATTTCCTGTGTAGATCAAACTCATGCTGTAATGTCATTTCAACTTGGTGACATTTAACACATGTAATGTGGGACAGATAAGGAATGAAAATGAGGTTTAGGAGAATGTTGCTTTCCAAAACATGAGAAGAGGCTGGTGTTTCTACGAACAAACTAAATACATAAAGCATCGTTTAGAACACCATTCAACAAGAAGAATACAAACCGAGAGGTAGGCTAACACCAACAACCAACTTAAATAAATGCTTGAAGAAACATACCTGTATAGTCACACATACATAACCCAAACAGTCCTCAGTCCATATGGTTATGTTTGGATTTTTGTGCCTACTCCTTTGGAAATATCCACTAACTAATAAAAGCTAAGCTATGTTTAGTTGAGAATTACTATGCTACTATGCTATAATTTTTGTTATTTATT
Organism: Prochilodus magdalenae; assembly: GCA_024036415.1. Lineage (NCBI taxonomy): Eukaryota > Metazoa > Chordata > Actinopteri > Characiformes > Prochilodontidae > Prochilodus > Prochilodus magdalenae. The sequence continues at coordinate 25,384 of JAMWET010005030.1, forward strand.
AATAAGCATATAGATAGATAAATATAGATGCACTTCTAAATGGTCCATGCTTCTCTTGTGTTTCTCTACCTTTTGTGTTCAGGTTCCCCGGAGTCCCTACAGGAGTACAAGAGGAAAATGGCCTGAAGTATGAATTTGAAGTGTATGAGAGCCGGGACCATTGATGAGCGTACTACAAGAAAGAAATCATTGAAAGCCGCTGCTGGCTTTTCAGGAGAAGACATTTTCCTACATGGACTGGTACAAAAAAAATCTGAAGCCTCAGTTTCTGATCAATATTGGTTAAAGGGTTTAAAGCCCAGAGCACAAGATGATGAGATGCTCTATTGTGGAGCAGCATCTGTCACGGAACAAAGAACATGTTACACTGGTGTCTTTAAAACATACCTTTTTATGTGCATCGCTTCGAATATATTAAATACTTCTTTTAAAGTATTTTGTGTATACTGTCTATAATGCTGGTAGTCAGATGCACAGTACTGGGCACATGTCATGGGTTTAATTTCAGAGTCATAAAGTACATTTGTAAAGTGTTTTATTATTAATTTTTTTTTAGGGCAAAAAACAACTAAAATGAAAACTGCACCAAATATAAAAAATGTTTAATTGATTCACGCTATACTTCTGTGCACTTTGTTGCCACTTTCACACTTCCATCCTTCAAGTCTTAATACCAAACAGTTCCAGCTTTGCCCCCCAACAAAAACAACTTTCAAAGATCTCACTAATGCAGACATGTAGCCCTTTAAAGAGACACTAACATTTACAACATTTACAACTACTTAAACTTGCATTAGCTCCCTTCTAATTCTCTCCCATGACCATCTAAAGTGGCTAAAGGACATCAGATATACACAATATCCCACTTGCATAAGAAAATGGCTTGAAATTCCAAAAATCAAAAGCAAAAAAATGTATATAAAAAGCTACAGCTCCGTGCCAGATACAGTCCATTCAGTCATAAAAATCCTGAAAAAACTTCCAAAAACATGGAATAATGATTTTTCCAGGCCTAGTCATAGAGAGGTCATGGAATTTCATGGACTTTGCCTTTATGCAGTTTGTCATTTAAACATGATTGAAACACTGTAGAGGGTTTTAAGGCAACCTGCCGTATTAAGAAACCCAAAGAGGAAAAACACATGCCTGCTGTTTCTCAGAGCTGTTCTCTCAGTCCTGCATTGCTAGCCTCTTGCACTAGCTTCTTGCACTGGCTAAACAAAAATCAGGTGGTGCAGCTACGTTAGGAAATCACAAGCTGTGACAAGGCTACGAATTTAAGGAACATCTGTGTAAAGTAAAAAGACATACTCCTCTCTGATAAACGTAATGCAGATTTCTATAGATGGCTCAGAGTTTAGTTTCACTCCTCCTCATTCCATTTAAACTGCTTTATGACTTGATTGTATAATGTGGGTTCTTTTTTCAGAACAGCCGAATACTGTAGATCACCGTGTCACAATACCAGATGATATGATGATATTAGTATTCGGGTAATAAATTTGTGCTACCTGAGTTTTGTCAGATTTATGGATTTTAAGCATATCATGGACCAACAGAAATGACCCAAAATTGGTTGGTAAAGTCTGGTATCATTGACTTACATCAATATAAATATTGTAATTTTTGGCCGCTCCAGTAATATGGCTGGGGATACTTGATTTTCTTTGGACAGCCACGAAGTGGTTAACTCTCAGTGCTGGCATACCAGAAGTAACATGCATGCTAAAAAGCATATCTATCAAATACATCGATACAAATATTACTACAGCTGGAAAGCAAAGTTGCATGGCATGTTAATACAATGGTGTGTTACAATGAAAGATCTATTGATCCAAGTTTGGACATGGAAGCATCATGGGAACATCATGGAATTACGCAGTTTAAAAGACAATCAAGCTCCAATCTTTCCTCGTTTTGGTACATGCCGGCTGTTTGATTTTATTTTCCCTCTCTGCGCTATAAGAAGCTCATCTCAGTACCCCGGTGTGTACCAGAGAAGAGGTTGTTGTTTAGCCTGACCCACATCCGACTGGCCCATTTCTCTCAGTTCATGAATACGCACATCATCTTTTAGCTGGAGGACTAACTACCAGTAAAAGTTCCCATGTGTTCCAGGCTGGGTGACAGCACTGGAGTATATGTCTCTTAGGCACACAGTTTGTCCTCTCTTGCCCCAACTCATCCCTTTAAACAGCCTATTTAACAAAAAGCCAAAGGCTGCAATCAGGTCTAACCTTTTGAGGCTGATTAGTTTCAGGTCTAGCATCCCAGCAGGAGGCTGCGAATGCTCGCGCTAAGCTGGAAATTAATTTGACTGACAGGTCGATGTTTCCCCCACCTCATACACGCCAACCACCCCCTCCCCTTCAGTGGTCTTTTAAGTGGCACTTAGACTTAATTTCAGACGGAATCGTTAGACCGTGATTAGCTGTCTTCCTCCTCTTCACCTCTCCAGTTTGTTACTGGGTTGCGAATAGCACTGCATTAGGTGGAGTTAAAGAGACGGTGCTTGATTTTATTGATCATTTAACACGGGAGCAATACGATGTGTCAGCTCTATTTCTGTCTCAAACAACCACCTTCTGAACTGTGCCCGGTAGGTTAAGTGAGAAGATAAAGGCACTAGCAGCCAGGAAGTAGGGCTGCGTAATACGGGCATAAGACGTGATGTTTGATAAAGCTGTTGGGTATTACAATGGGGATGTGAGAAGCAACGATGATGCCTGTATGTTCAGTATGCTGCGAAACAGGGACTGCAATCTGTAGTTGCAGAACTATTGTTCTTACTACTCGACTGATCACTTATATAATAATAATAATATGTTGCTAATATAGATAATTTAGCTAAAGTAAAAACACATGAACAGACGTACTTTTCATGGCTCTTATTGGGGGATGCTTGAGCCTATTCCAGTGGGCAGAAGGCAGGAAACACCCCGGACAGGTCGCCAGCCCATCGCAGGGCAGAAATACGGTACATAATGACCTGTAAATCAGTCCTTTAGCAGCACCACCTCCAGCTCTGTAAATAAGATTTGCACAACACTGCAGAGGAATTTTAAACCATTTTTCCCTGCAGAAGTGTTTCAGCATCTTAATAGGATTAAGGTCATAGCTGCCAAAGAAAAAAACACAGATCATCTTATTCAGTTTTTCTTTATTTACTTGTGTGTTTTGGGTCATTGTCTTGTTGCATCACCCAACTCCATCAGTTTGAGGCCATGGACTTGAGGCTATCCTTACATTCTCCTGTGAAATGTTTTGATCAACCAGTACTCAGAAGTGGAAGCCATCCTCCTATGGTTTGTGCACCCAATATTTACCACGGGGTAAGAAATCCTTTTGAGGATCTCTGTCATAGTTAAGTTAGAGGTTCCTCCATGGGTCATAACGTTCTGCCTAGCCCAATAAATCTGAGACTGGCACCTCAGCTCCAAAGCACTGAACCAGTTACGTCAACTGCCTATCTTGTCAAACTGATCAATGACTCCCTGCACCTTCTTACATGAGTTATCTCTCGGCAGCTCATGGGAGAAAATAACTTCGTCACGGTGATGTAAGGGCACCCAAGGTGCCTGGGGTTTAGGGGTGCGATGACATCAGAATCATGGCTGCGGCAGGGTATCTGCGCATTAGCTCCATCTATGAGTACAAGTATGGATAGACTGTCAGTCGTACTCAATATATGAAGTGTCTCTCTCTCCCCTCTCCCCCTCTGTCTCTCTCTCTCTCTCTCTCTCTCTCTGTCTCTCTGTCTCTCTCTCTCTCTCTCTCTCTCGCTCTCTCTCTCTCGCTCTCACACACAGAGTTAATACCTCGATCTCCCTGCGTCTTTTGCACACCCACTCCACTGTAAGAGGCTGCCTGTCTATAGACCTGGGAGCTTGCACACCTGTTCTCTCTTCTCTCGCTCTCGCTCTCCCTCCCTTTCATCCCTCGTTCATGCTCCCTTTCTCTCACTCCACAGACTGCAAACCAGCACACATACATGCTCTCATTTATTCTGGGTACTTGTTGACTCTTCAGTTCTTTTGATCTGCTGCTCTGGATAACACTTGGCCTTTTCCAGGAGGGGGTGAGAGAGACCCTCAAACCAAACCTATTCGAGGACCTAAAGGGACAGAGATCCACAAACGGAAAGGTAAGCCCACTACTAGTTGTAATGGCTGCAGTTATGGATAGTTTGCTTAGATGCGTCCCTTTCTTTCTAAAGGAGGGCTCATAAACACATGGCTCAGGTTCGTGAACTTGGCTACTACTGTTTATATCTCTGAAAGGGTAGCCTTGCTTTTTGTGCGCAAGTCAAGCGTTCATGTGTAAACAGATCAATACAGAGTGGTTTGGGAGTGGAAAGCTCTATTCTAGAGAAACTTACCAACTTCTTAACAGTGGTGAGGAACCAGGGAATCCAAAAACGCTCTACCCAAAGCCCTCAGTTAGTCAGCTTTTATGTGCAGTGCTGGTATTTATAGCATAGTGGCAAATCTTAAAACTGAAGTTTTCTTTTGCAGTGTTTTGCCTTATGATGCCATGCGTCTACCCTTCCAACATAAATTGATATTTTAAAAATACATTTATCGTATAATCTATTTTTTCTGGAGTGGAGCATTTCACATCAAACCAGTCCGAGTTTATTTACCCTTTCAGAGACAAAATTCTTAGACTTTATCTTGATAAATTCATAGTGAAATCTTCAATCTGAACAGCAACTGAGGCATAGTATAGAAATTTAGACTGTTTGCAGTGGTTGTGATGGGACCCTGGGGCCATAATGTCTAAATGCTGTTGAGTTTTATGCGTCATGCCAACAGCTGCTACACTGGAAAGCTATGTTTTGTATGGGGACTATTTTGCTCAATAATGCACAATGTTCGATTTCCTCACTATGAACACATTGTTGGAAAACATTTCAGGCTGTCTCAGGCACAGCACATTGTATTTGGCATTGTACTCAGATGTCTGGTTCCCATCACCACCACACTCTAAACGACTCAATGTTTACATCATCTTAGAGACAGAATTCCACAAACCCCTCTGTGAAGATTTCGCAATGAAATGTTCACAGTCTAACAGTTTGGAGGTTTCAAATGGTATGGATAGAGAGAGAGATGGTTACATAGTATTGATATAGCAGTTTTGTGGTTTTGTTATTGTAGGTATCTGACCGTTGCATGATAATGAAGTTCATGTCTACTGATATTAGAATGCTGATCTGTTTTCCATGCCTCCTATGCGTTCGCATCTTGAGTGAAGTGTTTTCTCGAGTGTTTGACCTTGCCAGGAAATTGCCAGCCATGCAATACGATATGAGCGCATCTCTAGAAACCATACCGTATTCATACCTTGTTTAATGGTCACTGTGGGAATCATAGACGCTTTAAAACACTGTAAGCTATGCAGATGTGCAAAGGAATGTACAGGCTATATGTACCCCTCATCTCCAGTCCACTGTAGATGTTCTGTGGTGCTACTTATTGACAAAGATGCTGCATTGTTGCTTCTAGCTAATGACTAGCTTTAATCACCGTGGTCAATAATTACAAAAGAATTCATTCCACTCGGAGGGCTATGCACCCCTGGCAGGTGCTGAGATAGATAGAGGCGGTTGGGGTAAGCAAGGAAAATGACATAGCCTATTGTGATATCTGGCATGAATCACCAATCGGGACAGGTGCGTTAAGTGGCCTGTTTGGTGTTCCACTCGAGCGCTTTCCCGGCAACAATCGCAAGCCCTGATCTGCGTATGGATGCTTGTTTGTTCCGTGCTCTTCAGTGAGAGGCAGAGAGAGAGGGAGAGGGCGGTCATTAAGAATTCTCTCTGTTCAGGAGCCCGATTGAAGGCCAGGAGAAGAGCGCACAAAGCACGCGGTGGCTATAAATGCCATCCCGGGGGGCGTGCGGCATTAGCAGCCAGAGCCTAGACATCCTGCCGGTGGAGTGTGTGTACCCAGGCAATCAAGGGAGCCCTGCTACCTGGTATATCTGTCAGACCCGTAGGGATGAAGTGGTGTGGAAAAACCGGCAGGTCAAAATGAGATGGATGGATAGCTGATACATTATGGTGTACTTTTTGCCTCCAAATGTTGATAGATCCTCTAAAGCAGCATTTCTCCAAAGCTGCAAAACCTTAAAATGTGTCCAGATCGTTGTATATAGTTTTTTATTCATTAAAATATTAAATTTAAATGGAACAAAGTAATCAAACGTTTGATGTCTCCCAGAATATTCTATGCCGTAGTCTTGGAGTCCGAGACTATAACCTTGCATCCCCTGCAAAATTTTGCAAGGTTTGACAACAGTGTTTCGGCTGTTTTCGTGACCTCATGCTGTCCAAATGGTAACTTTATAGGGGAGGGATTAAAAAACTTCTTCACTTTTAATGTAAGCAAACTTTAACTTCAAGTGATTTCAGAGCATTTCTATGGGTCCATACATTCATGGAATTTTTTTTGGGCATGTTTGTCCAAAAATGAATGTATCAAGATACGTTGTTGGCCAAAGTATCTGCACCCCCCTATTTAGTAACTTGGGATGACCCTTTTGAGCAGTAATGACTACTTCAACTCACTTATGTTGGTGGATTTCTTGCATAAATGCCACGCCTGAATTTCTGACTCAGCAGTTCTGTTGGATTGAGGCCACTTATGGCCATTGCCCATTTGTCTTCTGCATTGACCATTGACTGTATAGATGCGCTACCATTTTCCTGTAGAAATTTGTTATTCAATCCAGAAATCGGAGCTCTATTAAATGATGGCAAGGTGTTCTGGTCCAGTAGCAGCACGGCAGCCTCAACCCATGATACTAAACCATGATACTACCACCACCATGTTCCAAAGTTAAGATGAGGTGCTAATGCTGGAATTCAGTGTTCTGTTTTTGCCAAACATAACATCTCTCATTTAGATCTTAAAGATCCAGTTATTATATAAACATTCAAGTATTTCAGAAGTCTTCCGTCTTATCCAGGTCGTCTTTAGGAAACATTAAACGGGTGGAGACTGTCCTCCTGGAGAGTAGAAGCTTTCTGCATGCTGTCTTTCCATTTCTATTAGTCTTGTTCAGTGTTTGCCTGATGGTGGACTTATGAGCCCTGACTTTAGCCAGTGTAGCTCTGCAGAACCTAAATGTTACCCTATGTGTTTTGGTTTCCCAATCCTTGATTTCTACAGTATCTGTCTGTCAGTATCTGATGGTGGATCAGTGAACTCTTGCTAACAAATGTGTGCAGTAGTTGTTCTATAATTATTTGTGTTATTGATTCAGATGCTTTTATGAGTGACTTGGTGAAGACAAAGTGTAATAGGGATCCTTTCAAAACATCCTTTTTAAGGAAGACCTTCAAAAAAGAATGAAGTGTTTATCTAATATTCTAACTGTAGTGCTATTCTAACAGCACTGATTCATGTTATCAGTGAGTTCTGGATCAGCACTGATGTGTACATCCTTCTAGTCTTATTGGAACTTAGTTATAGCTTAGCTAAGATCTGTGGAGATCCTGATCTACTGTCTTGAACACTTTTGGAATGGTTTAACTCACAACAAACAGACTGTTCCTGGTTTCGCTGGGAAGTCTAGTTTATCAAAAATGGTAAGATTTTTGTGGAGTGCCACAGGGGTCAGTTTTAGGGCCTCTGCTTTTTTTGATATTCTGCACTTAGTAGACAGACAAGCTCAAAATTCTCAAAAAAATAATTATTAGTAGATGTCACAGAATCTTCTACAACGAAGTTAAAAAATTTCAACTTGATCTGTTGTCATGTTGCAAACATGCTTAGAATGGTCTTCTTTGGTGCATGAATTTATTTTATGCCTACTAATCCCTGACAAAACAAGCTTAATTATAGTAACTATTAATAATAATAATAATAATAATAATAATAAGTAACTATTGTTTGGTTTTTGGGAGGCACCTGGACTGGCAAGTCGATCTTTGGGGGGCAACCATGTTTAAATTTTGCGGTCCCCCAGAATATTCTATGCTGTAGTCTTGGAGTCCAAGACTATGACCTTGCATAGTCTTGCATATTTATCTGCCTACACACTCCCCACACTAAGAACCCCTTTAGCCTGTACATACATGCATCAGTTTCTCTAATCTCTCAGATGAAGTCACATCGTCCACTTCTATCTAGTTCTCACTTTCTGCAACTAAAAAATGACAGACTCTGGAGTTGCACTCAAAGATGAGGGAACAAGGCCACACGCACAATAGACTACATAAAGGAATGCCGTCATTCAGCGAGCCAAAGGCGGAGGAGTTTTTCAGGCTTTTCAAAAACTCTGCAATTTTTTTTTTCCCTTCCCTCTCGCTCTTAATAAATGCAGTCTGACCATGTCTGGCAGAGAAAAAAAGGTTTGGGATAGATTAGGGCTTCACCTGCGTTCGGCCTGCCTGTTTTATTCAGGGAAAAGCATGGAGCTCGTTATGTATGTAACCATTCCCCCGCCCCACATACAGATTTCAATTTGACAAACACAAAGAGACGGAGGAGAAAAAAAAACAACAACCTTGCACTGATGGAATCTAATAAAGGGGCTTATATAATGGATTAGATAACCAAGGCAGCTTTCCCGTATCTTTCTTGTCAAGTACCATTTTGACGTGCCACCTACATGGTCAACACAACAAACATCTTCATGTCAGTCTTTGCCTGTCTGCGTATGAGGGGCACAGTGTGGAGAGACTGCCAGCATCCTGGTGGTTTAAGACACCGAGTAATCCACAGTGGTAAACAAGGCTAACAAGCAATGAAAGCCAGATCCCAGTTTGCCTGATTTGTTTTGGTGGCAGCTGGTCTCGTCTTGCTGCTATCTGTGGAGAACTGATTAACTCAACAGTGTACACTCCTAACCTTCTTCAACTGTTGTGCCCTACAGACTGCTGACCTGTTACAGATGATCCTCTAAACAGCAGAGCCATGTCTCAACAGCACTCGGCCATGGAGGACTCCACAGAGGTGCGGACTGATGGCAACTCCCTCCTAAAGGCCGTTTATCTTTGCCGTTTGCGACTGACACGACTGCTCCTTGAGGGCGGGGCTTATATTAACGAGAGCAACGAACGCGGCGAGACGCCTCTGATGATTGCCTGCAAGACTCACCACACGGATGCCCAGAGTGTGCCAAAACCCAAGATCGTCAGGTATGCCATGCTATTTTTGCACTGTTGTCTATAGAAACCATGTAACTAGAGAATGGGCACCCTGGAAGGAGTCTCAAGTTGCATGTTGCACTGCCACAGCCTGGCCTGCTTATTGCTACACCTTTACAACAGGGTTACCTGTAGGACTTGAGTCCTATAGCCAACTACAGTCCTTCATAGTGTGCCTACTCTTTGAAACTTGGCCTAGTTAATGAAAGGTCTAGCAGCTGGTTCACTACAGTGTAGGGTACTCACTGACTAGGCACCGGGAGTTCTGAAAGACTGGTTCGCTTCGTACCAAAACTTTTTTGTTCTGAATGGTTCTTCTTTAGTACTCTGCAGTTGGGTTTAGTACCTACGATGATCACGGAGTAACTGCTCTGTTGTTTGTATAGGTATCTTCTGGAGAATGGTGCTGACCCAAATATCCAGGACAAGTCAGGCAAGACAGCACTGATGCATGCTTGTCTGGAGCGGGCCGGAGAGGAAGTTCTGCTCCAGCTGCTGTCTAGCGGAGCCGACCCAAGTTTAGAGGATCACACTGGTTCCTCTGCGCTGGTGTATGCTGTTAATGCTGGCGACAAGGATGCTCTGCGAGTGTTACTGGATGCGTGCAAGGCCAGAGGCAAGGAGGTCATCATCATCACCACAGACAAGCTTCCTTCTGGTAGGCAAATGACCAAGCAGTACCTGAATGTCCCTCCTCCACCAGATTTAGAGGATCGCTTGTATTGCACCCCCACTGCCTGCATGTCCCCCTCCGAGATTCAATTCTGCACTCCTCGTGTTTCCCACCTTTCAAGCCAGTCAGAGAATGCCCTTTCAAATCTGAGGGAGAACCAAGGAATGGGTTCTACCTCAACAACGTCTACTTCTAGTTCAAAGCCAGGGTCTCCCACACATGACCCTGGTCCATTGCGTTCCACCGGTGTAGCCAAGCTTCTGCACCTCCAGAGGCTCCACTCAGAACCTTGGTTAAAGATCCCTCCGTCCCTGTTGCTGCAGCAAAGCAAGGCCTCCTCCCTGACCGAGGAGCTCTTGGATATCACTCCAGAAGAGGAGCTCTCTTTTGGCTTCGACAGCCATCGCCCCTTGCTTCAGAGAGCACCTCCTGTTGCTCGTCATCAAAGCATCGACATCAAAGATGCCACTGGTCTCCTACGAGCTTTGGAAGAAGCAACCGAGTTAGAGAGGGAACAAGTGAAGGAAGCGAAGTGGCTCAGCAGGAAAATGTCCTATGATGGTGTTTCACTGCCGCACTCCTCCTCGCACCAGAACCTTCTTAAAGAGGCTTCAGCCACTGAACCCATTCCTGTGGACAAAGACCCCGACTGCCTGCCCAACCTGGCTGTGTCCAGCCTGCGGAATGTGGTTCGCCGCCGTAACATCGGAATGGACCACTACAGCTCCGACTCCCAGCTTCCTCAGTTTGGGAGCCAGCATTCAGACGATCTCAGCAAGTCTGGAACCACAGGAGGAGGAGGTACAGGGGCAACAGAGAAACGTAAGCTGGTCTCCAGTCGATCCTCCACCCTCTCTGGCTCCAGAGAGTCTCTAGAGAGCATCGTCCAGCGGAGGAGCCCAGCGATGATGGAGCGAAGAGGCTCTGGGGCTCTTCTGCTAGATCACATTTCTCAGACTCGGCCAGGCTACCTCCCACCACTCAACCCTCATGCTCCCATCCCTGATATCAAAGTTAACCCCTTAACCACTGGCTCTGCTAGCACAACCAAGCCTGGGCCTGCCACTGGAGTTGTAACTGGGACCATGCCTGTTGTACCTGGTTCAAGGCATTTTGTGCCTTGTGCCCCAAGCCTTCCTCGGGATCTGAAGGCCAAGAAGACTCTGCTAAGACGACACTCCATGCAAACAGAGCAGATGAAGCGCCTCGTGAACTTTGAGGAGATCTTTGGACAGTGAATGAGGTCCATACAGTCGTCTTAATAAAAGAAAGTATCTGTGTTTATTCTGGTTATTCAGACATCATAAAAAATGGACCTACATATGACGTCAACCACTTCCAGTGGAAGACACCTGTTGACTGTGGCATCAAAACACAGCATAATGTTGCAACAGCTGAACGACATGGAACAAGGCTGATGTCTGATAATAATCAACTGAATGTCCGGGATATATTTCACCTAGACTTTATTTCATCGTGCCTTTTATCTTGGTTGTGTCTTGTTGATGTGTGATCATTCTTTAGTGCTCTCAATCTCTGTACTTGAATGCTTTATCCATCTTCACGAGTGTCCTCAAGCACAATGCCAACCACAGTTTAATGCTTATAGTAAAGCTAAACATGCAAAACATTCGATCGAGTGTCTGTCTGCAAACACTTCTCTCAACCATGAAGTTGCTGAGATGTAAAGAAAGTCAGAGTGGCCAGATGTGTCATAGAGATGTTCACCATCTTCACAGTGCTGGTGGTAGGACGCAGGAGGTCACGCTGTCTACAGCAGCAATGCAGTACTCTTTATTTTGTAGTTACTAGTAAACCATCACGCTGTTTTCACCTGCTCACTTCATGCGAGGGGCTCTGACCTTCTAAGATCTTAGCCACATGTAATTACACTTGGTAGGCAAACGTGTCTCCGGTTACCAATTACCAACTGTGTATCCGTTTAGCCTTCATCATCAGTAGTTTGTTTTGGATGGTAGTGTGTCTCTACACTGCCTGTACCAATTTCTCCTCTACAGGGTGGAACAATAATTATTAACGACAATATTGGGCAGCGTCAACGGGTAATCCTCCAAATTTACCCATAATGCACATTTGCATTCCACACTTAAGTTCACAGGGTGAACAGAATCAAATAACATAAACATAAAATGAAACATACACCCAACATGAAACCCATGAACCCCCCTCCTAATGGATCGTTCCTATAGGGTCCTTCTGGGCATGTCCGGACTTGCCCAGCCACTATATAAGCCCAGCTAAAACCAAACATGGGCCTTTTCTTCCACCCTAGAAGAGTAAAAATTGTCCAAGTGGCCCATGTAAGTATCTTTTAGTCTTTTTCCCTGCTGTTCGTGAACATTTTTAAGAGTCCAGTAGTTTTGTAGGTGATGTGTTTACCGAGCTAGCATAGTGTAATATTGTATTATTGCTGAGAGTATGAGGGACTGTATGTGAACTACTGAACAACCTAAAGCGGGCACAGAACGGGACTAAAGGAAGGAGAAATGTAAAACTAAGCTAGGTTCGTTCTGTCACAATACATCTATACACTAGCAGGCATTTCATTTAGTCTGATCCCCTACCATGTGGGTTCCCTGTGATTACCAGCCAGGATCAGATGCCCATTGGTGCACTGCATGAGAAGGAGTTGTCCTGGGAGGGGTTTTGGTTTCCATCAAATTTGTCTTGGAGAAACGAATGTGCTTACACTTGGGCTTGAATGCATCTCAGACCACCACCTAAATTTATTGAGTGACTTGGATCAGGTTTAAATGCGTCTCGAGTGCACTGGGTGCTTGTTTACTTTGTGAGAAGGTGTTGACGATATAAGTTTTCATATAGAGGGTTCAAAATGGTCAGTGAAACATCTGCCTAACTCCTCTCTGGATGAGAGACATGGATTTGATGTGATTCCATTTTATGAGGTACTAAAGTGGCAGTGTGCACTAAGAAGTATGGGGGACTTTACTGGGGCAGCTGTCGGCTTGAGGTTCGGGAACCAGCCTTGTGACAGGAGTAACGACTGAAGGGCCCTTGAGCAAGGCACCTAACCTCTAACTGTTCGCCTAGTGCTATGGATAGGGCTGCTCACTGTGGGTGTTTCTATAACCATCACTGTGAACAATTATGACTTGGAAAACTTCTCTGGAATTATTTCTTTCACATCAAACCACTCGGAATTACTTTACATCTGTGTGTGCCACTTCTTCTCTTTCAGGTGTACCCAGGTAATGTTTTAAACTTTGTAATCTGAGACTCTAGCAGATCATAGTAGATCCTAGATTTGCTGAAGTTTTGCCGGTAAGGCAACAGATCCTCCACATTCAGCACATCACTTTGGCCTGTCCATACAGTCAGAGTGTACCTGAGAGAAAAACGAGACAGAGAGATGAGAGAGTGAAAATGACTGGCATAATGGAGCATCAGCATGTCAGTCGAGGTGGGCTGTGTCCAACACAGTTTGGAGACCGCCCTATTCAGACACACAACCCAAACCCGACAATCAAAAACAGTCATGTGTATAAACCTAGTTTACCCAGTTAACTCAGATACAGCCAATCAGCCAAGACTTCCAGCCTTTCCAGACACCAGGACATGTTTTCCTAAAGCAAGACTGATCTTTCATCGGAGCCGTATCATGTGCAAGAAGGTCACTGCCACAAATACGGGCTACAGATCAGCACTTCCACTCCTGAAGTGGTTGGTTAACACAAACCCTGTTTTGTAAAGTGGCTGCCCACAGTTCTGTTAATGTTATAGCTGATAGTCTCATCCAAGACCAAGCAGGTTGAGAGGAGTTCTGGGGGTGCACTTTTGGGTGACTATTGAGTTAGCTACACAAGCCTTGTAGGCCCAGGAGGAAAACATGGACTCTAAGCTTGTCTTGGCTGATCAACTCTATCCCAGTACCCCATTGTAGATACTTAAGTTTGGGTTCGCTATTCTTTTATGTTCTTTTCTTTTTTTATTTTTCAAAGAATAATCAAAATCTTGCTGTGAGGAACGATACAAGATTTGTTTACCATCTGCAGTTTTCTTGCCTGTGATTGGGCCGTCACTTCAAGCCCAATCCTTCTACTTATTAACCACACTTAGCCACAATTTCTAGAATTAGGAGTGGACATTGAGTAAGCCAGCGCTGAATAGGACATGGAAAACCCGGAGTTGAGGCGGAGCTAAAGCAGAGTGCTTACAGAAATGCGCTGAGCAATGCTCACATGCATCATCACAGGGCTACACTGGTGGCCAAAAGGAAGTTTGTTTATTTGTCATGTTTATAATTATAAACACAAGTTTACCTTTACCTTTATATCCCGTATTTGAAAACTACTGGACATCTACTCTCTGGACATGTTTAAAAGCACACGGGTCTTTACAGTCAGAGTTCTCTTTAACTGATTGAGGTTTATGCTATATAACTACTAACTGTACCATTAGCCTCCAGCAGTCAGGTTAGGTTGAACCACAGGGATTCCCGATAACTGTGTGACGTATTCGCGTAATGCATGCTGGGTAATGCACATTAAAACATTACAGGCAATCAAATAAAACCATCCTCCATTTCTTTACCTGCAGTTATTATTCTCTAACCTCTCAGTCTAACCTTAGTGCCCTCTAGGTCTTGATAGGAACTGGCAAAAAAAACTGTCCACCCCAAATTAGCCAAACCAGCAAAGTGTTGCTGAGGCTAATGTTGCTAAAAAACACTAGATGTCAATAGTCACCCAAATCTTTTCTGTAAATGCATCTACAAACCGCCTCCAAGGGCATCCAGGTCCTCATAC
>JAMWET010005030.1:45000-55000 GCA_024036415.1 Prochilodus magdalenae
AGATTTCTATTTTACCATCATCAACATTACAAATATACACTCGGAGGACACGTGTGGGGTCACTGGTGGTTTGATACTAAATGCAATGGCTATATTTGTGTTATATACATGGTGACCCCTGGTTCCCATCACCACCATTGTAGAGACACCTGGAAGTCTATAAGTTTCTCTATAATGACCCATTTCCCACCAAACCACTTTGGACTACGTTGTTTACAGTGCAATGACGGAATTATGCCAGAATTTGGGAAAAGCGCTGGACTTCCCCTTTAATATGTGGAAACTGACAGTTTTATGGATTTGTAAATAGGAACAGGACTCTAACAACGATAGTACCGACACTACCTCTCCTGTAATCCAGACAAATTAAGCTGTTACAGGCAGCAGGAGACTCTCTAACCAGTCTTCAGCTCCCTCTTTAAATCAGTCAGAAAGTACAGAGTAACTGAGCTCAGCTCAGAGCTGTTCAGCTTCTACAGACCGACCTGCGGCGCTGGACGGGGAGTCAGACAGGAGCCAGCTGAGCCAGGTCAGGGTTATGATGAGAATCACAGCACAGATACAGGAAATATAGACATTGCGTTTGTTTCCTCTCATGTGATTTAATAAGCTCGAAAAGCAGAAGTGAGAGGTAGTGTACTCCGTCTCTTCCGCTCGGACAACATTCCGCGTGCACTTCCGGTTCCGGGCATGCTGGGATATGTAGTGTAGTGCAGTTTGTCGGCATCCGACCGTGTGTTCTTCTTTTCTTCTTCTCCTTCTCTTCTTCTACTTTTTCTCTTAATCCTATTTCTCTCATTTCCCTCTTCTTTTTAGCCTCTTTTTCTGCTTCTTTTCTTCTCTTCTTTTTCTTCTATTTTTTTTCATTCTCTTCTTTTGCCCATCCTCCCTTCTTTACTTTTTTCTCCTTCTGTGCTTCTGCCTTTTTCTTCTCTCCTTTTTTTATTTTTCTCCTTCTTTTTCTTTTTTTCCTTCTCCTCTTTCTTTCTTTTCTTTTTCTGTTTCTTCTTCTTTAGTCTACTAACTAATCTCCCAGTTTTTGAGATTGGAGACCGCTCCAGTTCCTAATGGTTCAGTCTGATTGAAAAATACACAGTTTCTGCATAGCGATAGATTTTTCTAGATTTTTCCCCATTATGAATGAATGGGATGGGAAAGTACATCCCATCTACTGTACTTCTGCTCGACACCGTCTCTGACACCATCTCAGGGCAGACCCACAAGCACTAATTTCATGTCGGTCTGACCTGCACTCGTCCGTTTATCCCCAACCCACCCCAACCCACCAGTCATTCATTTACTCCCTCAGAGCAGATCCCCAAACAATCCACAGCCATACCAACCCACACAGCCCAGCAGAAACTGGGGGACCCTTTCCAGCTTTTCACTTTTCTAATTGGATAGTTGAGATGCATACCAATGGTGTACTGTGAAATGGGGGCATGTAGTAAAATCACCAACTGGGATTTCTTTACAATCACTGACACGAAGGTGGTGAAAGGAATCAGCTGGGTCCACAAATATAATGGGTAAATCACAGCTAAAGGGGAAGACCAGTGAGTTCATAAACGTCTGCATAACATAAGGGTAAGATGTAAACAGGAGCGTTCAGGAGGTGTGGTGTGAGAGTCTCTG
This sequence comes from Prochilodus magdalenae, assembly GCA_024036415.1. Lineage (NCBI taxonomy): Eukaryota > Metazoa > Chordata > Actinopteri > Characiformes > Prochilodontidae > Prochilodus > Prochilodus magdalenae. The sequence continues at coordinate 46,636 of JAMWET010005030.1, forward strand.
TTCTAGAGAAAATTAGGAACATGAATTTCTCATAGTGGTGGGGAATAGGACCAGATGTCCACCTCCCTCACAGCCATATGAAGCGTTTATGAATACACTGCCTGATGTCCGAGATATTTGGTCTAAAGCATGTTTAAATCTATTTATTTTATTCATGGTGGAGGGATACGTGAGGGCTAAGGGTAAAATAGTCCATAAAGAAAACTTATGTTTTCAGATTCATGACAATGTTGCTGGATATATTGATGATTTCCTGAAATCACTACAGTGCATGGGTTCAGCAGTTCACCGTTCAGATACCAAACGTTCAAGATACCCCGATCAGAACTTTTTACATACCTAGCTCCAGGACTACACTCCTCCTGTATGATCTTCATCCTAAGAGCGTCCAGATACTGTTTTCGGATAAGAGCTGAGACTCAATGTCATCAATGTCACCATCATCATCACCATCATCCCATATATAAACTCAGAAGACACCCCAGGTCCACTGCTCCATGTCCATCTTGTAGATATGGAGACCCCTGATTTCCATCACCACCACTGTAAACACATCAGATCCTCTAAAATGAACCATTCCACACCAAACCCACCCTGTTGTAGATTTGAAATCAATAACTTCTGTGTTTTTGCTTAATTTCATTCTGAGCCACAATGTGTAACGTCTGGTGGTTATATATGCATCCCAGCTCAAGCTAGTCAACCTCTTCCCAAGTCCCCCCTGATTGGTTGGACCAGCTATAGTGCAGTTAAGGGGGCAGGACAGCATATTGGATACAGGCTGGAAATAAACTCTCTAGGAAAGTGTCTCTGCAGGACCAGAGCTGGAGACCACAGAGATGCCCATCTGTTCATTCTAAACCAGGGATGGGGGCCGGACTGTAGCACAGTTTGGAGATTTTCCTCTTCTAGAATACCTTTCCAGCTTACTTACCAGCTAATAACCCGGCCCAGGTGGAGTGGCAGAGCATCACCTAACACCACATCACCAAACTGTGGTAGCCTCCGCTGCTGGTCGAAACTCAAAACTCCTACCTTGTTACATATCATCGCTGTCCAATGATAAACATGTATCTCCACTTTTGTCCATTTTGACTTTAATGCATCATTTGAAAACAGCAGCGCCCATTTACACTTTGTGAGATTTGCATGATAAACAGACCAGCTGGAATGGCCCAGAAGTGCTCGGAAGGACGTCTGGTTCCATTGACTTACATTAAAATTGCATGAGGTTTTTGGCCTCTCCTGTAAAGTTGTCATTTCGAAGATACTTGTTTTTCTGTGGACAGCGACGATATACATAATCAGTTTGCTGAATAAAACTGTAGATAGTCACTTTATGAGGTGGACAGTAGTAAAATTAAGACGGGTCTGTAAATACACTTAACGTCGGTCTGAACCTTTACACATTAAAAACACAATACTGAATTACTGAATTTCCATGGAAATGACATGAACAGAGCATTTCACATCAGTCTGGATGACTAAAATGATTTTATTACACAGATTTATAGACAAATCTGTGGAGCACCTATTATATACAAAACACATTCATAAAAACATGAAACAGAAAGTTCTGTTGTACTGATTGTCAGTCTAATTAAAGTGATCACAGTTCAGCAGGTCGTATGAGGTGCTAAAGTAGCTTAAATCAAACGAAATGTTAAGGTGTAGATTAAGGCATGGATTTGGCAGATATTACAATTTAAGAGCCAACAAAATATAATGTGTGACACACATACACAGGGAATTTGCAGAATCTACTGAGCTAAAACGAATCAAATGCATGTAAACAGAGCAAAATACAGCAGATCAGATGTCAGTGTTAGCATGCTAACGCCGTTTCGGGACGTTAGCAGAAATACAGATTAGGCGCAGTCATTAATGGTAGTACCCGCTGGTTTATCCTTCAGCTGAAAGGATATGTATCTTAAGTGCACTGATCTTAATAAAATAATTAGTGTTAATGATCGTTTAGACTTTGTTTCAGCTTTGCTACCGACGGTTAACAGACAGCAAGCTGAAACCCACCATGTTAGCGTAACGCTTTCCTGCCTACTTCTATATCAGCCGTGATCGATCAGCAGTGTAGATTAGGGAAAAGGCACAGGACAAAACAGACTGGCGCAGGAATACATCGGCACTAAGAAGGATTTCCTAATTTTGGCATCGCGCATGACTTCAGAGCACCAAGCCTAAACTGTGTCTGGAGCGGCTTGCTTCCTGCTCCTCTTCATTTCAAACCAAAAGACATGAATCTGTATTAAGCTTTAATAAGTGTACTAGTTAGGCCTGGACAATAATTCGATATCGGTATTTACCGCGATAAGAAATGTTTCAATAACGGTGATATCACTTATATTTCGATGTGTATTATTTACGGAATCTGTCGTTGACAAGCCATTTTTCACAGGGCGCCATCGGTTCGCTGCATTCAAACACAGTTGAACACAACCGGCCTCCCTAGCCGGGCTACGTCCGTGCGTGATGACGTAATCACAGGCACGCAGCCAGATAGGCTAGGCTAGGCTAGGCTCCGCTCCAGTTTGTGATGCGAAATGAGTGCCCCTGACGGCAGTAGGCCCTTTTCACACTTCCGCATTCTTTTTTCCGGAAACACGCGCGGATGGGTAACGCTAGTTCCGCTAAACAGTAAACAGTGATGGCAGAGTCCAGGAACAAGAGATTTTGCAGTGTACCAAGGTGTTCGAACTCAAAACAAAAGCAGCCGTATCTCAGTTTCCATGGCTTTCCGGCTGACGGCGAGCAAAAGAAAAGATGGGTGCGTGCAATAAGGAGAGATGAAGGGCTAAACTTTGTGATTCGGCGCGGGAGTACCTTTGTGTGCAGCCGGCACTTCACTGCTGCGGACTACATAGAGGGAAGCTCGCGGCTGAAACCGGGTGCTGTTCCCACTCGGTTTCAGAGGACAAATTGTCACGTCCCCCTCATAAGCTGTCAGCGTTTGAAAGAGCAAGCTCTCGCCGGGGAGTAGACGGGAGTAGAAGCCAACCAGCAGACCATGTATAACCTCAAGTTTGTGTGGCTCCTCGTTCTTCCTCATCGATCGGTAGCATCTAGCTCTGACTATCACCTTGTTGTCGACTATATTGGACACTGAATAAACAATAACACTTAGCCTATCATTCCCGTGACGAGGATTAGCTTGTTGTGCTAGCGTGTTAGCAGGCATAGATGTAAACAAAGCTTACGTTAGCTGACGTTACTTGGTTTGCTAGCTTACTTAATCGGGAGCTGCGAATAAGGAGCTAACTCCAGCCTCGTAGATCACGTTAACTAAAGCAGTCAGTATCATTCATAATATTTACTATTTACTTAAAATAGACATCCTCAAATTTCAGTCTCAACAGCGATGAAGTGAAATGTTTCAAGGTCAGCCGGGAGTACAGGAACTTGTACTACCCAGCGTCTACGTATTTCTGCTTTTTTGTGAAAAGGGCATATACACAGGTGAGCGAACAAGCTTCCACAAGCGAAAAGACAGAAGACATAGTTGATAAGAGAGGGGGGACAAATTCAGTGGTTTGGCTTTCGAAAGTCTGATAGACTTCAGGTTTCAGCTTGCTGCACATTGTGCCGGAGAGTGGTGCCGACTAGCTGCGGTAATACATCAAATCTGTTCCCCCACCTCAAGCAGTTCCACTACATAGAACATTCAGAGAGGCACCAAAACCGTTCAAGCCCACCTGTCCCCTAAAACATCGCCAGCATCTGCGTCCGCCAAAGAGAACCCCATGCAGCAGGCACCGGTGGTTGCATTCATGACGTATGACAAACAGTTTTAGACTGTTGTAGTTACAGATTTTAAAGTAATTTTTTTAAAAGTAAATTTTAAAGTTAAGTTTTAAAGTGTTTATATCGATATCGGAATTATATATATCGACCGAAATTAAGGAATATATTGCAATATAAATTTTGGCCATATCGTCCAGCACTAGTACTAGTCTCTTTAACTCGGTGCACTAAGTGTACTACTTCCTTCAGTCACTCTCACACTGCCCGGCCTTCTACTACGCTCTGCTCTTCGTCATGGTCCACGGCTACTGCTGTAGAATCTGGCTCATCAGAAGATAAACAAGCCATATGGTCATCTTTACAGTCCAGTGAGCATTTGCACTCGTCGACTCCGTCTCGTTTGAGCTGTTCAGGAGGCTTCCCTCTTAAATTCACATCAGCTTTGGAGAGGTCTAGCTCTCTGAGCTCTGCCTGGAGACGATTCTCCAGCTCCTCGGAGCTCCGGGCTAGCATGTAGCTGACCTTCCTCTGGTGGGCTAAGGCCTCCTCCTTGTCGCTAAGCTGAAACAGAGGCAGAGCTGGTTACTGTCCATTTACCTTAGTGTCTAGTCTCGACTAGAGTTTGTGAATAGGTGTCATATACGGTGGCCGTGAAGTGCAAAACAAATTGACATTTTAAAAAAAACTAAATTACAAAAACAAAAATTAATTTACAAGACGTGAAACAGTCTTACCAAAACAATTTTACAAACTCTGACAGAAAGGGTGGGTCTAGCACACAGGAAGTGCTTGTTGCGGACACTTGTCAATCAAACGTGGTGGTAGAGTGAGTGGAAATTGTTTCCTGTCTTGTAAAATGGGTTTTGCTTTTGTAATTTTGTTTTCCTGAATGTAATTTTTTTTTTGTTAGGAAATTTTTTGTTATTTTTGTCATTTTGTTTTCTGAAGCTGCACACTTCTCTGTCACCTCATAGAATGGACAACTGTATTTCCATTGTCATAGGTACAAGTTCAGTACACACAACTAGCATACCAAGCAAACCTCAAACACTGCTGGTACTCCTTCAAACACAAGTCTCACATTTCCAATAGAGGAGGGTAAAACGGGCTGATCTCAAGCCCTTCACTTGCTACCCGACAGTCTCGACTCATTAATATTAATATCATTAACAACAACAATGAAAAGGTTGGACTATGTGGAGAAGTCTATCGTCTACCAGGTTGTTTCGTACCCTTTCCAAAGAAGCAAACTCTCTTTGGCCACGACTGATGATTGGCTTTCTTTTCACCGACTTCTCAGTCAGAAGTTCTGTTCCACCTTAAATGGTACAGCTTGCACAGGCACTGCAAATATAACTGCAGCACTATTTAAGATGGAATGGAAACTTCACCAAACAAGCAGGTAAACAGGAAACACGACTTCACCTCCCACATCTGTAACAGGATCCTGGGTTACTGTAATTCAGAGCTGTGAGTTTGCTCTGGACATTTCACTCCAGACAGTTTCTCAGACTCTTATATGGAGCAGCTTCATCTCAGTGTAACAAGACTGAAGCGAGGAGCAGCTCTCACCTTTATTAGCATCACAACCCCAACAGCAGCCTGTAAGTAGCAGCCATGCTGTGTGACACTATCAGTGTTTGCTGGTTGAAGTAGATTGTCTTATGTTTCATAGTGAGGAACAACTTTAATCTACTGTGTGTTGAAGTCTAGATGGAAAGCCAGTAGCTAGCATAGGTAACGTTGCCAACTAGCAAACTCCAAGTAACTAGCATAGCTAGCTAAACAGCATGAGGGCGGAGCTTATTGCTCTTTTTATTTTCCTGTCTGTGTCCATGTCAACCTGTTGCAGTGACAGCCTTTTAAAAGGCTATGTCAAACCAGATCTGGCCATTTTTTTATTTCTCTAAGCTTATAACACAACATGACCAAAGTGAAATGTGTGCAGTACAGATCAGCCAAAATGTCAATGTGCGTTAACTATTAGAAATCCCAGAAGGGAGCTTATAGAGGTGTTATTTTTTCTTCTTGCTTATGGGCCGAGTTTTGATATTTAGGTCTAGCTCCTAGCTCTAGTCTTCGGGGTTTACCACTGATTTTAATGGATTACAATAAAATTTTATATTAAATATTACTACAATTTTTAACATCCAAGTGTTTTTAAACTAAAGGTTTTGTCTGAAACGCAATTCTTCATTCAATGCAGTTAAAAACATTTTTCCAGCCGCTTTCTGTGAACTCATACTCAATCCTTGTAGCAAAGATTTTACACTCCACGTTTGAATTATACACGTTACTGTAGTGTAGGATAATATATCAAATTGAAGAGGCCCCACACGCACCAGGTCAAGCAGTAAGTGGAGGGTTTCTGTGGGGTCACTCGGCACCTTTCCTTCTCGGGCAGCCGGTAGAAATCTCCTCAGCCTCTGAGCCACGCTAGCCGAGCTTTGCTTTCCTGCAAAACATGCACAGCATGCTGAATTGTAGCTGGTATGTGTTGTTTTTTTTTTTTGGTCGATCGGATGTGAAAAAGTAATTTGACATTTTCATCATTTGGAAAAAACCCTCATCATTTTAAAAAACTCACATGTTTAAATAGACAGCTGTGGATGGTGTTGAATATTATAGATGATAAATTATCAATAAGGTTACACAAAATGTTCAGATTAGTTTTTTGCCTCCAGACTATACAAATCGATCTTGACCCAATGAGTTTTTCTTGCACAAATGTTGATGATTGTTGACGTTTTACATTTATGGTTTTTAGTAGACGCTCTACTTCATAGCGTCTTACAACTAGCTAGCCAGTGCTCATACCTAGAAAGAAGAAAGGTTATGCTCAGTATAACCTCACTGAGTGGGGGTAGTGCTCATTTGGTGGACTACTTTCCAATTTGTAAGGGCAAAAGAATTCAGCAAGTTTGCATGTCCTCATTTATGAGCTCCATCAGAAAGGTTTAGTTGATCCATCCTCTTGTAAAATACACTATATTGCAATGATCCATATCCATTGAGTATCCCTCACTTTCACCCATAAATGACATTGACATTCAGTTAGGGATTTGTTGAAGATGGATTGAGTCTATGATTTGGTGGTTGCCAGGAGAACACTGGTAACCTCCGTCTAACTGCATTCCACAGTGCCACTGTGGTCAGTGTAACCAGTGAAAGTTTTGGTGGAATGGCAGCATCAGGTGGGATAAGCCCTTAAAATGGTCTGCTGAGTGGGGTTGGAGTGTTCGAGGGTCATTAGGAGGTCGAAGGCACCGGGGGGGGGCCCTGCAGAGTTCTACATCACACTTCATCGTTCCATGATTTAATCCTGAAACCATTGTAGTTGAGCTTACTTGGAACTGATTTCGCATGGCCGTTCCCCTGTACCAAGTCTGTTTCACCAAGACTGACTTTTTCAGAAGAGAGTATGTTCTATTGAGATCCATCGCTTCTACTTGGTTTGTTCCCTGTAGAGTCTGTTCACACAGCATCAAAAGAACCCACCTCGTCCATACCCACCCGCCATAAAGGACGGCTGGACTTTCTAAAGAGTCAAACGAATATGAAACTAGTTAAATGGGTTTGATATGAGAGTGATGATAATGACTCTACCTTGCTCTGGTTTTGAGTGGCGAGGTGTTTGCCTGTCGTTTTCAGCCAGCTGCAGCACCTTCTCGCTCCCTCTCCTCAGCTGCTGCTCAAAGGCAATGCGGAACGCGTCCACCATCACATACGCCTCCTCCTTCCTCCTCCTCTGCACCTCTAACTGATGTACAATGGAACATACAGTCGGAACCATGAACTTCATATTCATATATATATATATATATATATATATATATATATATATATATATATATATATATATAATGTATATATAATAAATATTTATATTTATATAGACACTTAGTAGCTATAAATTTTTTAAACATTCATTGGAATTATACCATGACTAAAAAGTGTAGTATATCCATGAATGAAAAGTTAGTACATACTACTACAATACACTACCAATTAATAATAATAATCATAATCATCATAATCATCATCATCAGGTAGCTTAATAATAAGGCCTTGCTGAGCATTTCCAAAAAATATTGTAAACCAGTGAGTGTTTTTGAAGTAAATTTAAGACATAACTTTAATTTATGTATGAGTCTTCTAGGCAAGAGTCCAATGTCTTTCAGAATATGAAAATCATACCATTTTACCACCTTTAACCTCCAGTCAAAACAGCCTTCAGTACAAGCTATTCATTCTTCAGAAGATATTTCATAGGAGACCAGATATAAGATTATCCACTACCAGAAAGAATGGGGGGAAAACACTACAGTATTTTAAATATATTATATATAATATTACAGTATATACTATCGCTGTATAGAGTAATAATTAAAAACCTGTATCTATCCATATTTTGTAAAGATATTTATTATGGTTTATGTCCAAAGAAAAACATGTATCCTCATTGTGTTTTAGATGATGTCCTGCTTGTAACTGAGCTGCTGTCTACACTGTGTGAAAATTTCATAAACAATGGACCAACAGAAATGTCCCAAAGCTGCTTGGAAAGATGTCTGGTTCCATTGACTTCCATTCAAATTAAATTAGGTTT